>CM041639.1:8099425-8210272 GCA_023333625.1 Bothriochloa decipiens | reverse complement strand
TGCGACACTCTGAATTTTTTATTCATATTCACTATGTATAGCTTTTGTGCTGGCTGTTGCGCTGGCTGTTTTCATTCGTTAATATTCAAGTTTATTCAAGTGTATGGGTATATATATATATATATATGCTTGGTGAATGGTAATGCACAAGTCAGCTCATCAACTTATTATATGTGGACTATTTTTAGGGGCAAGTTAATGGTAGACTTGTGAATTGTGACTACAACATTCCAAACCTTTATGACCATCATGGATTTTTGGTATAATTACTTCAGCCATTGTAATGAATTAAGGCGTTAAGATTGTGGGTTTAGATTAGCTTGCACACCAAATCTAACATGCTCTATGTACGATTCCTTGCGATCGATGCTATCTGCTGCATCGTCACTAGCAGTAAAAGAATTTAAATATCTGCTCTAGCTGAACATACGCAAATAAGATAACAACACAATGAGGAAGTATGATGTATATTTAGACACGCATAGGTACACGCGCATACATATATAGGCTACACTTTAGCAAAGGTTACAAGATCAAACACAATGAAGGACCTCCTTTTACACACACTTCTAGGTGCCTATGCTCCTTTTTAAAATAAAACCTTTCAAATTTTAATTCTTGTCTTTTACCTCAGAATATAGGTAGCTAGAAGTATGTTCTTCACAACTATTTTTTTCTGCACCTCATATTCATATTCTATTTAGTACTGGCATTTTTCCTTGTATTAATTTCTAATTTTAATTAGTATAGATTTCCTATTTTGTTTTAACTTTATAGGAATCAACAGAATATGCCAGGATATACTTTCTAGACAAAAGACATCAAGATTAGTCCTAAAACATATTCTGCACCTCATATTCACATTCTTTACATTTCTTCTGATTTTCTTTCTTTTGCAGCTCTTGTTTCAAAAAAGAAAAGTTTCTTTTGCGGCTCTCATATAATATATAAACAGAGGCAGGAGACGACATTGTTTGAATAGCGTGAGAATCTATACAGAAATTTGAAGCAAAACCTTCAGACTACTTATTATGGATCTCATGAACTTGACGAGATAGAATCACTGAACGATTTTGTGATATATATGGTTTTTCCAGTAGCATCCAGCCCTCTTGAGAGTGCATTGCCATGTGCACGTTGCAACTGACAAAGTGATCTATCAGATGAATATGTGCTCACTTGCTGCAGAGTGTCCTTCAAGCCATGTCATGTGGATATGTAGCAGCTCCAATCCCTCATGAGCGTCTGACTGTCAGTTGAAGCAGATAGTAACAGCATAAGCTATGTGATTTTTATTATTCAGATGAACACAAATGCATGTAACTGCAGGACGGTAGAGGATTCCAGTAGGATCGAGAAAATTTACCTTCATATTCAGAAGAAGAGTTGTGCGGCAGCAATACCGAGCATTACCTGAAATTATTAAAAGGAATACTAATCAGCTGAAGCAAATAAATATTAAAAATTTCAAAAATACCCAAATCAGTTCATCATGAGAACAGGTTATGCATGGGGACATACCTTCCAGTTCCCATTTGTCAAACTTCACCAACCAGTTACTTGTACCCACCGGTGATGTAACAAGTCTGTCCACCCATGCCCGGAACCTCTTGCCTTGTTTGTCACCATAGCATGAATGCAGTGTATCAATGGATGCATGGAGAGAATGCTCCAATCCAGAAGGATGAATTATTGTTCCATTCAAATGCTAAGAAAGAAAAAAAAAACATCAGCTTAAACATTAAACGAAGCACAAGGAAACATTGAGAGGAAGGAAAATGTACATTTTGTCAGACAAAGTACAAATTGATCAGGTATTACTTGAACACATATGTTGTGAAAATGAATGATGCCACTGAACTTCAAAACCAGGTTGCTTGCTCTGAAAAAAATTAAACAAGGGGAGTACTTACAGCAATGCTTTTCAAGTACTGTATCACTGATGGGGACTTTTCAACTTCGCCCCTACGCCACTTCTCGTAGATAACGTGGAACTTCACCACCAAATATGCAGGCTTGATGATGCTTAAATTTGGATGAAGGAGTTCAAGATCCCTAGGAGAAACACTGAGTCCTAGTTTGAAGTGCCCAATAGCTTGGATGATACCAGCTGCACATCTCTTAGTTGAATGAATTATCTTGGGATTACATAGGGCATTTTCTTCGCGCCATTGAAGAAGCTCCTCTTGGGCATTGCTGACCTGAACATGGTTTCAAAGTGATGGTTATGAAACAGACACACAGACAGTAACTTCCACTGTCATTGATGTTATCGCAACATCGTCACCGATGAAATTTTATCAGAGAGTTTAAGAGAGCAAGTCTTGTGCAGGAAATCTGACCATGACGCCATGGACTGATGGGACACTGAATAATTCTGCGTCATTTCCGGAGTCACCGCAAACAAGAATATTGCTCGGTGCTCTCCCCTGTGAAGTGAACTTGTTCAGCAAATACTGAAGAGCCTGCCCTTTTCCTGCACCTTGCGGTACCACATCAATAAGCACACCATAGCTGAAGATTATTTTTACATGTATCTGTTCACAGAAAAAAAGAAGCTGAAAATTCAAAACAAAGCTGTACTGGTGAATGCCTCATCAGCAATATTAATATAAGAAATACTTTCTGCTATATCAATAGAAACAGACACTGTTGCTGAGTCTTTAAAAAATATTAATATAAGAAAATTGATCGTACCCCACGTTTCTTCAACTTGTGAGGGAGAGCATGCATTACTTCCTGAGCACCTTGGTTGTCAACCAAAAATGTAACCTTATGGGGACCCTGATCCTTCTCTGGCTGCATCCGTACAGAGGATTCAGGTCAGCATTTAGCACAAAACAAAAGGCAAACATGATCATGCATGCAACAAAATAGAAACCTGCCTCAGGCTTCAGCTGAGGGAACTTTGCCGCCTCCTCGACGATGACATCTCGGTCCCAGTTGCTGTTCAAATGCTCCTCCCAGGCAACATCGCGAACCATGTCGGCGCCATAAGCTATCACAGTCCCCACAGACATGATGGTGATGTCCGGAGTAATCGAAGGCTTGTTTTTCCTCAAATCACTGTAGCTGATTGGTGATCTCCCAGTCGAGAAGATGAGAAGCGAATCATGGGAGAACTCGGCCTCCCAGAGCGCCTCGAACCTCAGCAAGGACAGGTCTTCTGGATCATCATGATCAACCTGCATGTAAATGATCCAAAACATTGAAGAACATAGCATGGTCTGGATTCATCAGAAATTGAAGGTTTGCGCACCATGGTCTGATCAAGATCCGAGACGATCATAAGGCGGGCTGAAGTGTCAACCTTCTCCATTGAAGCTCTTGCCAAGATTGCTGGCAGGGAATGTTGGGTGTTTCAGCTGTTGGTTCCCTGAATGAACATGGCAAACAACAGAAATGTGCTCCTCGTGTTACTCTTCACCTACCCTTCGGTCAACGTGGTCAGGTCTTGTTTTATGCTAAAAATGAAGAAGAGAAGGTGATTATGGCTTGTGCCTGGAGGAATTCAGGCTACCATCGACAGCAATTGCACGATGCAGTAATTTGGGCACATGGTCGTGGGCCAAGCTGATAAGAATTACAGACAAAATGAAGCTGCAACTTCTGGGAATGACATGGACCAGGTTAGGAAAATTTGCACACAACCTTTTCTAGGTATCATAGTTAATTCTCCATAAGGACTCAGCAACAGAGAGGCAAGAGGTCATATTACTGAATCATGTGAAAATCCAGAGACAATTTTGAGGCAAGAGCTTCAGCTAATTTATGGAACTCATGAAATCCATGAGAAGAAATCATGGAACATCTTTTCTTGTACATGGAATTACCGAGCATCAAGACAGTCTGGGAGTACATTGTGATTCTATCTGGACTTGGAACAAAATATGTGTTATGACTATCTGTGCTACGCAAGTGACTAATTAACCTACAAGATGAATGTGTGCTCGCTCCCTGCAGAGTGTCCTTCAATCCAGGTCTTGTGGATGTGTGTCAGCTCCAAGCCCTCTGGAGTCTCAGGCTGAGTTGAAACAGATAGAAATAATTAAAACATACACTATACATACATACAGGTGCACAAAACTAAGCAACAGCAGAACGGGATAATTTACCTTGATATTCAGCAAAAGAGTAGTGCGACAGCAATACCGAATGGCGCCTGAAATTAGTAGGAGAACTAACATTGAAGCTCGATTAAAACCAAATGAAATGCTGAAGCGCAGACCATCCAAGGATAAAAAAAATCAAGGAAAATAGAGACATGGTATGATAAATTTTAGTGTAAAACATGTCATGAAGCTACATGAAAGAAGTGGCAACTACTGGCACAGCTTAAGAGCCTCAATAAGTTTATCATGTGAAGGGCTGAGGGCACACCTTCCATTTCCCAGTTGTCAAACCTCACCAACCAGTTACTTGTACCAATTGGCGATGTAACTAGTCTGTCCACCCATACCCGGAACATGATGCCTTGTTTGTCCCCATAGCAAGAACTTAGAGCATCAATAGATGCGTGAAGAGAACATTCCAATCCAGAAGGATGAATAATTGTACCATTCAAATGCTACAAAATAAAAAAACATGATGTTAAAGAAACTACAAAGAATCAAATTTAACTATTAAGGCAGCAAAGTGTGTTTTTTCTCAGACACAAAATTAGTTGTAAGATTTGATCTCGACTAACTTCTGAAGAGAGAAAAAATAAAAATGGAGCTCTGAAATTTGTAATTACTTTCTGCATTGTCCATTGTATGAAAGTGATCATGATAAAAAACAGTGGACATTTACAAACAGAAACCAAGTTAATCTGAGAACTGAAAAGAGAAAGTACTTACAGTAATGTTTTTCAAGTACTGCATAACTGATGAAGAATTTGGAAGGTCACCCCTCCGCCACTTCTCATAGAGAACATAGAACTTCACCACCACATCCACAGGCTTAGCGGTGTCTGCCTTTAGATAAGGGAATTCAAGATCTCTTGCAGAAACACTGGGTCCTAGTTTGAAGTGTCCAATAGCTTGCATGATACCGGCAGCACATCTCTCAGTTGCATGAATTATCTTAGGATTATCCCTTGCATTTTCTTCATACCACTGAAGCAGCTCCTCTTGGGCATTGCAGACCTGAACATGATACGAAAACCCTTTGGTAAGCTTATCAGAGTAGCCATTGTCACCAACGAACTTTAGTTGACAGTTTCAAGGGACTCCTTGTGCACTGAATCACTGACCATGACTCCATATACAGATGGGACACTGAATAGTTCCGCGTCATTTCCAGAGTCACCACAAACAAGAGTATTCTTTGGTGGTTTCTCGTATGAGTTGAGCTTATTTAACAAGTACATAAGGGCCTGGCCCTTGCCTGCACCTCGTGGTAGAACATCAAGGGCCTCACCGCTGCTATAGACTATTTTCACATCTAGCTAATCACAGTTCAGGAAGCAGAAAGTCAGAACACAAGATGCCAATAAGTGCTGCTCCAGCATTAATAAATTTGGAAACCGAATGAGAAATCTAGAAGGCATGCTTGTGCCTTACCCCACGTTTCTCCAACTTCTGTGGAAGACAGTCCATTACTTCTTGAGCACCCTGCCTGTCAACGAAGAAGCTAACCTTATGGGGACCCTGATTCCTCTCTGGCTGCATCCATAGATAAAAAGGTAAGTACACATTTCTAGTTCAGCCTTCAGGCATCGAAATGGGACTAATAACAAGCAAAAAGAAATCGTTGTAGCAAAGAAACTGGACATGCCTGAGGCTTTAGCTGAGGGAACCTAGCTGTCTCCTCAACGACAATATTCCTGTCCCAGTTGTTGTTCAGATACTCCTCCCAACCAACATCACGGATCATCTCTTCACCATATGCTATCACGGTTCCCACAGACATGATAGTGATGTCCGGTGTGATCAGAGGCTTATCTTTACGCAAGCCCTTGTAACTGATCGGTGTCCTTCCAGTCGAGAAGACCAGCAGAGAATCCTGGGAGAACTCGGCCTCCCACAGCGCCTCGAACCTAAGCAAGGACAGGTTCTCTCGATCCTGATGATCAATCTGCGAGTAAATAAATAAATTATCAGTAAGTTTGAGAACTGATAATAATCAGGTACACAGCTGAAAAGTATGATTCAGCTCATACTGAATCAAGAAAATTGAACCAAAAGGTCTGAACTGAAAGAAACACGCACCATCGTCTGGTCAAGATCAGAAACGAGCACGAGGCGGGCAGAACCGTCCAGCCTATCCATCTTGGCAAACTGGCACAACTCAGCTGTAAAGGAGCATGAAGAAAAAGAAGTGTTTTTGACTGTACACTTCCCTGAACAAACACGGCAAACACAACACAACAATGTGCTTCTTAGTTTTCAGCTGCCATTATGTCAGCAACTGATAAAGTCTTCCTTTGTGGGGGGGCAAAAAGAAGAAGTAAATGATGCCTACATCGACAGGTGGTATCTCCTCCCACCTTAATATATATATACTCGTTAGAAGCAACTGTACGTCTGTACCATCATTTGTTTTTGACAACCAGGGCCAACCATCCACACAAGCCACTGTCCTAGCTAGTAGTTACTGATAAGGAAGGCGAGGAGGAGATAAGCATTGCTGACTGCTGAGCATGTCTATGTTGAGTATATAGGAAACTCTATGCATCTATCCATAGCAGCCATGTTCGTTCACAGAAGGGAACAAGAACGTGGAGCGACGCTTTATACTGTTTCTGTACTATATATGGCAACGTAAATGCTATCAGAATGGAAATGTGAATGTTCCTAGAACGAGGAAGGTGGCCATGTTTTCACGTTTCCGGCTGCTAAGCAACAATCCCCACCCCCACCACCACACCTATACTATTTTTTTAAGAGTTCGACCACACCTATACTATACCACCACCCCATGTGAGATGCTAGCAAACAGCAAGATCGCCATCTAGCTAATGGCTGCGGGCGCAAGCTTTTGGCTTTGTGCAGACTGCAGAGCAAACAAATGCAACCGTGCGGAGGTGGCGGCGGCGGCGGCGGCGATGGCGCGCGGCCGAATCTGGGCGGCGGTACGGGCCAGATTCACGGGAGCAGATGGGATCGCGCAATGCGCGAGGATCAAAGTCAACGATAGAAAGAACAAAGAAATCAAAGAATCCGCGCGCATCCACACAGGTACATGACAAACGGAGGTTGAATAATGGAAAAGGGGCGGCGGACTGGCGGAGGGTCTCACCTGGGGTCCAGGAACGGCGGCCGGACGGTGGCGGCTTCCGGCCGGGGGAGAGGAAGGATCGTCGCGCCGCTGGACGGCTGGAGGCGCTGGACAGAGATCAGGACTGGACTGCAGGGAGAGGGAAGTGGCCAAAGTGCGCAAAGAACAAATGCTGCTGCGGCGCTGGCAGCTGCTGCTTGGCGCTTTCCAATATCATATCAAATTTCAGACAGAAACTAAATTACACCAAGTGGAGAGAATATGGCCAATTTGAGCATAAACTTTTAGTTTACTTCCTCCGTGTCCATTATAGAAATATCATATGGCACTTTGACTAACGGTGTGTACAAAAGATACTCTCCTCGTCCTGAAATGACATATGTATTTGATGAGAAAAAAAAACAGACGTTATAGTTTTAAATAACCAATAGTTATTTAAATTATATAGGACATGAAACTTACATTAGTAGATTTGTCAAAGTAGCTCAAAAATGAACTTCATTCTTTAGCAAACAACTATATGTAACAGAAGTTAAAAGTCAATATCTATTGTATTTGATTTGTATCTGATTAAAGGTTTTTTTGTCGTTGCGAAACAACGTGAGTATTATCTTTTGTTTATGAAAAAAGAAGTTATCTCACTTATTCCACATATGTAAGAATTTACTGGATTTTAGGCC
The DNA here is from genome assembly GCA_023333625.1 of Bothriochloa decipiens. Lineage (NCBI taxonomy): Eukaryota > Viridiplantae > Streptophyta > Magnoliopsida > Poales > Poaceae > Bothriochloa > Bothriochloa decipiens. The sequence continues at coordinate 8,202,392 of CM041639.1, read as the reverse complement.
AATTTAATACGTTTTTCTTGACTAGTAAGTGAAGCAAAGTGGTAATTATGGTCAATTTTTCACCATATATGTATCCTACAATAAAAATCTATGCATCACAAAACAAGCATGCATCCCTTTTATTAGCTATAGTTTTGCTCCTCATCTCAAGACATCCTATCTTGGACGCCTAGATCACATGAATCTGCCTAGTTGGAGCATCCTAGGCCGGAACTTGAACCAATGAACCTAGAAAGGGTCGGGATAATGACCATATTCAAGGCTCACAAGCTATGACGTGAAGAAATAGCTAACCACGTCTAAGAAGAGAGAACAATATAGAAACTTTTGATTTTTCTAGATTTTTTTCGAATAAGGGAGCACCCCCATTTCCATTACTTAAGATAACGGAAATACAGAGTTTGAAGACAGATAAGAAAGGAAGCAAAAGAGTTGCCAGAAATCTAGACCAGGACCACATAGCAGCGCCCAGAAAGTGCGGGTAAGAGAAGGTAGGCAACGCAGGCCGCCACAGACTGCAGAAGATTCATCGCAGCAACAGCCAGATACATGTTCAGGCGACATAACAGACATGACAAGAAAGAAACAGCAGACACCGGCGGGCAGTCTTGACGCATCTTGTTCAGGCTTCGGCGTACTCTTCTTCTTCATTGTCTTCAACTGGTGGCGCGGGGGGCGGCTCCAATCGACGAGACGTCGGGCGGTTGTCAGCAAGAAGCTTTACTGCAATCTTGTACATGTCATCCACGGACTTGATCAGCATCTCCTTGTCTTCGTCTTTTAGAAGCCCTGCCCAATTTTTCATTAATGCATAAGCATGGCTAATAATCGAGAGTGGGTTTTTGTATTTTGTATTTTTTCCTTCAAAACACACATTGTTTCTCATTTTCCATATGGCCCAACATACGGCGCCAATACCAATGGCAAAAAAATGATTGGCATTTTTTAACCACTTCCGGCACCATTTTGATTTTTCTAGATACACAACTTTTATTACGTATCTAGGAATATCATATATTTAGGTGCATAGCAAAAGCTTTGTACCTAGAAAATCTAAAATCGCATATAATTTGAGACAGTGTGGTAACTAATAGGGCAATCTAGGCTATATACACTAAATAGGGCATTTTTCATGGTGGACATCTTAAGATGTCCATTGTGGTAAATTGATTTACCGCAGCGTGCAAAAATATCCACCACGGTAAATAAAAAGTGCCCGCTACTGGGGGATTTACCGCAGCGGGCAACAAAAGTGTCTGTCACGAAGGGACAAACCCATCGCTGCGGTAATTCGTTTATGGCGTAGTGTAGTGGGAACTCAAAGTATGCCATCAACATCTTTTTTGAGAAGGAATATGTATTGATCTTAGCGTATTACACCGGCCCTTTTACAAACAGGACCCCAAAGAAAAGAAAAATTATAAAGAAGTTCAAAACTCATGTTCATCTTCCTCGAAGCCTTCAGAGATCCGTTCATCACCGCCACCGAAGCTGTTTCCCAATCGTCGTCGAGCACCAGAGCCAAACTCCACAAGGTGGAGGCCGCAGAGGAGGACTTACTTCTAGGCGAATCAGCCGACACTGCCTCCCAGGCGCATCGGCCAACTCCCGTACCAACGACGCATCCTTCGATTCCATCGCTGGCAACCCGAGCAAAGCTCAGATTTTCACCAAAAAACATCTTCCTCGAGATTAACAGGATCAACAACATCATCACCTGAAGAAGACAACGATGCGCCAGCCCTCGACTCCTGGACAGGTCTCCCCAGCCTCCCCGTTAACTTTGGAGTAGATCGCCATCGGAGAACGGAAGAGGCTGGAAGAAATTATTCCGATGCGTCGCCACTGCTTCCGTATCGCCGATGTCGCCAGGAAAAACAAGCCGCCAAGGAGCCACACTCCTCAGGCAAAACCTAACTCCGCCGCTGAACATCGACGGCGAGCAAACCCTAGACCTAGGTGGACTCAACTAAGGCTCTACGAAAACAGTAGATCTACTAAGACGATGGACCCCTGTTCCTCTTTTCCACCGGCAGGAGGCTGGAGGTGAGAGGAACGGGGGTCAGCGGCGGCGGCGGCGACGGAGGCTGCGGAGTCGCCCTGGGAGCCCGAAGCGGTACCCTCAGTATGTCACCGCAACGGGCAACAAAAGTGTCTGCCGCGAAGGGACAAAACCCATCGCTGCGGTAATTCGTTTGCGGCGTAGTGTAGTGGGAACTCAAAGTATGTCACCAACATTGGTTAGTTGTTAGTTGTTCACACTTTGGCACTCCATATAGGCCGTCACTGGACTTAGGGTATATTTATAATCAAGGGCTAATTGTTAGTCGGCTAAAAATAGAAGCCAAAATTTGTTCTAATCTATCCAATTAAGAGGCTAATAGGCATGTTCTAATCTATCCAAAATTCATGAACCAAGCCTCTGATTAGTTGTTAGCCAACTAGATGGTTAACCTCAATTGTTTCGGACCAATTTTTTGGCCAAACTAATAAACAACTTATCCAAACAGACCCTCAAGCCAATTTTGGATTCTTAGAGCTAATAGTTAATGTCTAGATAATTATTGAATATGTCATTGCACCTTGGATCAAATTAGCTGATACTAGCTATGAACTATTAACTGGCTAACTATTATTACCAGCTTATGATACGAAATAGGGTTTTGATCTCAAAACTACCCGGCATGTTTTTTATCCGTTGGACCATAGAAATGGACAGATTGGTGGTTCACAAGTCACAATCGAGCATGGCCAAACACGACGAGATGGGTCTAGCCGCACTTTCCATGACTCTTCTTGAAGGCCATGTTTAGTTCCTCTTAAACTCCTAAAAAATACACTATATAAAAAGAAAATTTCTCGTTCCATCAAACTTGCGGTACATACATGAGTACTAAATGTAAATAAAATCAAAAACTAATTATACAGTTTACTTTAACTTTACGAGATAAATATTTTAAACCTAATTAGTTAATATTTAGAAAATAATTCATAAATATAAACGAAATGTCATGGTACGCTGTAGAAATTTTGGCATCTCCTAATTTTAGAAACTAAAAATCTATGAATATATACACTACCTAAAGTACCGCTCAACTCTGAATAACGCACCACACATGCAAAATGTCATGATTGTACTAGTACCATCATTTGACTTGACGTCGACCTCGCAAAAGCTCGCCGGGACTCACATCATTGGCTGAGTGTGCAAGATCGAGACTCCTGGCCGACCTGGCCACAGCAGCGCGTGGCCGCATGCCAATGGTCCTTTTCAGAGGCAAGATCCAGGAGACCAGACAAGTCACATCGACCGGGATGATGCCGATCATGCTGTACTTGGCTGCCAATCTGAAACAGCAACGAAGAACGAAGCTTCCAAGAAACAGCTTTTGTCGTCTATAACCAAGTCATCTCTTTTTCCAATAGAAAGAACGAGCACATGCAGCCAATGTTTCAGTTTCCTATACGTTTTGTAGCACAATCGGCTCTACCATGTTTGGAACTTTGGATACCGCCGATTGTGGAATCGAATTTTTAAAAGTTCAAGATCTGACTTTCATTGATAAGAGCGAATTAGAATGTGAATTACAAGAATATTTAGCACAAAACGTGCCACCCCTAGAGCTCGCATATTCTACAATCTAACTTGATGGTCACCATACATCTACCAACTTCACAAGCCAGCTTCCACAATCTCAAAAGCTGAATAAATTTGGCTTCTATCAGCTTATTGAAAATTTGATGGACCCAAACGCAACCTATAGAAGCTGAGTTGTGAGGCGGTGTAAATTAATCCATGGGCCATGGATTGTAAAAAGCTGAGGACAACCTTTCAACATTACCATATTGCCCTCAGTTTTTTATTTTTATGTTGTAGCTATGAAGAAACAAAGGGGCATAATATCTTTTGTGCATTGAAGCTAGATTTCCTAAGCTTGCCAGATTATGAAATCGATCTGGAGGTCATCTACTCCTTCCGTCTCAAATTGTAAATCACTCCAAGAATCTTGAAAAGTCAAAATATTTTAAGTTTGACCAAAATTATAGAGAGAATTACAAAGATTTATTTGCTGTCAAAGTATCTTAAGTTTGACACTAGCTTTCTTATTATTCCCTTAACGAACTATCCCTAACTGAACATGACACCATAACTTCATACTACTTACCCCTAAGAATATACTGTACATTTCAACCTTCAGTTTGTTTGCCGACACTAAGAAGTGTGGATATGTTACATATGGGTCAAGTCTTTTGCCATCCTTTCCAACAAAAAAAAACAATTCTAGTGTAGTACTAGTAAGTTAAACCGTCATGAGTTTGACCAAGGTTTCCAAAAAAAATATCAACATTTATGATATCAAGTAGACTATAGATTCATCATGAAACATATTTTCATAATATATATAATTGACGTCATAAATATTGAACTATTTCTACAAACTTCATTAAGTTTAGATTAGTTGACCAAGGACAGCAAGAACACTGCATTATATTCAGGATATGGAGTAGAGAATATCTGTGCCTTTTCCGGAGACATAGAAATAGAAATGCTAAAAGCCTTTATTTAAAAAAAAACAGGCACAAAAATGTGCCTATAGTACCTTTTTTTAGAATCATGTGCCGATAGTATCGATAAATCAAGAGTTTACAGATGGACGGCCCTGCCTAGGAACAAAAGAGAAAAAGGGGAGGAAAGATGAACACAGAGCACTTTACACGCTAGTAGCCACCAAAGCGGCCAAAAATTTTGTGCAACTAGTTCCCAAGTTATTGACTACTCTTTGATCTTTTGTAGACCTCTCTCAAGCAGATATTTCTGTCTGTTAGTTAGAAGGTGGGCGCATTTGTTTTCTTTTCAAGATTTCCCAGTTGATTGACTAGTAACAGAGCCGCGAGCTGAGACCCTTCCTAGAATCCTAGGTAGGATAGGAGTAGCACCTAGTACAAGTAGGAGTGAGGACAACACGTGATGAAAATTCAGAAACAAAAAAACTGGAAGTCTGAAACCACGGCGAGATGGGTGGGATGATTTTTGTCGTGGAGAAAAAAGCGACGCACATGAATGCACGGAGGATCAAGGTTTATCCTTAACTCAAGCTCAACCAAATCGCAAGCAACACACAAGGTTTACAAATTCCGGGACAGGGTCGGTCCATATTTGGTCTCGCGCGGGCTCAAACAGAACTCTTTAGGCTGATGAAGGTCATTGACGTCTTCGGCCTCTGGGCCCTTGGCCCACAAGTTCCATCCAAAGTGGTGTCGTCCTAATCCACCAGCCTGCCGCAGAATCGAATCCTTCAATTTGGCATCGTGCAGTTCCAATATGACTTCATAGAGTTTGCGCAAGCTGAAAGAAAAATCTAATTTTCTTTTCACGGACATTCAAAAGAGCAGAATGGATGAACCGAAATGTGTGCCTTGTGAACAGTGCACCGGGATGTGTAATAGGCTCGATGACAAGTTGACAAGAGTGGAACTAGGTCGAGAAACGTGTGTACCACTTCTAAATTTTGATGAGTTAACTAGATCAAGAAACTTTGGTGTGTGTTGGATTTGAGTATGTTTGAGTTTGAAGTGATGTTTAATAAGAAATAGCTATATGTATTAATCGATGCAGAAGCTGAGATATTAATAAATTTTCTTTTAAATAAAAGTTAGACAAGAGTGGAACAATTCTAGTGTTGCAATAAAGGATATGGCAATGGTTGTCAGTACGAGGAATTCAGGAACTGATGTTCCACAAGAATGTTCCTGGTTAATCGTGGGATAAGGAAAAAAATAGCGCATAAACCAATGTATATATAAGAATACAGAGCACGGGATGACAATACTACCAATAAATGCGAAGCAATTGTATCATTATCACTAATCAGTACACCATGACGGTCATGCCATCACCTCCCCTGTCTCCACCGAAGGAATGACAGCATAACAGCAGAATGAACTGATTTTTCTTTTTGAGCAATAACTAATGCACAGGTTAAGGTCATCGGCAAGCATGGAAACCAGAAAAAAATTTAGAAGGGGTTGAAAAAAAAAATCCTACAGTGACTTAACTCTACTATGACCCTTCACACTAGACAAATACTTCATCCGCTGTTTCACCAGCGGCTCGTTTTTTTTTTTTTTTTTTTGGCCATACTAACGGGCTTTCTAGAGTATTGATGAGACAAATTAATTACTAAAAATGACTAAAGTGCCTCACATGCACGCATGAGCTCCTAGCACCAAAGCGTCACACTCACATGCAAGTGTGGGGGGCTGATGGCCGATCAATGTACACGGGAGCAGGTAGGGGGCTCAAGCCCCCCCCCTCCCCCCCACACCCGGCGGCAGGCGCCCCCCTCCCCTCAGCACCGGCTCCTGTCGGCAAGGTTCCAAGTTAGTTGCACAGCTAGGGATAAAAAATTTGTGAGGGTGCTCAACATGACAAAGAAACCCCATCTTTTTTAGAACGAAATATGCATAAGTGGTATTAAGCACATCATTTGGCCACGTGTCCGGCACGACGATACTTCCATCAGCCACGCCAACAATCCATTCATCGACATGAAAGTCTGCCAACCTTCGCGGGTCGTCAGCCCACCATACGCCCTGTCACTCCGCATAACACAGGGGAGAGATGAAGCCACATACATAGTCCTTATTACTGTTTTTCTACAACATCCTTATTACTGAATTAGTGAATACCATAGATTGTATATCTTCACATAAATTTCTTCTAACAAGTACGTCTATATTCCAAATTGTAAATTACTTAAACCTTTTTAGATACATTATTTTTACTATGTACATATGCATATCTTAGATTTGGATGCATAGTAAAGAATTGTATACACAAACACACACACAAAAACAGGTTATTGCAATTTAAAAAGACAGAATACTGCATGAAATATCTAAAATTTTTATCAGTGGCCTTTTTTCCTCTTTCATCCGAGCGAGGCCCGCAGGCGACTCCTCTGTAGCCCATTGTGGCCCAACCTAGAAGCCAATATACTCGTCACGAGCCCACCACCACCACCAGCATCTCCTCGCACGGGGGTATTCCAGCGAGCACCTCACGTGCGCTCTCCTCCCCGCGGCGGCGGCGGCGCGGGCACCACCTCCGGCGAATCAAAACCTTCCCACTCCGGCGCCGCCCCGCGTCTGCCCACCCTTCCCCTCCGCCACTATGCGGTTCGACCTGGATGGCCTGCCGGTGCACTTCCCGTACGCGGCGATCTACCCGGAGCAGCACGCGTACATGGGGGAGCTGAAGCGCGCGCTGGACGCGCGCGGGCACGCGCTCCTCGAGATGCCCACGGGCACCGGCAAGACGGCGGCGCTCATCTCCCTCGTCACCTCCTACGCCCTCGCCAACCCGGCCCGCCCGCTCCGCCTCATCTACTGCACCCGCACCGTGCACGAGATGGAGAAGACCCTCGCCGAGCTCCGCCTCCTCTTCGCGCACCTCCCGCCTGCCGCCTCCCGCTCCCTCCTCGCGCTCGGCCTCTCCTCCCGCAAGAACCTCTGCGTCCACCCGCAGGCGTCCGCCGCCGCCGCCAGGGACTCCGTCGACACCGCCTGCCGCCGCCTCACGGCCTCCTGGGTCCGTGAGAAGGCCGCCTCCGACCCGGAATCCACCCCGCTGTGCGAGTTCTACGAGACGTTTGACCGGGCCGCTGCCGCCGGCGACCTCTCCTCCTTCATGCCGCCCGGGGTGTACACCCTCGCCGACCTCCGCGCGCTCGGGAGGGAGCGCCGGGTCTGCCCCTACTTCCTCGCCAGGCAGATGGTCAAGTACGCCAATGTCGTGGTGTACAGCTATCAGTACCTGCTCGACCCCAAGGTGGCCAGCATTGTGTCCAGGGAGATGCAGAAGGAGTGTGTGGTGGTCTTCGATGAGGCTCACAACATTGACAATGTCTGCATAGAGGCGCTGAGCGTCAGCATCCGCAAGCAGACGTTGGATGGCGCTAAGCGAAATCTGGGGCGCATCTCGCAAGATATCGACAGGTACTACTGTCACTTGTCGGATGTACTTGAGTTCAGCCACCAATAGTCACTGAATGATAGGTTCTGTTCTTTAGAACTATCCAACTTTGTGATAGCCACTGAATGATAGGTTCTGTTTCTTTAGAAACTACTGTCCAGCTTTGTGATGGGCAATTAAGCTTGCTTGCTAACTGCTATTTCTGTTGGATGTATTCCGACACTAATAGTCACTGAATGATAGGTTCTGTTTCTTTAAAACTATCCAACTTTGTGATGGGTTATTAAGCTTGCTTGCTAACTGCTTTATCTGGTAGGAAGGTTCAAGGCCACCGATGCCAATAGGCTTCGTGCTGAATACAACAGACTGGTGGATGGGCTGGCGCAGAGAGGAAATCTACCAAGTAAGCACTGCCTTTTGACACTACTACTGCATTTCGCACTGTCAGCCTTCTACAGACACCTATCCTCACAGTATTGTACTTCTTTTGATGAAGTATCGGATGCCTGGCTCGCCAATCCGGCTTTGCCTGAGGATATCCTCAAGGAAAGTGTTCCTGGAAACATAAGGAGAGCCGAGCATTTTCTTGCTGTCTTGCGGAGGCTTGTGAGATTCCTTGAAGCCCGGCTTGATAAAACAGAGAATGTTGAGAATGAAATGCCGCTTTCCTTTGTTACTACAATCCATTCCCAGGCTGGAATCGACCAAAAAATGCTGAGGTTCTGTTATGACAGGCTACACTCCCTAATGATGACATTGGAGATAACTGATACAGATGAGTTCATGCACATTCAGACCGTATGTGACTTTGCCACACTGATTGGAACTTACACACGGGGCTTTTCCGTTATAATAGAGCCTTATGATGAGAGAATGCCTGATATACGTGATCCTGTTATTCAGGTACCCAGACTAGTCTTTATGATCATGATGAAAGTATAGCCGCACTGCTTCTTTAATCTGCTACTAATAAGCCCATCTGTTTTGCAGCTGAGTTGCCATGATGCTTCACTCGCAATAAGACCTGTTTTTGACCGTTTCGAAACAGTTGTGATTACTTCTGGAACTCTCAGCCCAATAGATCTTTATCCTCGTCTCTTGAATTTTAACCCTGTTATAAGCAGAAGCTTCACAATGTCCTTAACAAGAGATTGTATTTGTCCCATGGTCTTGACTCGAGGAAGGTATGAGCTGGTCCCACATGAACTTCATATTTCAAAAATTACTGTAGCATAACGGATTCTTTGAATTAGCATTGCAAAGATATTCTTAGGTTTGGAAATGCTAACACTGTATTGCATATACATGATACCTTTCTATTCTTGAAGATCATATGACACTTGTGTTAAGATTTTATGACTGGTTTAGTTGCTTCCAACATTTCATATATCATATTACTGGTAGCATTGTACACTTTTGTGTAAACATCAATCATTCATCATTTTCAGTGATCAGCTACCTGTGAGTACAAAGTTCGATATGCGCAGTGATCCTGGTGTTGTGAGGAATTATGGCCGCCTCTTGCTGGAAATGGCTTCTGCTGTTCCAGATGGTGTAGTTTGCTTTTTTGTTAGTTATTCCTATATGGATGGCATTGTCAACAGCTGGCACGAAATGGGAATTCTGCAGGTTATTTCTTTCACCTGTATATTTTTCTCTCAAATAAACCTTACAGTTCAGATAAAATATAGATATGGCAACAAGGAATAGGTCTAATCGTGTAACACCTAAGCTACTCAGCCAAGTAGCTTCAGTTCCTCCAGAACATCATTGGTTTATAGTAAGTATATGAAATGGTGTCTAAGCATCTAATGCCATATTTTCATTGCATGTTCTGAATGTTCCATCCAATTATAAGAGTCTCAGGTTGCATTAATTAAGACTTAAAAGTATCTACCAGTACTATCTCATTCGTATAGACACTGTCGAATTATTTATTACATCAGAAACATGCATATAGAACTGGATAGTTTGCTTTAAGTCTTACCTTTGGTATTAAAAAGATACTAATCTTTGGACAAAGAATTATATCTATCATATCTGCAGTTTTGTTATCTAAACAGATATGCCAGGTATCGATGCTAATTTTTGTTATCCACAAAGATATGCTAGTCATTTGTGTTATCAAAATGAAATACCTGTAAATTTTCTATAACCCAGATAAGTAAGTTACATGTACAATAGTTCCAATAACGAAAAGCTGGTCTTACTGTTTTACAGGACATCATGCAACATAAATTAGTGTTCATCGAAACACCAGATGTCGTTGAGACAACATTGGCTCTCGATAACTACAGAAAGGCATGTGATTGTGGAAGAGGTGCCATTTTCTTCTCTGTTGCCAGGTTGGTCCACCTTATTATTTGCAATCTGAAAGCAACCTTCCAAATTTTATATTTGATCATGTTAAATTCAGTGATGTGACTGAATATGTAAAATAGCATAGATAAAAATAATGTTGTTGTCACCATTGGAAGCTATTGTTTCATTACTGCTAACACTTCATGCAGGGGCAAAGTTGCTGAAGGTATTGATTTTGATCGGCACTATGGCAGATTAGTTATCATGTTTGGTGTTCCTTTCCAGTACACACTGAGCCGGTGAGTTCTGTTCACATTTAGCTTCAATCCTCTCTACCCCTTGATTTCGCTGCTAAGTTATAGTTACTTCATATGCATAAGTAGTTTGTAGCATGTACACAGTTGCAATTTGTGGTGGCTAGTGGCTTTATGATTTCATAATGGTTGCCTTTGTTTGTCTGTATACGATTTGCAGGATATTGCTTGCTAGGTTGGAGTACCTCCGGGAAACTTTCCAGATAAAGGAGGGTGACTTCCTAACATTTGATGCTTTGGTAATAACATTATTACTTTCAGGAAAAAATAACTCCTTTTGATTGTCACCTCTTATGCTGTAAAGATATTTCTAGCAAAATTTCTTGAAATAAATTTGAAATCTCATTAATGCCAGAGGCAAGCAGCCCAATGTGTTGGCCGTGTGATTCGCTCCAAAGCTGATTATGGGATGATGATATTTGCTGACAAGAGGTACTTGAGTACTGCCTTGATGCACTGAGTTGAGCATAGCTGAAGAAACCTGCATGTATAGTTGTATGCTGACGAACCAGCTCCATTCTTGTGCCATCTGATTACTCAGTGGATTATGAATATACATATCTGGAAACTAGCTGCTTTTGTTTAAACTTTAAACCTCTATTAAAATATAGGTGACATGCTTATGGAGTATTAAAATTATGCATGAACGTGAAGTTTCCAACTAAAAATGTGCATTTGGCCACTGCGTTTTTTTTCACCAACAACTCTCTTAATAACCATTGCTTGGTTTGATACTTATGTGCTGTGGACCTTAATGCATATCATACTCCTCTTATTTTGGGTTTTATGGACCCATAAGCAGGCAGCTTGGTTTTAGTTATTGTTAGATCTGAATTCCAGCAAAATTGTATCCACATAATGCCGTTTGCTGTGCTCATTTCCTTGCTGTGTTAATGTTTTATTATGTGAAGTTTCACCTTTGGTAAATTCCTTTGTTGCTTACAGATACAGTCGGCATGATAAACGGTCTAAGTTGCCTGGGTGGATACTCTCGCATTTGCATGATGCACACCTAAATCTGAGCACTGATATGGCTCTCCACATAGCTCGTGAGGTATGCTTTACAAATTTGTTTTCCTTGACTGGTTCCTTGAAGCTTTTGTTGATTTTGCCTATTGCGATTTGCAATGCAATTTGCTGCCAATTTGGTGTTCACAACTTACAAGGTTTGTTGCCCCCTATGTATAATAAGAATTATCCTAATACAGCTTCAATGCCACTATATATTTAACTTTGTATCAAATTGTTAGCATTTTCGTGTCTCTTTATCACCAGCATTGACCAAACCTGCTCTGTTGCTTGTCATACTGAATACTGATGCTCTAACACTTCCTCTGCAATAGTTTCTTCGGAGGATGGCACAGCCATACGACAAGACAGGAAGCGGTGGCAAAAAGACGCTGTTGACCGAGGAGGATCTGCAGAATATGGCGCAGGACGGCATGGAGATGTAAAATCAGGGATGAAATGAGTCTTTAAGAGGGTTTTGTTGGGTACTATTGTACAAAAAAATTTGTAGCCATTTTATGGTGGTAGATAAACTTGTTTGAAGCATCGGTTCAAACCTCATGATGCACGCCAATTAATATTACTCTGTTCACACGGATTTGATCATTCAACGTAACCGAGAGAAATCATATATCATGTTTCCACAGAGAAAAATTCCACACTTCGTACGCTGCATCAATGGGCAGGTGCCGCCTCATTACATGGCTGTGACTCGTCTCTTGTTTTTTCTTTTGTTGGGTTTGATTTTTTTTTTTATTTGATAGAAGAGTTATTTTCTTTTTTTATAAGTATATCTGTATTAAGAATGAAAAATAGTACAGTATAAATACAAATACACCGATCCAAACTATTTACGAAAAGGACCTCCATAAATCTAGAAATTACACATAGGTCTTTTTTCCTTTTGAAGTCGGTATGCAGCACCGACCGACGTTGACGGGAATCGTCGAAGCTCGCCCTCGCCGCCAAAACTGGAGCACCTACAGCCGAAGGAAGCCGCCGGCATGGAGGTGGACTGTAGCAGACGCTCAATCTTGCGGTGGCGAAGAATTCTTTGAGCGCCTGTTCGTCAGGCTCACTATCCAGCTTGAATCGACGATGGCGGCGCCGTCGAATCCATCGTCGCAGTGGAGCCGTGTCCGCTCCGCCATGGACCAAAGCTCGCCGACGGCCTATGCCACCAGCAGAGACCTCGATCCAGCACGCTCCATCTTACCTCCATGCCCTTAGTCGCCTCTGCATCCTTGACCAACAACGCAGCACGAGCACCACCGCTCCGCCTCGACGACGAAGCTATGGCCGCTGCAAACTCCTAGAATCCCAAGCTCGTCGACGATGCTAGAGAGAAACACAGCCGAGACGGAGAAGAGCTGGGCACCTTATTCCATGGCTTCGTCGTCGCCGCCGCCGGAACACACCACCTAGACACCCTCGGACCTAACCTATGCCGCCGGACAAAGAGCCGCCGGTCCCCCACACCTTCGAGGCCCCGAGGGCCGTCGGGGGCGAAGGGGAACGACGACCTCGCCGGCGGAAGGACGAGATCGCCTCCTTGGTCGCCCTCTCTCGCTGTAGCCCTAACCCGAGGGAGGGGAAAGGGAATCTAGAAGAGTTATTTTCTAACAAAGCTTGCCTTGCTAATTCATGAGCTAATGAATTGTATTCCCTATTACAATGGTAAATAGATATACATCAATGAAAATCCATCCAGCAAAATTGTATCCGCCTGACAACCAACTCATCATCGAACAGAACTCCAGTAGAGATGAACTTGCAACGCCCTAAAAATTGTATCCTGCTTTGATGTATATCGTGGGTGTGAAGTGTGATGTCTTAGTAATCCATTCCACACATGCCACCCATTGCTGGAGCCGGTGCCTCTTCCTTGGGTATGTCTACAATTATGGATTCCGTGGTGGTCATCAGGGACGACACATTAGCAGCATCCACCAAAGCAGTTCTGATCACCTTTAGCGGGTCAACGTATTCGCCTTTAGCAGCATCATAACCCAGGTCAGTATTTCCTCGCTCCGAAAGCTTGCCCACAACTACTGCACCCTCCGCCCCAGCATTGGAGGCAATGGTGTGTACAGGTGTCTTCAAAGCATTCTGAATGATTTGCACACCAATCTTCTGATCAAAGTTCGTTGTCTGCAATTTATCAAGCTCCTTCGATGCATAGAGAAGAGCAACACCACCACCTGGTACAATGCCCTCTTCAACGGCAGCTTTAGTAGCATTCAGTGCATCTGTCAGTCACGCCTGTGCGACTCATTTATCTGGTAGTGCACGAATATCATGGCTGAAGTTTTCATGCGATTTACGCCTGAATCTGTGGAGACCGAAACGTGAAGGAATTAGGTGTTTCCCGTTGTCTTTCACCCAAACAGTTGAAGAAAACTTATATTGGCCTTATCATTTCAGAAACGCAGCTGGAGCCTGGAAACAAAATTACATAGGAATCAGGTCCTTTTTGTTTTGAATTTGGGTATTTGGCCTCGAAGCAAAAAAAGTCTTAGGAATCAGGCCTTCTGTTATGTCTGTTAAGCGAGTCTGTGAAGTTTTGTGCTGTAATCATGGAAAAAGACGATTTTACCCCTCCTTACTTACTTCACTCGCCAGAAGCCGCCCGCAACCTTCTCTTCTCGTTTTCGATTCAGACTCACCCGTAAGAAGAAAAAAAAAAAACCCACGGCCTTCTCATGGACAGCGCCGCCGCCGCCCTCGCCGGCGAGGAGGGGCCGCCGCCCAAGCCGGCGGATCCGAGGCCGCCTACGGCGGCTGCGCTACGCCTGCCAGCTGCAGCGCCCGCGCGCCGAGGAGGAACGTCCAGCGCCTGGAACGTCGGGAACGCGCGCCCGCGACCTTCTCTTCTGGTCTTCCCCGTCAAGCTGCTCAGCGACGTCCCAGCCTCCACCATCCCGTACGCAGCCTTCGGGCTCCGGTGGAGCAACGAGCTCGAGGCGCCGGCAGATGCCGCGAGGCGCGTCGCCCGCGGCGACCTTGCCGCCGGTGGTGCGCACGTCGCAGGCCCGTGCCGCGGCTGGAGCCCGCGCGGAGGCGGCCGTCGAGAAGTTGGAGGTAGAGAAGTTCTTGGTGGCCGCCTTGAGCTCGTCCAGCGTGAAGGCGTGTAGCTTGGTCCTACAGGTTCGCCGTGCTCAGCCGCCGCAGCGTTGGCTTCGCGCATCTAGGGCGCCTGCTCGCTGCTGACCGTGCCGCCGCCGCGCGCGGACTCCTGCTGCCCCTTGCTTGCCGCCGACGGCCCCGAGCATCCCAAAAGGCGCTCCCTCAGCCCCATGACAACCAAATCGAAACAGCCCGTGAAGATCTCGTATCGTACGTCCTCATCGCCGCACAGCTACGGATTCGTGATTTGGTGGAGGCTTGATTTGCGGACGGATGCTTGATTCGGGGATAGCGATTTTGGGCGGAGACGAGAGCTCGGGAAGAGGAGAGCTCGGGAAGAGACGGATGGAGATTTTTCTTGTTGGTGGGGCCCATAGTCAAAATAAGCACCGGTGCTGACGCTACAAGTGATGCCGTCATAGACTCAAAATTATACAATAAATAAGTAAAATTCTCTTTTTTTTATGAAGAGGTAAAATAGTCTTTTTACTCCACCGTTAACACCATCAAGTGTAAAAACTAACGGAAGGCCTTATTCCTAAGGCATTTTTGTTTTGAGACTAGATGCCCAAATTTAAAAAAAGGGGTCTGATTTTTAAGCATTTTTATTTTTTTAGCCAAATTCCTAATTCTTTCTATTAGATTTCTGGTGGGTAATAATTCTATATGTAATCTAAAAGTCAACTCTTATATCAGAAGCTGGAATAGCTCAGTTGGTTAGAGCGTGTGGCTGTTAACCACAAGGTCGGAGGTTCAAGCCCTCCTTCTAGCGATGTTTTTTTTTCTCTATTATAATTTTTTAAAATGTCTTTTCATTATCTTGTACTTTTAATTTAAAATGTAATGTGCAGATTTTTTTTGGATTTTGACGGTCTCATGCACAACTTTGGACTCATCTCATTTTTTTGCTTTATTTTTTAAAAGTTCTAAGTGCCACCTCTACGTTTGCATTCTCTATCATCACCTTTTGGGTTTGATTTCTTAACAATGTTTTTTTCTCTATTATAATTTTTTAAAATGTCTTTTCATTATCTTGTACTTTTAATTTAAAATGTAATGTGCAGATTTTTTTTTTTATTTTGACGGTCTCATGCACAACTTTGGACTCATCTCCTTTTTTTGCTTTATTTTTTAAAAGTTCTAAGTGCCACCTCTACGTTTGCATTCTCTATCATCATCTTTTGGGTATGATTTCTTAACAATGTTTTGGATTTAATTGTCTCGCATATGTTTGAACTTTTTCTGTCATCTCTTTTCGATTTTAATTGTCTCATCCACGTGCTATTTTTGGACTTTAATTGTCACGAACACATATTTGGACTCTCAGTTTGCTCCTTTTTTACCTTTTATTCTAAATGTCCCCTGTACATGTTTTGTTTTGTATTTTCTACATCATTTTATATATATATATATATATATATATATATATATATAAAGTTATGTTTAGGCGGACTTTCATAGTTTTAATTTCTATAAGTGATGTTCTGCAATCGAGTCTCCAAAATATGACTTTGACTGTACTATAGTTATGCACAGCAATACTTATGAAACATAACTAGGTATACTTTCACTAAACCCCATTTGGAGACAAAATCTACTAATATCACTTTGAAATTTCTAATAAACTAAAAAAATATATAAAAGGTTATCTATAACCAAATTTTCAAATGGTTTACTAAGATAAAAACAAAAACTTATTTGCAACTAGAGGGAGTAGCTTTAGATAATTGATCTCCAAAACATATTCATTTGTAACTCAGGTCTCTAAAAATCAAAGCATTCACTGAAATAAGCAAAACTTAATTTATTGCACAAACACCTATAACGAATTCAATATATCACAACCCCTTACATTCAAGCTCCGCAAAGAGCAAAAGAAATGGCTCAGATCTCTCTGCCCAATCTAACTCAGATCTGGTAACTTGTATCGCTGTCCTGTTCAAACAGCGTCCCAGGCTGCATCATGTTATGCAGACATTTGCAAACCTTCTTACTCAACAATCTATCCATGTACACTAAAATTACAGATTAGCTATTACAACTACATCAGACCTGATTATTGTCCATTGGTATCGCAATCTTTCCCTCCAAACAATGGAGTGGAGTGCCAAACCAGGCTGGGAAGCATATAATGTTGCCTGAGATCTGAAATGCTATTATGTAGCTTCCCAGCAAGGATACACAACTACAGTTAAAACTGATGCATCACAATGGATTAGCAGGGAACTGATCACAAGCATATCCATGATGTCCTGTTGGTTGATTGTTCTTCTTGGCTATACCATATGTACCTTGAAACTGATAAAGAAATTTCTGATTACAAACAAACATATCCAGAAGTCGAGGTGGCTCTGTCATGTCAAGTATCATATGTAAGCAAGAGAATTCCTATCACCGGCAGCTTGCGGCCGCCCTCTGGTTGGAGTAGGTGGCCGCTGAATGTTAAGCTCCTACAGATGATTATAAATCCAAGACCATTGTAAGCCAGCCTATTTTTAATCCCACAATGGAAGACAGACGAATAACTCATTGCGAGGCATTCAGTGATCAAATAGGCACACAAATGTATATTTTCAATTAATATGCATTCACTAATTTCCAACAACGTACAATTCTTGATCAATCCTCATTTTTTCCTCACATAATTACAAAGAAATAAAAGGAGAAAAAGAGTAATTCTGACCTGCATCCATGTGGCATCCCCACGTTCAGGGGAGGACTCAGGTGAATTAACAGGCGGTGGAAGTGGATGAATTAACTTTGGCACAATAACTAAGCCCCTGCCAACAACAAGTATGGCCCCTGCGTTGTTCGCAGTACCTGGTGCAGGAAAAGTCTTAAGAGAAAACTACAAAAGGAAAACGTAATTTGAAAATGAGCTAGAAGGAGCAAGACACATACCACAGTAATTTGTTGCTGAAAATAAAGTGATCAGTTGTCCATGAGCGAATCGCTCAAACCCATCCATAACACATTCATGGGCTCTTATGATCAATTGCAATTTGTTTCGTTTACAAAATTCTGTTACTCGATCAGGCTGAAAATTTAACAAGAAACAAGTTTAATCAGCAGGGTCAATAACAAGATTAAGACAAGATCGATTTTCTAAAGAAGAAAAACACAATATTCGGTCTGAAGGGACTAACTCGTGATAACGTAAAAGAAAAACAACTATTACGAATTCTATAGCAACAGAACTATCACATGGTCATACATACCCCAAATGTCACTAAGCCGGGCCCTCGTGCATTAGGTCTCAAACCCTCCACACTATCATTTTCTGTAGGATCAGACCTGTATTTATATAAGAAAAAAGCGTTTACAATTATGCTACAAGTGACTACAAAGATATTGAAATGGGCAACCAAATACCATAAAAGGTCCATGAGGATAATCGAACCAACATCCATTGTGATAGGCCTTTCAAGCTTCTCAATTTGCTCTATAGTGTTAATTGACCTTCCTATACCACCATGCATACAGATTATTTTCTTTTCTATCATGGCAGCAAGTGGAAGATAGTTGAACAGCTGATTAAATCTTGTCCAAGCCCATATTCCGTCACTTTCACCCTACATCAAAAGGTTCATTCAATTAATGCATGCAATTCAAACGAATATATGCAGAAATGCATGCCTACCATTCTCTCAATGCATTCAAGGCGGAAGCCAAAGAGAGCATTGATGTCAGCAGCTTCATGATTTCCTCTGATCAAGTGTACATTTTCAGGGTACTCAATCTGTAAGGTTTCTTAAAAATCAGAACTAAATTTTATACAAATGGTTGCAGCAACAACAAAGACATTTCAGGTATTGGTACTCACTTTAAGAGCAAGAAGCAAAGTTATTGTCTCCAAGCTGTGTTGACCTCGGTCAACATAGTCTCCCAAGAAGAGATAATCAATATACCTACAAAGTGTGTTACACAACAGAAAGTGTAAGTTGAGTGCATGGCAGAACATGACCACAAAACAATACAAAAACAACGATAGTGTATAGGGAAAAAACTAATACTAAAACTTTTGGTCTAGTAGTTCCAAGTGCACATTCAAAAAGGTATGAAGTTCAAGGTCTACTTACGTTATGTCACCAGCAGTTGAAGGAAAACCATACTCATCAAAAAGGCGCATTAAGTCCCCAAACTGCCCATGAAGATCACCAAATACTTTAATTGGTGCTTTTAATTGTAAAACAGTTGGTTCTTGCATAAAAATCTGCTCAGCAGCATAGCATAGCTCGCCAACTTCGTAAGAATCCAGAAAAAAGGTTCTATCAGCAGGAGCTCTCCAATTCCTTGGTTTAAGTAAGAAGGAAATAACCTGAAACAAAAGAGAGTAAGAACAGAAAATTCCTGCCACAAGATTAAGAGAGTAAATTTTGGACATACCTTCTTATGCAAACCTTGTGGTGATCGTTGCCTATTTAATGTTCTTCTGCCTGGATAAGACTGGTCATTGTTTGAAGGATGCATCCGTCTACTTTCATTCTCAAACTGATCAAGTGAGAGTTGTCTGACCAAGCATCCTAAATCTCCTACTGCTTCTTTCGCAACCACAACCTTCAAAATCAAAGATCAAAAGCTCAGGATCAATAATTTGCATTGACCAAAAATTGAGAAAGCATAGAGCTTTGAATGAAGAAAACAGCTTCATTTGCAAGAAAATCATACAGAAACCTTTAGATAACACATTCAGCCATGAAATCTATTGAGGATATTGCTAAAGTTAATTGCAGAGGTCACATTATTATATAAGATTGAATAGGTTTTACTTAGGTAATTAGTTATTCTGATTGAAGAAAATTTAGCTCTATGCTTCACAACCATTGGATAGTTGCCTTCAAATGGTAAGGAAGGACTCTTCTTGAATTCAATTATTTTGTAATGATGATTTGTCAGTATCCAATTTTAGAAAGGAAATGGAATGAATTTCCATGAGAATACATACTGCTCTAGAATGTAGTTTCACATCAGGTTCTAGGGATCCCCCATCATCGAAATCTTCAGGCATTGGTGATGTTTCACTCAGTGGGGACTCCGATCCTATTCCCTCCGAAAGACTGTCTTCCGAAGATGCTGCAGATGCTTCCTTAGCAGCTCGCCATACAGCGCTGACAGCTTCAGCTTCCGCGGTTGAGGCCTCTATCAACATATCAATTGACTTCTTGTCCGCACTGGAAACAGGGTGAACTCATTTAGCTTTGATGAAGTCAAACGCATAAAAACTTTATTAGCACTAAAGATGACAAGTTAGGAACCTGAAACCAGAAGCTGTCTCTTGCCTGTTATTTGTAGATTGATGGACAGGTGAATCTGGATGAAAACTATTGTTTCTATTTTGAGATTCCCCCCTAGGGACTCTATCAACATTGTACATAGATGAAGTAATTTCTGATTGGAAAGGTGAATTCTCAGCAACCAGAAAATCGTCAAGGAGGATATCTGTTGGAAAAGAATGTCAGATTTCTGTGGCACAAATTGATGGCAACTTAATCATCAGACCGAAAATTGCACTAGGGGTGGCCTAGAATTCAGTAATGAATCAAACAACATAAACTAACTGAAATAATGAGCAGGTCAGTTGCCCATCTGTTCAAACATTTGCTGAAAAATATGTGTTAAGTGGCTTGTTAAACATTGATGGTCTTACCATTACGTAACACCAGAAACTCAGTAATTTGATACAATAATGCTGCATGCTGTGAGAATCTACCACATTATGAGTCTAGTTATCCGAATATGTATGAGCAGCGGGATGCCTACACTAAACACATTGAAGTGACAAGCCACTACATCAGAATAAGTGAATAACAAACCATTGGTATTTTAGTGCTATCTATTAATAACAAAAGGAAACTACAAGTCTACAACCTCAAGAACTGCCATAATGTCAATTAGAAGGGTTTTGGTCTTCAAATGAACCAAAATAAAACAGGGCAGAGAAGCACCAAAAATGATATACATCATCATTTACCTCCCCTGAGTCCACCATAAATGTAAATCTGAGAACCAACTGAGGCAGCAGCATGACGACAGCGCCGAAGTAGATCCGAAGCAGCATCATGCTCATTGGATGACTTCAAAGTACGAGAGGTCACAATGCCATTTCTATCCAACCAAACTCCAGCAGCAGTGTCCAGGACTTCACAATGTGTGGTTTTGTCAGGTTTAAGAGACAGATAGATGTTTCTGAAGGTAGGAAGAGCAAAAGATAAGCTTACCTGCTATTGCGCCCTCTCCTTCAATAGCTCTACCTCCTCTAAGGACACCTCCAGTAACATGCAACCGAGCACCAACAAAAACCTAGAGTTCAAGACCATCAGGAGAGGCAAAGCAAATTAACATTAACACTTAAGTGAACAAACTAGAGCAATAAGGAAGGAATCAATTGCAAGAATAAATAATCTGGAGCTGGTTGTGATTGGCATATTAACAAGTAATCCAGCTTACACATGGTATGGGTGACTTACGGCTGCATGCTGATATCTTGGAGATGGCGATACCCCTGGGGCTAGAGTCCATTCCCACTGGCCATTTGTATGCATTAATAGTCCATAGGCGTCAGAAAGTGGCTGCAAATGCATTGCAATTATTGTCAAATAAATTTCAACAGACAGAATGGAAAATATGAAAAACTGAACAGAATTTGAAGTAGCTAAACTGATTAACAGGATAAATCCCTCCAGATCCTAGCATGGAATCCACTGCAGGTATCCCACACGGTGAACGATGCTACACTACCATGTACTATGAAACCCATTGCAGGCCCAATTCAGTGAGAAGGGCAAAAGCATGGCTTTAACCACATGTTATTTTCCATAAGAAGACAGGAACTGCAAAGTCAGTTAGCTAACTGCCTTGCAATACTATTTCTCTAATTTTAATTCTTTGCAATGTCAATGAGAAAATTCTGCATTCCTTATGATTCCTCCAGATTGCGAAAGATAGATCATTACAACAGAAATGTGGCATATAAGTAAGCTGAAAATATGCAACGAAACTAATGAAGGGGTGACTCTTTGGATTATATAAGAAAGTATTACATAGGCCTTGATTGGTGTCAATCATTATTACCATATATAACATGTAAGATTCTAGGTTAGCAGAGTAGAGCTAAATATTGACAGCCAACACGATAACAAACAAAATAGGCAGTCATTTAAACCTATCAAGCAGTGACAAAAGCAGAGGACTGTACCGTGCCAGAAGCATCCCTTCCACCACAGAGTAAAAGCATTCCATCAGAGCGTGCGCTGGCAGTAGCATACCTGTAGTGATTTAAATTAAAAACAGATAAAAGAAAAACATTGCATACTTATACAGACGTCTGAAATTGGGATCAATGGAAACGCAATGCCTAATAGACCTTAATCGCCAGCTTCATGTCGCATTTACAGCATATAGCAATAATATTGGATTGAGCAAATATTCCCTAGCATGCATTCAAAAATGTGACTTTCCTTACAATTCTTTTAGAGCACATAAAGTATATTAAACTAATCCACCAATTAAATTGATGGTCCTTCCCTATTTCTTGGAGATGGTTCATCTATACAGCTCGAAGTCCAACAAAGATTCAACAAAATTCAAACAAAGTAGTAGGACTATAATGTAGAAAAGTTTGCAGAAACTAAAGCCAAAAATCTGAAATACTCAATTCTGTTTTTTGAAGAAAGAAACTCAATTCTGTTGATCAACTAATAGTGTTCTAGGATACACTTGGAAAAAGGGAGAAAAGGAGGACAATTATTTTATGATAAGAATATAAAAGAAATCAGTATACTGAACAAAGAATATAGAGGTCATGAAGGTCATTGGACGACTTACATTCTTGCTGAAGGTTTATCACCTTCAGGGTTAAGTTTCTGCCACCTATATGGTTTCTGTGCTGTGTCCAAAGCCCAAGCATCTGACAATACCCGCTTTCCTGTACCAAAAAGACAAGGAAATTAAGTAAAGAACTACTGACCATAAGCCTGCCCTTAATAGAAACAAAATAGATCACACCACTTGGCTGAATTGTAACATGAGTTACGAGTAACAAACTAACAAGTAGACATAGTTTACTACTGAGAACCAGAATATTGAAACAGAACATACTACGTTTGAAGAAACTAGTTTACTACTGGGAACCAGAATACTGAAACAGGACATACTACGTTTGAAGAAACTATCTTATCTTCTAAATGAACATTACTTGATGTTTCTTTTTTTAGTAGAACATCTACAAGTACTTGTGAAATTTATAATGCCAACTTTATCTTCTTAGAGCCATTCTGTTCAAACTTCAAAACTGCTGTTACATTGGAAAAAAATATTTGTGTACTCACATACTGCACAGTACAGAAATGACGAGAAATGTTGTTAAAGAGCATTCCTTGCTGCAGATTAGATGTCTCAGTTTAAAACAGTGGGGGGTGTTTGCTTAGAGGACTCATAAGTTGCCTGACCCAGGCAAGAGATCCCAGGTGTTGAATTTCATTGGCCTGGGGTCTAGGTCTTTGTCTGGCTTCCCAATTGCCTGGCAGGCACCAAGCAAACAAGCCATGTATTTATTGAAGTATTTTTGATGAAAGAAAGGAAAATGTTGTAATGCCGTTATCTACTTATCTTGTTAGTGGAATCCAAGGACACACATTATGGAAAAAGGAAGTTAAAAGTGTGTCACTGGTCAAATAAAATGGCCTTCTAAAAATAAGCGTGATGTCATAGTAATTATTGCATAAATACATTTAAGAGGAGCTGTGCATGTAGGAGCTAACCATCATTTCCCGAAACAGTGACAAGATACCGCTGGGCTACCAAATCCATGCAGTGACCATAGCGAGGACCAGGGCCTGCCCCTTGAACAACGACTCTACATCAAGTACCAGAAAGAGGACACGTGAGATCGCAATCCGACAAACAAGATAAAAACGGAAAGCACATGGGGGAAAAAAAAGAAACGGTGCATCTTGAGTCAACCTAACCTGTGCCATTTAAATTTGTCGTTTGTGAGGTCAAGGACATAGAGATCGTCAGTGGAGTGCCCTGCTGGTCCAATCCCACCCTACATCAACATTGTGTAAATCACAACTGAAAAAAAATTGGCGCGAAAATGGAATTTGAAGATCCCACGTCCCTAGTACCTGGAAAACAACCATGGTGCCCACTGCAGCTGCAGCATGCGCGGCCCTCGGAGATGGAGGCTCTCCAGCAGGATGTAACCTGCAGAAACATAGAATTCAACCCTGAGCATTTAATGAATTCATTTGACAACAAACAATGTTATGCAAAGTTGGTAGTCACCCAACTACCACAGGGACACATTCCAAACAAGCAAGCGCGACACCAGGCACTGAATTATGGATGGCAAGCATACAATTCTACGTAATTTTGATCAGGATTGATTAAAAATTGCATACAAAGTTCACCACGCTAAACAAACTATTATCACACAGAGACAGGACCTACAAAGCTGACCTCCAATAAGCTCCGAAGCAAGGGCAGGACGCGAAATTGAGCTAAATGCGCGCATTCCAGGTAGCCATAAGAACAAAATATAAGAGACAGCAGAGACGCGTACCTAGTCCACCTGCGCTTCTCCACATCGTACGAGTGCACCGAGTTCGTCACCCCCGCGAGCCCTTCAGTTACAACAGCCAAAGCAGAACGCCGCCATTAGATCACGCAAGGAGCAAAAGGGCGAGACTGTGACTAAAGCTTAGCTGACGCGAGTGAGGGACGGAGAGGACCGAACTGATGCCGGGGAGGCCCGAGGACGCGCCGGCCTCGATGGCGGTGGCGCCGCCGAAGAGGATGAGCCGCGGGCCGTGGCCCTTGGTGGGCGCGACGGCGGTGAGCGAGTGGCCGCACCGGAACGCCGGCGCGTCCTCGCCCATGCCCTCCCACCCCTCCACCTCCCTGTACGCCGGCGCCGGCACCACCCACGCGCCCTTCCCCGCTGTCCCCTTCCCCCCCCCCGACTCCGCATCCCCCCCCCCCTCCTCTTCCCAAAACCCTAAGCTCCTCCTCCCCCGCGCTAAACCCTACGCCTCTCGGGCGCCGCCACCGCCGCAGCTGCCCGCGGCCTCCGCCGCCGCCGCGTGGGATCCGGGGGAGGGAGAAAAGGGGGGGAGCAGGAGGCAGAACTGCAGAAGCAGCGCAGCGCAGTGGAATTCGGAATCCGGGGGGGAGACGACGGCCGCGGGTGAGGTGCGGGGAGCGCGGCGGGGCCCGGGTGTCGGTGGGAGAGAGGTTAATATGGTGGGGCCGGGGTGTCGGGGGCGCGCGGGTAAGTGCGGCCGTGGGTGTCGGGAGTCAATGGGGGTTGCTGTCAGCGACAGCTCAGGAGTGGAGGGAGGGCGGGGAGGAGTACGTCGGAGCGGAGTAAATGGCGGGCGCGGCCGCCGGGAACTGGCGTGTGGGTCCCCGTCTCGCTGCCCGGCTTTGATAGGTGCAGGTCAGCAGGTCCCGATTTCCAGACCAGAAGGGCTCTCTGCCTTGCTGTCCAGATCCGGTGGGCTTCTCCCGGTCTTTACGAACGGAATTTCTCTTTTTGCTAAAAAAAAAAGCGGAATTTCTCTTTCGAAACAATCAAGGGTTTATTTTTGGAACGGATGTGTTTTAAAAGAACTCAATTCATGTATTTTGCTTACATGTCGTTGTATGGTGTTTGGAATAGAGGGTTGAAGTTTTCGTTTCCTTGTGCAAAGGCTTGCTTGCTTTACTTACTTAATCGGATGGAGGAAACGAAACATCCCTTGAAACTCTTGTAAATATTTTTAGAGAGATAAGCATGCTCTTACTCTTCGATAGAATGGAGGAATAAGCACGCTCTTCTGTCTGCATGTTCTACGCACATGTTCCTATAAAATTTTTGTGTTTTTTAATCATTTGTTTTCTACCTACACTCATGTTCTATTTCTATGTGTTTCCTCGTTCTTTCGTTTTACATTTCTCCATTCCAAATAGGTTCTCATGGTTTGGAAGATTGCTTATTTACTATGGATAATTTCAAGAGAGAGCACAATTAATATTCTTTACAAAGTATCCTTTGTGACTCATAGTTCCTATAGCAATTTCTATATAGAGGGCACTTTTTTGCGAGGACACTAAAACACACACCAAACGAGGATGGATCAATTGGTAGTAACAAAGTAGCTTGCATATATACATCTAGTACATCTCACTCACACATACAATACATCTCATGCAACCACGTTGACAATGAACTATAAATCAATAAATAATAGTAATCCATAAGTAATAGGTACCATATTTGATATCGACGCCACGGATTCTACACACCAGAGGTGTCCTTCATGTATTCAAGAGGAGACAATTCAACATTTGCTTACTGGTTGCACGATAAGTTTAGTTCAGTATTTTTGTTGCCTTTTGGTCTAGGAAACCAAGCTCCTACATATATGATCCTTGTGTTTGCTGATTGGTGGGCTAATATATTCCACATGTTTAGTAAGGAGCATCGAAAGGAGAAATTATCTCATCATTTTGATTGTGTGGTTGCTATGGAAGCACCATAATACCTATGTTTTTTTATGGAGACTCCCTTCTGTTAGTGAGCTTTTTGCGACAGTTTAGAGATGGGTATAAGTTTTGGTGCCTAGCTAGAGCTAAGAAACTTCATGCTCTCGGATCGCATAGTGTGGAAGCTTTTGGGCGATTCTTTGTCTTATGGTCTTGGTATGATGAGTTGGTAATGTATATGAGCCGTTTTCCCTCGTTGTAATCCAAAGAGACGCAACTCTCTTGTGCATCAAAAAAATAAAAGCATCTCATAAGTAGTAGCTGTCATATTTGGTAACAAGATATAGCCATGTTCATAAGCATTACAGTATAAAAATATTAAACTAGATAGCTATCCATCATCCAATCTCTCTTGCTATGTAACGATAATGCATAGTAATTATTAAATGTAAATTTAGCTATAATAGGTGAATATCTATCATTAGTCATCTCTAGTCGAGCATGCACTTTAGGTGCAAAATACCTCCATCCATAGATGCACAGCAACTCCGAAGCCACCATATACAATGAAAATAGTTAAGAAGTGAGTTTTTAGTAAAACAAAAAATATATATTTTAGATTACAAACAAATTAATAGTTGTATTTTACTACATATAATAATATAATTGGGTACAAAATATGATGAATCCACCCACAATAGTTTATTCAACAAAAACATTAAGTACCTAGTAGGAATTCCCAAACCTATGCCAAATATGTTTAATCAAGTTTAATTGAATTTGCTTATAAGCAGAACGACCAAGAAGTCTAGCATTTCTTTCTGGTACTTCTGCCATCTCTGGGGTAATCAACTCCATGGTTTGTTGTAGTTTCCTATATTGTTGATGTGTTTGCTTCCTCGCTCAAATACTAGTCATATTTGAACACTATTTTGGACCAGGAAGTTATTGAAACATCTAATGTCATATATTTCCCAAGCAACTACTAGAATATCTAACCTCATAAAGGGACCACATCTATACTAATGTCTATTTGAGGTCCAATTAAATATTGAATATTTTGTTTTTTCGTAAATAATGTTTTCAATTGATGTAACTATATATATAATGTCATTTATGTTGTGGGCTCTTTTATTTTTGCGCAATGCAAAGTGTCTCCTTCTTCGTATATATACTGAAACAATATAATTTGTCACTATAACAGCAATATACATAATATAATTTGTCAATTAAAAGGATTATAATTGATGTAATTTGTCAACAAAACAACCACACACAAACATTATGGCAATCAAAACGACATGGCACATACTTGCACAAAATCAACAATTCCGAGAATGCAAACTAGTGGTCCCAAATACTAAGGACGCGTTGGCCTTGATAATCGATGGAATATGTATTGGACTATTGGTGATGAAATCATGCTTGAGAAGTGTATAGTTTTTTTTTGAGCAAAGAGAAGTGTATAGTTTTGGAGTTACTCTCACGTATTGTGTTCTTCTATCTATGTTGGGTTTCGGAAATGCATATTTTTATTTATTTTGTTTTTTAAAGATCGTATAAATGGGCTGAGTCTGTTCAGGTTCGTATATAGGCCGGCCTCCGCGGCTTAGGCCCAGCCCATACCTACTGCAGGACCACCCGATCTACACCCAAGTACCCAACCGCCAGGCCTTGTTGGATCGGGCTGTACGAGCGCGACTACCTCTGCTCCACCAAACGGCGCAACGTCCTCCGCTCCGTGAGGCGATTTTCTCGGCGTCCCCGGCGGCGGCTCGAGCTAGCTTTCTAGGGTTCCATTTTCTGAGCTCGGCGCCGGTGGCGGCTCCGTCTGACGCCCCCCATCCGCACATCCTCCAAGTTCTCCGCCTCTAGCCGCCTCGCGCGTACGCATCCTGCCTCCGATTCCGCACATCGCCGCGTCTCCATCTCCACCGGTGGCGTCTGCACGTGTGGCGGGAGCGGGAACCTCGTCCGCCCGAGCCGCGACGGAGGCTGGGGAAGTCGCCGCCACCTTCGTTTCCTCCCCGAAGCGACCTCTTCCCACCGCCACCCTCGCCCTCTCACACGGCCTGGGCGGGCGGAGAACGCGATCCGGGTTGCGCATGGCCGGCGGACGGAGTTGGGGCGGCGCGCGACCTGGCGGGCGGAGTCGGGGTATCGCGCGGCTGACACGAGCGGCCTGAGCCACGGGCTTGCTTGGCGGGACTGCCGGCTGCCCCACCTACTGCTGGCGAGGAGGACCCCCACCTCTGATTTCTTCCTCTCTGTCGGCGAATCCAACAGGCGTAGAGGTCGGTGGCGACGCGGCGCGTCTGTACAGTCAACAAGGCTGAGCGGGCGAGCCCATTAGTCCAAACAATAAAACACACAGCAATCTCCGACCCCCAACAGGGCTGCCTGGCGCGGCTACCCGGCCTTGGCGGGAGTGTGGAGAACGACGGGCGTGGCCCCTAGGGACAAAAAGAAGATGAAAAAGCTTGAGGAATTGGAAGATAAGAACAACGTCGTGGCGGCATTCGGATTGGAGGTCCACCGGGACCAATGAGTTGTCTCAGCCGGAACTATCGTGGTTTGGGCAACGCCGCGACACTCAAGGAGCTTCGCGATTTAGCGAAGAAAGTTGCCCCTACCGTGCTTTGTGTCCTTGAAACACAAGTCCACCGAGCACGGGTGGAGGGTCTCAAGAGTACTCTAGGGTTTGATAATGCTTTCGTTGTAAGCAGTGCAGGGCATAGTGGAGGCCTTGGCATCTTTTGGAATAACAACACTAGAGTGGAAATTTTACCGTACTCTCAGTACCATATAGATACTATTATAACGAAGAGTGGGGATGTTCCATGGCGCTTCACTTGTGTTTATAGTGAAGCGCAGGTGTCAGAATGTCATAAGACGTGGGATATGCTCAAGTTCATCAGGGCGACATTGCCGCTACCCTAGATGTGCATTGGGGATTTTAATGAAGTCCTTCGATTAGAGCACGAAGGAGTTCAGGAAAGAAGTTGGAGCCAAATAGCAGGTTTTCGGGATGTGCTTAACGTCTGTGGCCTTGTTGATCTAGGCTATGAAGGACGCCGATGGACTTATGAGAAGCCAGTTGCAGGGGGTTCCTATTGTCGGGTAAGACTGGATCGTGCCTTGGCATGCGCCGGTTGGTGTGCCCGATTCCCGATGGCCTCGGTTCGCCACCTCACTTTGGCAGCATCTGATCATGGCCCTATTGAGCTTAGATGGGCTGAGGGGACAAAAACCGGTCTGAGGAGATACAAGAAGCAGTTTAGGTATGAATTAATGTGGGAATCGCACGCAGACTTTCGAGATACTCTTGGCCAGGTGTGGGAGAGCCAACCGCCAGCTCTGGATTTGGAGGGGCTTCATAAGAAGATGGTTGTCATGTCCAAGCATCTTGGTTGTTGGGAGATTTTGACCTTTGGCAATGTTAAAAGAGAGTTAAAGGGTTTAAAAGAGGATTTGGAGCAGCTTTGTTCTAACTCACATAAGTTGGGGCCATCCCATGAAGAGATAAAGATCATGGATAGAATTGTAGAGCTAAATCATCGCGAGGAGGTAATGTGGAAACAGCGTTCTCGGGTCTCTTGGCTTGCTGAGGGAGACCGGAATACTCATTTCTTTCACCTACGAGCCTCTCAACGAAAGAGTTGGAACAAAATTTATAAATTAAATATGGCGGATGGGAGTTTTACCGAAGATGAAGGGGTGATGGCTTCTATGACGACAGAGTTTTACCGATCCTTGTACACGACAGAGGGGACAACGTACACTAATCAGTTGTTGGACACGATACTGACCAAAGTGGCCGGGGAGATGAATGATATGCTGTTAAAGCTGATTGGTCCAGAAGAAGTGAAGAATGCCTTGTTCCAAATGTTTCCGACTAAAGCTCCTGGCCCGGACGGCTTTCGAGCACATTTCTTTCAGAAGCATTGGGATCTATGTGGCAATGAGGTCACGACGGTGGTGTTGCGAGTGTTGCGTGGAGAAGATGATCCTGCAAAACTCAATAATACGAATATTGTCCTAATACCAAAAGTGGAGAATCCTGAAGAGTTGGGACAGTTTCGGCCTATAAGTTTGTGCAATGTGATTTACATGATATCTTCTAAAATGGTAGCAAAACGACTTCGAACTGTTCTACCTGAAATCATATCAGAGGAGCAGTTGGCATTCATGCCTGGTAGGCTGATAACCAACAACATAATTACAGCCTATGAATGCTTGCATTATATGAAGAATAAGAGGGCAAGAGATAGTCGTTTCTGTGCTCTGAAACTTGATATGCGGAAGGCATATGATAGGTTGGAGTGGGACTACTTACAGAAAATTATGATCAGACTGGGTTTCCACCGTCTGTGGGTTGATATGATTATGAGACTAGTTTGCTTAGCCTCTTTCTCGGTGATATTGAATGGCAACAAGCTGGAAGGGTTCAAACCTTCCCGGGGCATTTGTCAAGGAGATACAATTTCTCCCTATCTCTTCTTATTGGCAACAGAGGGCCTTTCGTGCCTCTTAAAATTTTATTCTCGGTCATTAGATCTCATGGGCATTCGGGTGGCTCCTTCGGCACCGATGGTAAGTCACCTTCTTTTTGTAGATGACAGCCTGCTGCTTTTTAAGGCAGATAGGGAGAATGCTGGAAATGTGAAGAATGCACTGGATTTATATTATCGTGCTACTAGACAACAAATTAACTTGGAGAAATCATCGATCCACTTTGCTAAGGGGTGCAGCAATGCTACTCAAAGTGAGATCAAGGGTGTGCTCCAAGTTTTTAATGAGGCCTTGAGCGAGAGGTATTTATGCATGCCGACAGATGTGGGCTCGTCAGTCAATGGTGCCTTTTCTTATCTCAAGGATAGAGTGTGGAAGAAAGTGCAGGGGTGGATGGAGCAGAGCTCGTCAGCTGGAGGCAAAGAAGTTCTCATTAAGGCTGTCGCTCAGGCCATCCCGACGTACTCGATGGCGTGCTTTCGCCTACCCCGGGGATTATGTAAGCACATTGATAGTCTCCTTCGTGACTTCTGGTGGGGCAGCAAAGAAGGAAAGAGGAGGACATGCTGGGTTGCATGGGATGATATGTCAATGCCAAAAGGCTCGGGTGGGCTCGGTTTCAGAAACATCGAGCTATTCAACCTAGCTTTGTTGGCACGCCAAGCTTGGCGAATTTGCAGGACCTAGGATCTCTCAGCGCAAGGGTACTGAAGGCAGTCTATTTCCCCACGGGCAAGTCGCTGGACGTGGAGTTGGGCTCGTCTCCATCACGGGTTTGGAGAGATATTGTTGACGGCATTCAAGTGCTACAACAAGGTTTGATCCGCAGGATCGGGTCGGGCGAATCAACAAAAATTTGGGAGTCATCGTGGCTCAACAGAGACGGCATGCTGCTTCCGCTACGACCGACCAAGGATAACCCGCTGCGGTGGGTCTCTAAACTTATTGATCAGTCTTCACAGAGTTGGAATAGACAACTTCTGAGGGAGTTCTTTTCTTCGTTGGATTGGGAGACCATTGAAAATATCCCGCTAAGTACTACACCGCAAGACGACTTCTAGGCATGGCACTACGAGAAGAAGGGCATCTTCTCTGTTCCGTCGGCTTATCGGATGCTAGTTCGAAATCGCGAGGTAACATCGGCCTAGGCAGAGGATAGGCCAGGTTGCTCAGACACAAGGGCGCAAGAGGAGGAGTGGAGCGACATATGGAGAATCAAAGTTCCATCAGAAGTTTGAATTTTTCTGTGGCGTTTGGCAAGGCAGTCTATCCCAATAGGAGATGTGTGACATCGTAGGAACATGGCATTAGATGGGAATTGTACCTTGTGTGGCGGGTTAGACTCCTGGAGGCATGCACTACTGGAGTGCAACTTGGCCAAGTGCGTCTGGGTGTTGGAGGAGGAGGATCTCACTGCTTTTATAAGCCAGATAGAAACGCCGGACGCAAGAGTTTGGTTAACAGAGGTGATGGCAATGCTCAAGCATGAAGAGCTCACACGGGTGGTGGTCCGTCTTTGGGCCATCTGGTACGCTTGACGTCAGGCACTTTTCGAGAACAACTTTCAGAGTCCGTTCTCGACGAACAGTTTTGTGGAGCGGTTCATCAACGAATTGGAGATGATTAGGCCGAGTACCAAGCAGCAGCAGAAGGTGAGTGATCCAACACCAAGGGGTTGTGCGAAGGTTAATGTGGACGCGGCGATCTCCAAAAACTCAAGCCAGGCCTCAGCAGCGGCCGTGGCCAGGGACAAGGATGGTAATTTCCTAGGCGCCTTGGTTTTGGTCCTGGAAGGCTGCGCCGACCCAGAAACAGTCTGTCACACCCTAGTTTTCAAATAAGACCAGAGGTCATCATATGTGTGCCCAGGAAGTCCACACATACAACAGAAAACAGATAAATATCAGAAATAATGTATATTATAGCGAAAACATATGTATTTTTAACACTTACACTTATCAGAGTAATGCGAAACGTTGGCTAAGACTGCTCTTCAGTCTTCATTCTCCTCAGGGACTGTTGACTAGGGGCTCCATATGCCAAACACTTCCAATACCCAACTTCTTTATCCTTCCTTTGAGAAACACTTTACTACAAACTATAGCAAGGGTGAGTTCCATGTCGAAACTCAGCATGTACAGGTGGAAAGTAATGACATGCATGGCTTATACAAAGGTAAGTCTGAAAGGTAAACTGCGATAGCATTTTAAATGTAGCAATTAAGATTTTACTTATTTTAACCTATTCTCTAATCAACTTGGTTGAAACACCCAACCCTTTATTAAGGTTCAAGTGGCATTTAATGAGTCATTTAACAACATAGATATAAACATATATCATTAATAACATTAACCTTGAGATTGCCATCTCAAAAAACACAGGATTGCCATCCCGTTCAGATACAAAGGTAGCCACCTCCTCAAACAACATCACCATGATTTAACAATTTATTCCATTGGGCTAAGTCATGTGAGGATCTGAGCCGCTCGTAACCGTGAGCACGAATGATATATCGATTTGAACTCTGTGCAGAGGTGTACACTTTCACTCCAGATTGTGATTACTCTTTATGCCCGAGGTTGCAAGTCTCTTAGCCCATTACCGAGATAGGCTGGCAGAGGTCACAATAAGGTTTTTCACAGGGTCATAGGCAGTGACAACTCACTGGCCTTGAGTCCAAGCGTATGGGTGACTTCATCATGAGGTCGCCCCATCACAGATCCCTAGCCCCTCCCATACTACAACTTGTAAACAAACCCCAGCGACCATAGCTATAGTCACCCGTCGATAAGCTGTCCCCCTGCCCATGATAGTCCTGCTAATAGACCAAGCCAGAGCCCATTAGCCTGGAGATGTATGATAGTCCCAGGTTGCCGCTCCACGAATAGGACCTTAAGGGGGAGGAGATATGGATACCCTCATCAACACGAGTCCCACTAGCATCCGTTTTCCCCATCTTTCACAGCCAACCAATGATGCGGATCAGCATCAACTTCTCCAACGGCCGAAGCCAAGAGCCCACGGCTCCAACATATTTAAGAAGCAAGTTTTATCTTCATTAGGCAGGCGAAAGGTGAGGTAGAGCACTAGCAACCTAATAACCTGTCAACTAAAAACCCCCATAGGTGATATATGGATAGAGTGGCTAGTCATCCCTATGGTTTGCCGATTTAAGACACATGCAATGTATTAATTAAAAGTGAATAGGCGCAATATGATCAAAGGTGCCTACACTTGCCTTAAATCCAAAGTCTAGCTGCTCTTCTGGCCTCCAGCTTCAGCTGCACTTGTTGGTCCTCTGCTTAGTCTTTAGCGTTAACAAACCGCTCTTTGTCTAGTCGCAGCAACCAAACAACACAAACAAACACATAAAAAAGACAAGACTAAGAACAATACACCAATCAAAAGGGAAACTAAAAACAAAACGGTCTAAATGGCCAAACTCGGTGCTATGGTCGTAAGAGCGCAAGAACGACGAACGACGGATCTATCGTTAAAGAAAACACGGCTATCGAGGTACTTGCAACAAGCACAGAGACAAACTTTAAGATTGATACATTTACTAAAGCAAGATGTGGAACTTATAAGAAAGACATGAAGTCAAATCAGTGGATGATGTTGAAATGTAAAGCAGGGTTAAACCTTAGTCATACTCTATTTATAAGCAATTATATTATCTAAGTCAATTAAACATTCATAATTTATAAAGCTTAGAATATATGAGTGCATTAAAGAAAACATCATATGCTTAAAGATTAATTTAAGCAGGACATAAACGATAAGACATGTTGATATTAAACATAGAGCATTTATGATTCAAGGTTGAACTAAGCATGCCATTAACGAAAAGGCATTAATGCTAAAATTAATCACATTAGCATAAAAGAATGATGTGAAAGTAAACTAAGTTAAACATTAACATGATCCAACTTATAAACATGTGAGAACAACTATAAGAAGCATAACAGGTTTCAAGGTAAATCTAAACAAAGCATAATTAATAAAGAAGCATTTAAGTTGGTACTAGTCATATTGACAGGCATGTATGAAAACTTAAGGTACAAACCAAAATTACTTTTATACAAGAGAGCACATATTAATTAATAAATAAGATTACTTACATAACACATGATGTGACAAACATTATTGATAACAAGCAACATACGTTGACCTGATCGCAACACAAGGACAACGAAAGCATAGCCCTGGTTGCTTTTATTTAGTTGAGCATTAACTAATTACTACACAAGTGAACAAGATTAAATGCACAGACATATGACATCATAAAGATCATTGCTAAAACAAAGCTTAAGGTTGACACGGTCATAACACAACGAGATCAAAAATATGAAACCCTAGATTACTTTTAATTAGAAAACTATTAATAAATATTAATCAAATTGCATTTAACTAAATAAATTCATAAATTAGTGACATAATAAACTTTACTACTCCTACGTATATGGCGACGACACAAAACTAACGCAACCGGAATCGCTCGAATCGGAGTTAAAACGGTGAAACGGCGGAGATTTTACGATCAGTGGCAAAACTGTAAATAAATCGCTTGGTGGCAAAATCGTAAATACCTCATCTTCTACCTCTGTCCATCTTCCTCTCCAGGCCATGGCATGCAGCTCGCGCTGGGGGAAGGGGCCTCGGCCCTGGCCTGCTGGACAGTCGGCGGCGGCCGGCTGCGGCCTGCTACGGCCGACGGCGGCGACCCGCTGTGGCCTGCTATGGCTGGCGGCGGTGAGCTGCGGCCTGCTACGGCCTGCTACCGTGCACGGAGGAGGGAGGACCACGGCCCTCGACCGGGACTTGGCCGGGCGGCAGCGACTGGCTGTGGCCGGCGATGGCTGGCTGTGGCCGGCGGCGGCTGGCTGTAGCCGGCGACGGCTGGCTGTGGCAGGTGGCGCGCGGCTAGGGTTTGCGGGTGGCGGCGCTGCTCCTTCTAGGGTTGCTAAGGGGCTGCGGCGCACGGGGCTGGCCCTCTTTATAGCCGATGGGGAACCGGTAGGGCTGAAGCCGCTGGGTTGGCCTGTTGGGCCGGCTGTGGCTGGCTATGGCCGCCGGTGGCCGGCTGGGGCTGGTCATGGTCGGCTGGGGCTGGTCATGGTCGGCTGGGGCTG
Source organism: Bothriochloa decipiens (assembly GCA_023333625.1). NCBI lineage: Eukaryota > Viridiplantae > Streptophyta > Magnoliopsida > Poales > Poaceae > Bothriochloa > Bothriochloa decipiens. The sequence goes on along the minus strand of CM041639.1, from coordinate 8,166,558 downwards.
GCCATGACTGGCCAGAGCTGGCTAGTTGAGGTTAGGAGAGGCCAGATCAGGCCACGATAGGTTGGGGCATGATGAATCCAAATAAAATACTTGGAGCACATGAAAAATATATTTTAGAGCACCCAAAAATTGGAAAAGCTCTCGGATAAATAGGAAAATATACCGAAATAATTCAGAAAATTCCCGGGAAGGATCGATCGACGTTTAATCACGTTTTCGATAACCTAGCACACTAAAAACACAAAGCACAAGCAACACGCAAGCACCATACTAACAAAACTCATTCAATTATTTTCTAAAGAAGAATATAGAAAAGCACATTTTATTTAGTGCTTTCTAATAACAACCCAAAATACAAATTTTGGAGTGTTATAGATCTACCCCAACATGAATCTCGTCCCGAGATTCGAAGAGACTTAAGAGAAAGAAGACAAAACAGGTTATAAAGTTGCTTTGGCACTTAAGAGATAAGGATTTAGGGAGCACCAAAAGGGCTAACAAGGGAGTCATAAATTGACTTTCAATAATAACTTGAAGACTTTCAAGTGCGAGTAGTCATTGAGGCTCGGCGAAAGCTCGATGACTAGATATAAAGAATAACCCACAAGAGAGGTAAAGGTTGACGCCGAGAGTCGTTGACACAAAGCTTATAAATAGATCTCTAGGTCTTTATGAGAAGTATGGTCTAATGACATTACTCATAGAGAAAAGATAAAGATGGAGATTGATGCTATGGTTCTTTGAACTCCTTGATTCAAGATATATGAGACATGCAGTGCACGAATTATGAATTAGCCAGATCAACAAAGAGTATGAGGATTGATCCCTTCAGGCCTCCACTTTTTCCTTACTTCCAGTCCTATGAGATGTTAGGATAAGAAGTAAGGGTTAGCAAAAGATGATTACAAGATACAGTTTGATCCTTAGATCTTGTAGTCTTGTGACTCGGGACATAAGAGGTTGATGAGATGTAGAACAGAATCGAGTTTTGTGAAATGATGAAAAGAAAAGCCAATATGGATGTTTAGACCTTTATGTCCCATGGCCAGAGACACTCAAGATTGATTGAAGTTGGTAGCGAATGCTACCCCACTTAATAGAATTCTTGCTTAAGTCCGAGAGGAATGATGAGAATACCATCTTGTTAGAACCTCTTTAGAAGATCTCTTTCGAGATTTGGTCTTTAAGTCACTCAATAGGAAAGTTGAGGTGTTATAAATCTACCCCACTTAACATGAATCTCGTCCTGAGATTCGAGGATACTTGGGGTAGAGACAAAACAGATGATCAAGGTTGATTCAGGTTTGGGTTCTATTATCACATTGTTTGAGCCTAAAAGTGGAATAGTGATAGGAGAACTTCCCGATTTCAAAATCAAGGGACCCTGTTTTGGTCTTTCCTGAAAGAGTGCCCCCAAAGGTAAATGTACCAAGAGGAAATGTGTCTGAGACGTCATAGATATAAAAAACTAGATGATACTTAAGACCATTTATACACAAAGGAATAGTCCTTATGATCCCATAGCTTTCAAGAGCAACTCCCGTGGGAATTCTTAGAAGCTTATGCGATGGGATATAGACTCGTTGGGGTGAAGTTTATCAGCTAGAGCTTTTCAAAAGATATTCCTCCCAACAGTAGGGCTATAGTGAGCCTCTATAGTGGTTTCTTTAATGGTGCAAAGCAGAATATCTAAGGGCAACGATTCAGGCTACCTCGATGGATAGCTCCGTTTCTATCAACCACTAACGACTCATGATGGCTGACGGTCCTTTGATGTGTTCCATAAGGAAAGACTCATGGTGTGGACCGTCGTCATCCTTAGATGATATCGAGTGTGTTAGAGGACTTCACTTGAACTAGCAAATTTGAGGCATTCCCAAAATCTTTAAAATCTCTCCCTTGAGTCAAAAGGGGAATGAAGAAGGATGAGGTTTGTCATCCTCTGGAGTGTAGTGCATTCCCTCAACAGGGGGATCTATGGCAACCGGATCAGGAGAGGGATTTGAGAGAATTTTAGATTCAGTTGCTAGCGCTTCCTCTTGTTGTTTAGGGTCTGACTCAACTACTTCAGGAAGGCTTTAGTGGGACATGATATAGAGATTTTAGGATTTCCTCAAAGGTCAAAATTGAAGTTCAAGATTTATTCTCTAGACTGCTACAAGATCCAAAACAAAACATGATAAGCGGATCAAGGATTATCCATATACCAAGATATGGAGACAAGGTGGTAGAATATCATTGCTTAAAGGAGAAGTAATACATGATCTTCTATTTATCCTCCAAGGGATCCGAGAGAGATTGAACTTTGATTCTTCGAGAGTTAAGAGATGTAGGTCTATGGAGTAACACTAGAGTGTTCTAGAAGACAAGGTTCAGTTCTTCAAATTGATATAGTAAGATGACCAAAGAAAAGGTTCATGATGAGATAATACATGGGAGTAGCTTATATAATGGATCATGATTAACAATTCACGTTACCAGTGCTTACCGAGCACAACCACATGTATGCACCCACCGGAGGCTCTCGGTTTAATGTGGCACCGTCAGTTATTAATCAAGACGTCATTACCAAACCTACTACACATCTGATATCTCACACAACATAAGTATGGATCTTGCATGGACAAGCATCACATGCAAGATGGAAAGATACTCACAAGGTTTGAAGAAAAGAATGGTTTTCAATCTTCAAACTTCCTTCCATCCATGACGTGGGAAGTGGAAAAGATCACTAGTCCATGTAACAAAGATCCTGGGACCTATGGGTTACAGGACCACCATGCTTCCGTTATGCCAAGATGATGATAGCATCCAAGGGAACTATTACTTGAGGGTTGTTGATGGTGCGTCCTCCTAGTGTTGATCCTCCATTGAGTTGTATTAAAGAGGGAAGCATGAAAATGAATGACAAGAATCTATGGTGTAAGATGATAAGAATCAGGATTGATTAGAATGATAGGCAGGATAGAAGACACTACCCCACTTAACAAAGATTGAACTACACCCTCTATGCCTTCCTTAAGAGAACACAGAAGACACACAATATTACAACAAGCATCATAAGCACACATCACAGTATCGATGCTACACGTGCTTCTTCCACAATGGCGGTCATCCTAAAGGGCAGATTGTAGATGATAAAGAGCCATCGTAAATTTTAAATAAGACAAGGTCGAAAAAATTTTAGTAAACCAACAAAAATTAAAATCCAAAGGGGTAAGAAATTAATAGCTCAAAGGAGGCTGTTCAAGGAGGGGATCCAAGACAAGGATGAAGAAAGTAGTCAGATTCGAGTACCAAAGGATAGTAAAATAGTTTTATAGCAAAATAAACTTTAGAAATCGACCAGTGCTATCATGGCATACGTCCTACAGTCAACATTGCTCTGATACCACTCTGTCACACCCTGGTTTCCAAAGAAGACCAGAGGTCGTCATATATGTGCCCAAGAAGTCCACACATACAACAGAAAATAGATAATTATCAGAAATAATGTATATTATAACAAAAACATATGTATTTTTAACACTTACACTTATCAGAGTAATGCGAAACGTTGGCTAAGACTGCTCTTCAGTCTTCATTCTCCTTAGGGACTGTTCACTTGAGGCTCCGTATGCCAAACACTTTCAATACCCAACTTCTTTATCCTTCCTTTGAGAAACACTTTACTACAAACTATAGCAAGGGTGAGTTCCATATCGAAACTCAGCAAGTACAGGTGGAAAGTAATGACATGCATGGCTTATACAAAGGTAAGGCTGAAAGGTAAACTGCGATAGCATTTTAAATGTAGCAATTAAGATTTTACTTATTTCAACCTATTCTCTAATCAACTTGGTTGAAACAGCCAACCCTTTATTAAGGTTCAAGTTGAATTTAACGAGTCATTTAACAACATAGATATAAACATATATCATTAATATCATTAACCTTGAGATTGCCATATCAAGAAACACAGGATTGCCATCCCGTTCAGATACAGAGGTAGCCACCTCCTCAAACAACATCACCATGATTTAACAATTTATTCCATTGGGCTAAGTCATGTGAGGATCTGGACCGCTCATGACCGTGAGCACGAACGAATATATCGATTTTAACTCTGTGCAGAGGTGTATACTTTCACTCCAGATTGTGATTACTCTTTATGCCCGATGTTGCAAGTGGTGGCATGCCGCGAAGGCCTGGCCTTAGCCAGTGACTTAGGCCTCCAATCTCTCCGGGTGGCAAGTGATTGTGTCAATGCAGTTACAAGTATCTATGGTGAGGGTCTTGGGAGGTACGGGGCAATCGTCCTAGAAATCAAGACCCGAACGAGAAGCTTTACTTGTGTATTTTGTTCATAAAAGTAGAGGCTCTAATGTTGCTGCTCATTGTCTAATTAGGAGTTCTGTAAACTTTTTGGTAGGATGACATGTTTGGTTTCTTGCTCCTTCTAATGGAGTTTGTACTAGTTATCATTATCATGTTTGAATAAAGAAGGGTGGGTTTTGCTTAAAAAAAAAAAGTACCCAACCGCCAAATCGGATCCCACCCGTCCACGCCCAACCCGACCCAATATATACCCCGAGGCCCGAACGCTGTGTTAATTGAAAAAAACAATTTTAAAAAAGAAATCACCAAATTTCCCCATCCGCTGCACAGGCCATCGCCCGTCTCCCCCGATTGATCGAAGCTTCGGCTTCCCCTGACACAAGGCCGGCGCCAAAACACCCCCATCAATCAAACCCCGCTCAAAACCCCTTCAGCGGACCGTTTGCCGCGCGCCGATTCAAACCCGCCGGGGTAAGCGCCGGCGCCGTCTCGCCCGTCTGAGGCGACCGGGGCGAAACCCTAGAGATGGCGGCGTCCGTGGACGCTGCGGTTGCGGTGCCGCCCCCCGCCGTGGAGGAGGCGGGCGGCGCGGTGGAGCAGGCCAGGACGCTCATCGGCGCGCTCAACCTGCTATCCCGCAACCTGCCGCTGCCCCCCGACGTCCTGCGCGCCGTCTCGTCCATCTACCACGACGGGGGTGCCGAGGAGGAGGAGGAGGAAGAGGAGGAGGGGGAGGCGAAGGAGGATGGGGATACGGAGATGGCGGCCGCGGATGCGGTCGCGGAGGCCAAGGAGGACCCCGCTGGCGGTGCGACGACGGCCAAGGTGCGTGCGGGTGGTTCTTCGGTGCGTGTGGGGATTTCCCCCCCTTCTGTTCGGGTGCTTATGGGCTGTGTCTGTGTGTTGGATTGTTGTTGCATTATTGGGCCCCTGCTAGTTACCGATTGTGGAATTCAACGCGATTTGTGTTGTAATTTCGCTAGTATATTCTAGATTCCAGCGAGCTTCATGTTGAGGATTGTGGACTGCACCTGAGTATTGTTTTTTTGCTTGCCATTGGTTGCTCCCTTGCATTAGTAGATTTGATGGTTTGTAGTTGGGAGCTGATGCACCTGTATGTATGGGGTTCAGCAAATTTCTCTGTTGGGGGTCTTCATATTGGTTAGGTGATTTTTTTTGGGTATATATAGTATAATTGCTTGATTATGCTGCAAGGGACAAGGTTTCTAATGCACTTACCTGTTTGAGATCCAGATGAGGCAACTCTGTTGGAATAATGTAGGATTGAGCATTTATATTCCCAGTTGATTGAAATTCTACTTGCTTCTGATGCTGTGTTGGAACCAGCAACATATTGTGTACTTTAGGAAATACATAAACATAATTCTGTATATTGCTTGTCGTGAATTTATATTTTGTTCTTTGGTATTGTGGTATGGATTATTGGATTATATTTGTATATATGCTGAATAAGCATGACATGCTATTCTCTTGTTGGGTGCCACCTGTGCTCGGGTAGGCCAGGTTTTGCTTTTAGTTCTTGTTTTTTTATTAGGCACATATTCTTGAATTTATAATTAATTTTTTTGAAGGAAGAATTTATAACTAATTAATAACATGACAGCTCGGTACAACTTTCTAACCTTAGCTATTGGTAAGAAAAATTGTTGGGAATGCCGGTTGCTTTACTTCTCTTGGCATTGGATTTTGTGTTGCATTACTTTTTTCTCCAATAGTTATATGCATTTGCTGAGCGTGGTTGATTTTCTGTTGAAGTAACATCTGTTGGTTCTCACTAGGTCGTATTTGAAACCATCACTGTTTAGTTAGCTGGGAACTGTGATTGGCATATCCATTCCCCTTTTGTTACCAGGAGTAGAAAAATGTATGCTCTGGAATCTTTAGAGACATCTGTGATTGTAGCCGCTGTTTGTAGAATTTGTGGTGAGTGGAGTTTGTGCTCTCTGAAGTTTGATCTGTTGTGAATGGATGAATAGGGTGTTGTTTTAGTAATAACTAATCTACACATCAGACGAAGTTTGACTAGGGATAAATTATCAGTTCCTGTTTGCCCTTGGTGGATGGCTTGACTTATCCAGTTTTTCTTTTCTTAAAAATGTATAGTTTAGGATTTGATTACTCACTGAAACAATGATAAAAAGTGCCATCTTCATTACGCGTTGCGGTATTTGCCATATTATTTCTGAGGAAACCTTAAATGTCATATTTTTCATTGTGATAATTGTGTACTTTACCTCCTTTTGGTTTGGTTGACGTGAAGTGCTTTCTCTGAAATAGCTTCTGAATGATCTTATCCTCTAATGTTTTCACTGAGAGTAAAGCTATTACCTTACAGGGGGGCTCCTTGATCGAAGAGCTTGAAGATGCAATATATAAGAATCAAAAAGCACCAGTATCCTACTCAGAGTTGGCAGCTCTGAAAGAAGGACGATTCAATGCATCCATCCAGCATCGGCTAGCTGAACTTGAAGGTCTTATATTTTTGATACTCTGTTAGCTATCTAATTCTCTAGGTCACATTGGTTTTAAGAAACAGATTTTTGAGCTTCCATTTTCCAAATTCGTTTTTATGGTCTTATAAAACCTGGTTGTGTTGGCTGGGTATTTGTGTTTTTAGCCTTCCACATGTCAACTGAACTAAGTCTAATGCCTATGAAGGTTCTTGGTTTGGCATTGGTTCTAAGCCTTCTTTTGGTCTTGTGCCCACCTTGGTCCCAGCTCTGTTGCTAAGTTTGACTTTGGTAAAAAAGGAATGAACAATGGAACTTGGAAAGGTGAAACCATAGTTATATAGGAATCATTTAAACAGGTCACGTGCTGTGGTTCAGGTTCCATGGACCAAATTGTGGTGTCCGATCCAGTCGGATTAGCCCTGAGTTGGCAGGCTGTGCACGCCCATTGCCGAATTTAAGACAGATGCTGAGATCTGATTCCTGCCGCTGTGCACTAGTTCTTGGGATAGACCATGGATGATAGAGGGATGCTTGCAGCTCCACTCCACTGCCTTTCTCCAATAGATTGAGGTTGCCATCAGTGGCGTAGCTAGCGTAAACTGGATGGGGTGCGCTTACCTTGTAGATGTGTGAATTTGATCCGCAACCATGGTGAAAATTTGATCCTATTCACTGGTATTGAAATCTGTTGTAGGTGCATTGGCACCCACAACAGTGTACGTGTACCTAGCTTCGCCATTGGTTGCCCATGGTGCTGTTCACACCTTCAGAGTCAAAGACGTGTCCCCATTGCAGTGTCCTTTGTTGTCCCATCTCCCTTGCGCTGTTTTTTTTTGGCTGAGATGGCTGTGTGCTGTGTGGGGAGTGAACAGAGCATACTAGGGGGCGTTTGGTTCGTTTCCCTGCCAAACCTGGCTCACACAAGGGAGCCATGGCCAGGCCCCACGCATGCATGCCACAATGATTTTTTGCCTTGGCGCCTGCACCCGCGCTCACCCTCTTGCACTGCTCCAGCCAGGAATGCAGAGAATTTCCGCAGGGGAGAGCCAGGCCCGATGGCACCTTTTGCACAGCCTTAGCCTGGTTGGCGCGCTTGCACACGGAACCAAACATGCAGAGCTCGCATGAGCAGAGCCTGGACACGATGCATGGTGGCTCGTTGGGCTGGACCAGCCAACATCTGCTGGCGCACATCTTTTTTCCAGTTTATATTCTCCAAACTCTTTAATTGATTCCTCTAAATAAGCTCTCCAATTTTTGGTGTCTTCGAGAGATCTTTGTGTCTTCTGCTTACTTATATATTTCTATATGGCCATACCACAGTTAGTTCTGAATTGTGAACCCAAAGAGGCATATACCTGTAGAAAGACAGAAACAATACCCTCTCTGAGTTGCTATGAACCTTTTATGAAGTGGTGACCACAAATCATGAACCCTGTACCTTGAACCTAGCAAACCACTGTTCTGCTAAGAATTGCAATTTAGGATTACATTTTCTTATTTGATTGTACAAAAATAGATGCTATCCATCATATGGAAAATACAGTTTCTTGCATTTATTTTCCTTGCAGCTGCCTTTAAAACTTCTTTATTTCTTGCCTTCTTTAAAGAACTTTAGCTGTTGGATATCAGTATTGTCTCTCTGCTGCTACATCATCACTCATTTCCTTTTTTGTTGCCAGGATTACCTTCTACTAGGGGTGAAGACTTGCAAATGAAGTGTTTACTTGAATTGTATGGGCTAAAGGTAAAATCTGTAATGCAATATATAGAACCAGAGATGACTTTGTTCTTATTGGCTGTTTATTCGACATTTATTTTTAACCCTGAATGTATAGATTACTACCAACAATTGATACAACCTGAAATATATGGGTTATTTATTGCCACATGATTTTTAGGTGCTCATAAGTGGTGATATGCAGCGTCAGTTCTTGCTGATTATTTATATATTATTATTATGCAGTTGTTAGATTTGCAGAAGAAAGTGCGATCCGATATCAGTGCAGAATATTGGCTACACAAGAAATGTGCATATCCGGAGAGGCAACTTTTTGATTGGGGACTGATGCGGATACGGTATCCTTTATCCATGTATGGAATAGGAGATATCCTTTCAATGGATGCTGATGATGTTCACCGCAAAAAGAGATTTACAGAGGTTTGTCCAATATATCTTCGCATATTTTTCTTGGCAGTTTATATTTGGTTGAAACCATGATCCCAATGTTGGTGCTTTCAAAATTTATTAGAGGATGTCAAGACTTGAAGAGGAAGAAAAAAATCAGGCAGATATTAGGAAGAGGAAGTTCTTTGCAGAAATTCTAAATGCTTATAGGGAACACCAGGTGCAGTTAGGTACTACATTCAAGCAAAGAAAGCAGCGGAATGATGGAGTTCAGGTATGGTTTGTTAGAACCGTCTATTTTTGAAATTCAAACAAATATTCTGTAGGCATCACCTTGTTGTTTTTGACTATCTGTTTATCTATCTGAAATCTTCTAGCTAGGATAATAGGCGGCAAATAATAGATTGATTGAAAGAATATAGTACATGATTATATAGGCAAGGATGCTCTAGGGTTTTGATTTATAGGAATAACGCCAATCACAGAGATCCTTGCCTAACACAGTAACACTAAATCAATCTATGGATGCGGCATGGTCCTATGTCCTTCACATCCAAAAGGCTAAGGCCCACAGTCTAAACCAGCTATCTGTCTAACCTCATCAGTAGACTATAGTTGCGACTAGTGATTATGGAAGGTGCAAATTTCAACATAATTAATATTTTAATCCTAAGAACGAAATTTAAATATTTAGAAAATATGTGCACCATCTTGTTTTCTAATTTCTACTTTGTTAGCACATCGTTGCATTTTTCCACAATAAACCACATTCCTGTGTACTACAATTTTATCCTATAGATACTTGTTCTGGTTGTGCCACTTTAGTGCTTGAGAGCCTCTTTCACTTGCCAATTGTAGGCATGGCATGTTCGGGCACGTCAACGTATTACACGGCAAGAGAAAAGTAGGTTGAATCTTCTGAAAATTGGTGATCAAGAAGCATACATGAAGATGGTCGAGGAGAGCAAGAACGAACGTCTGAAAATGCTCCTCGACAAAACAAATGAGCTTCTGGAAGGAATTGGAAAAGCTGTACAGCGACAAAAAGATGCTGAGCATGTTAGTCAGCCAGAAGTGAGTGAAGTGCCAAAAGGGTCAGAGTCTGAGGATTGTTCTCAAATCTCAGGTGTCAAGAGTGAATCACCGACTTCAGATGATGATGCAGACTTTGCTGGCCCTGCAGATGAAAGTAAATTCAATGCAGGCCGTAGACTTGATTTTACTGTCCATTCCATTGAAGAAAAGGTATAGCAAAATTTCACTAGCTATATATTGAACTTATTTCTTGACAGATTGTTGGTTGCGTTGGCTACTTGGCTTCGACAATTTTTAGAATGAATGCAGTTTTGTGACCATATCCGTAATCAAACAGCTTTTGTGTTCTCTTGCAATGCGTGCTTGCTTCAGTTGTAACCCTTATGATAGTAGGTAATGTTATTTAGGGAATACAGCAGGGGGATCATTGCTACTGGTAGATAATGTGCTGATTTATGGGAGTTCTTGCTTCTGTAGGATCCAACTGCCCACAATTGCTGCCTCATTCTTAGTACCTTTGCCTTTTTTTGCAAAATCCTAGTGTAATCTTTGATCCTGTGTTATTCTGGTGAACTGGTAACTCTAATGTTTCTCTTGTGTTCTTTGCACTTACAGGTAACAGAACAACCATCAGCTCTCGAAGGTGGGGAATTGAGGCCATATCAACTGGAGGGTCTCCAGTGGATGCTTTCTTTGTTTAACAACAATTTGAATGGCATTCTGGCTGATGAAATGGGTCTGGGTAAAACAATTCAGACTATAGCTTTGATCGCTTATCTGTTGGAAAAGAAGGAGGTTGCAGGACCACACTTAATAATTGCTCCAAAAGCAGTATTACCAAATTGGTCTAACGAATTCAAAACCTGGGCTCCCAGGTAACGTTTGACTGGAGTTTGTAATCAATTTTTTGCGAGTACATTTCATTGCATACCAGAGCCATCCTAAGTCAACATGGTTTTATCTACTGCAGCATTGGGACAATTCTGTATGATGGTCGTCCAGAAGAAAGGAAGCTTTTAAGGGAAAAAAATTTTGATGGATTGCAATTTAATGTTTTGCTCACGCATTATGACTTGATATTGAAAGATAAGAAGTTCCTAAAGAAAGTTCACTGGCACTATTTGATTGTTGATGAAGGCCATCGTCTGAAAAATCATGAATGCGCTCTTGCTCAAACACTAGTTTCAGGGTATACACTTTATTCATTATTCTTTTTACGCTCTGATTGCCAGTAAATGGCTTAATAGTCACATTGACACTTGAAATACCTGCAACTGAACAGCTTCAAGTTTCATATTTAGTACTTGGCCGCAGAACCTTGTGAATCCTCTTGATCAATCATTAAATTAGTTTTGTCAGACAGTTTCCATGTAACTTTGTTCATATGTGGAGACAATGGGTGACAATGGCAGGTTATCAAGGGTAACCTTCTGCCTTTGTGAAGAAGGTTATCCTTGATAGTAAAAAATAATGGGAACTCAGTAAACAAGTCCTTGTACTGATCAAATAGTTTTTGGTGCTGGCTCATAATTGGTTAAGTTGTGTTCTAAAAAAGGTATTGAATTACCATGATATTGTATATTATATAAGTGCTGTGATTAATTAAATAATTACCAGCTTTAGTGGTAATTGTTACCTTGAGAGAAAATGACAATGAGAAGAGTCTGGAGAGTGAGAAGATGAAGATGGAGCCTGCTGTGTATAGTAAGTATATACTAGGCCACATGGGCCATATGGGCTAATATGGGCCTTAACACCCCCCTTCAAACTCAAGGCGGAGGTGGAGGATGCGAAGCATTGAGTTTGAGCATATGAAGCCGATGTTGCTCGCGAGTTTGTGCTTTGGTAAACAAATCAGCCACTTGCAGTTCTGATGGCACATACTGAAGAGCAATGTCTTTTGATGACAATGAGACCGGGTGAAGAAGGCATCAACACCAATATGCTTTGTAAGCTCATGTTTCACAGGATCATTGGCAATCTGTATAGCTCCCGTATTATCACAAAGAAGAGGTGTTGGAGCATCACACGAAACACCAAAATCAGCTAGCAGCCATCGAAGCCATATAATCTCTGCGGTGGTAGTAGCAAGTGCTCGAAGTTCTGCCTCTGTACTGGATCGGGATACAACTGATTGCTTCTTGGACTTCCATACAAGGGGAGAAGAACCAAGGAGAATGCAGTAACCAGTGACAGAACAACGATCTGTAGGATCACTCGCCCAAGTGGCGTCCGAGTAGGCATAAAGATGAAGTGGACTATCACGAGCATAGAACAAACACTGGGATGATGTCCCCCTTAAGTATCTTAGCACACGGAGCAAATGCCCAAAGTGAACTGAAGTAGGAGCACTGACAAATTGGCTTCGGATATGAACTGCATGAGCAATGTCGGGTCTGGTAACGGTGAGATAAACAAGGCTGCCCACAATATGTCTATATCGAGAGGGATCCTCCAGAGGAGTGCCATTAGTAGGACGAAGCTGCAAGTGAAGATCCATGGGTGTTGCAGCCGTCCGATTATCAAAAATGCCAGAGCGAGCAATAAGATCATGTATATACTTGGATTGAGAAAGATAATAACCCTTTGAAGAATGTAACACCTCAATCCCTAGAAAATAACTGAGAGGACCGAGATCAGACATCTGAAACTGCTTGCTAAGTTGTTCCTTCACATGATTAGCATATCATCACGTGATTAGCATCTCCCGTGATTAGCATATCATCAACATATAGAAGGAGCAAGGTACGCCTTCGCGGAGAGAGATGAATAAATAAGCCAGGATCATGATCACTCGGTGAAAAACCAGTATCCTGTATAACTGATACAAAACGCTCAAACCAAGCACGGGGAGCCTGTTTAAGACCATATAAGGCACGACGAAGACGACATACATGTCCTGAAGGGGCATCAACACCTGGTGGTGGGTGCATATAAACTTCCTCATGTAAATCACCATGGAGAAAAGCATTCTTAACATCCATCTGAGAGATATTCCAAGACTTAGAAGCAGCCACCGCAATCAAAGTACGAACCGTGGTCATGTGAGCAACAGGAGCAAATGTTTCATCATAATCACGGCCCTAAGTTTGCTGAAAACCTCTGGCAACTAGACGAGCTTTATATCGCTCAATAGAACCATCAGATCTGGTTTTAACTTTGAACACCCATTTACATGTGATAGGAATTGTATGAGGTGGTAATGGAACAATATCCCAAGTACCTGTGTGCTCAAGTGCGGCGAGCTCCTCAGACATAGCAGCCTACCATTCCAGAATGAGAGAAGCCTCATGATAAGTGGATGGCTCATCAAGAATAGCACTTGCACGTGGAAATCCCAATTTATCAGGGGGCACAATAGTGGTGCGATCACGCAAATTGTATCTCGGTCGAACCTGTGACTCATCAGAAACATTAGAATCAACCAAAACAGGAGCATCAGGACTGGCCGAGGAAGAAGAATTAGATGGAGGCTCTATGGGATTGGTGGAACGACGAGTGTAAACATGTGTAATGGGTGGTTTACATAATGGAGGCCTGGGTGGTGGAGACTGAGGAGCTAGGATTGGTGGAGGGTCATGAGAAGGAGATGATGTAGGACAGGGAACATCATCATTAGACAAAATAGGAGGAAGGTAAAGAAAAGACGTGGACTCTGTAGAAGAGGAGGAAGATTGGGTAGATGGGTTATAAAAGAAAGTACGGTCCTCAACAAAGGTGACATCACGAGAGATACGCATGCGACGAGTGGAAGGATCATAACAATGATAACCCTTATGTTCAGGACTATATCCCAGAAAAACACATTCAACCGACTGAGCCGTCAACTTAGTTCGCTCACGAGGTGGAAGCAGAACATAGCAAGTGCATCCAAAAACCCGAAGATGATCATAGTGAGGAGGTGTACCAAAAAAGACTTCAGCAGGACACTTACCAGATACTTTGGATGACGGTTGTCGATTGATAAGATAAACAGATGTTGAGACCGCTTCCCCCCAAAAGTGAGAGGGAACGAAGGAGGCAATTAAAAGGGTCTGAGCACTTTCAATGATATGGCAATGTTTGCGTTCGGCTACGCCATTTTGTGAATGGGCACCAGGACATGAGAGTTGAGGAAGAGTGCCCTCAGAGGTCAAAAACTGGCAAAAACGATCAGGCAAATATTCTCCACCAGAGTCAGAACGGAAAATTTTAATAGAGGTGGAAAATTGAGTATGAACCATGCGAGTAAAAGAGTGATAAATGGAACACAACTGAGACCGGTGTTCCATAAAATAAAGCCAAGTGTATCGAGAATGATCATCAACAAAGATAACATAATATTTATGGCCACCTTTAGTAGCAAAAGGAGCAGGGCCCCAGACATCAGAGTGAATAAGATCAAAGGGTCTAGCTGCGCGAGATATACTAGAAGGATAGGGAAGCTGAATCTGTTTGCCAAGCTTACAACCCTTACAATTAAAGTTAGACTCGACAGATGTATGACCTAAATAGCCCTGATGTATTAATGTGGACAAACGAGACCCACAGAGGTGACCAAGTCGATGATGCCACTTGGCGAAGGATGACGTAGATGATGATGCAACAGTTGACACACAAGCAGCGGAAGAAGGAAGACGCAAGGTGTCCAAAATGTAGAGGCTCGGAGAACCTCTACGGCGACGGCCAGTCCCAATCACAGTCCCGCTTTGACGATCCTGAATAAAACAAGATGAGTCATCAAATCCAATAAAGCAATTATGATCAGCAATTTGGCCCACCGAAAGAAGATTCATGGACAACTGAGGTACAAATGAAACATGAGGTACAGAAAAATTGGTACTACAAAGAGTACCCTGATGAGTGATATAGCAAGATGTACCATCGGCTGTCTGAATAGAAGCACCTCCAGTGATTGGCTTGGAGGAGACCAATTGAGACTGATCAGATGTCACATGAAAGGAAGCTCCTGAATCTAGAACCCAAGCTGACTGAGAGGCACCAATGGGTGAAGCAGCAGCAATAGAGACAGCTGGCTGAGAGGCACCAATGGGTGAAGCAGCAGCACCACCTCTAGCAATGGAAGAAGTGCCACTGCCACAAGTAGCACGAGCTGCTCGGCGTGCACGATACTCAGCTAACTTCTCCGGATGTGCAGAAAAACAATTTTCTGATATATGTGTAGTCTTGCCACAATGTTTACATGGCTCTGAAGAGGTACCTTTGGGTACAGTGTTCCGCTGAGAGGCTGCCAACACACTGTGAGACACTGTCATAGAAGAAAAGGAAGACAGAGACTTGAGACGTGTCTCTTCAGCAAGCAATTCAGCCAAGGCTTGATCCATAGTTAGATTAGAAGCATTGTGAAGTAACCGTGTACGAATGGAATCAAATTCTGGCTTCACTCCCATGACAAAGCGATATGTCAGAAATTTTTCAATGAATTTGTGTGCTGGACAGTCATTAGCTGTGCACTCAGGCACCATAGAGGTCAATGAACCCATCAAACGATCATAAGCAGAATAATAATCATCAATAGACATATCAGCTTGCTCAATGTCATGAATTTGCTGCATGAGATTATGGAGAAGAGCACTACTGTCCTGAACATAGCGTTTCTTCAAATAATCCCACATGGGTTTGGCTTGCTTAAACTTACGAAGACTCATGATCATAGTTGGCTTAACACTATTGACCATGGCTGCCATCACCTTTCCATCATCAATTTCCCAGGTTTTAATAGCATCAGCATTACTGCCATCAGATTTACGAGCAGGCGGATCATCAGTCAGATGAAAATAAAGACCACAGCCCCTTAATGCAGTCTCAACAGAAAAGGCCCACTCAGGATAGTTCTGACCATCTAAAGTGATGTTGATAACAATTGCATTGATCTGTGACATGGACTTAGTGGTCGACATGGCTGGGAAGTACAACTAACCAACAGGGAAACTGTCAGCAGACCAAGGAAGAAAAAGGATCAGTTACCACCGTTGCAGAATCAGAAGTCCTCTGTTTTCTCTGCCTTGAAGTGCACGGCCAGCCAGTGCCCACTCGACGGGAGGAAGCAGGGCCGTAGGCGAAGACGGATGAAGCCGAGAAGTGCAGCTGTCCGCGAAGATCGACGATGAGCCGTGCGTGGACGGGCAACGACGGGATTCGCGAGAGGAAATGACTCGCGCGGACAGTCCACTGAACGAGTCGC
The DNA here is from genome assembly GCA_023333625.1 of Bothriochloa decipiens. NCBI lineage: Eukaryota > Viridiplantae > Streptophyta > Magnoliopsida > Poales > Poaceae > Bothriochloa > Bothriochloa decipiens. Next base: position 8,150,420 of record CM041639.1, on the reverse strand, counting down.
GCGGACAGCGCGCGGCCTCGCACGGATGACGCGCTGAACAATCGCGCGGACGGCGCGGAAGGTAGGACCGCGACGGGACCGCGACGACGACGGACGAAGACGGGACGGGAGGCGCGCGAGGAAGACGGACGGAGCCGCGACGGACGGGGCCGCGACGGGCGAGGACGGGGCCGTGCGGGACGGGCGAGCCGCGCGGACGGCGCGGAGAAGAGCCGCACGGAGACGCAGACGGCGCGGACCACGGATGGCGCGGAGAAGAGCCGCGCGAACGACGCGAGGACGGGTGGGCGGCGGACGAATGGGCGGGCGGCGAACCCTAACCCCAGTCCTGCTCTGATACCATGTTACCTTGAGCCTGCTATGTATAGTAAGTATATACTAGGCCACATGGGCCATATGGGCTAATATGGGCCTTAACAGTAATCATTCTATTAGGTATTATTCTAAATTTACCAAATATATGGGAACAAAGTTTTTGCGGAAGTGTAACTGATATGATTGAGACACTATTTTTTATTCATTTTTCATTACTATTCTCTTGTCATCGCTAGTTGATTACTCTCATTTTTCCATTTTACCTTGTTCATTCTTCAGTCATTTAGTGATTGCTAGTAACCTACTTATTTTTTCTTAAAGATAGCAAATTAGTTTATTTGGGCCATTTGACAATAATACTTACAGATCACTTATCCTTGATTTACAGATATCAGATCCGCCGCAGACTACTTTTAACTGGCACTCCAATCCAAAATAGCCTACAAGAACTGTGGTCTTTGCTTAACTTTATTCTGCCCAATATTTTCAATTCATCTCAGAATTTTGAGGAATGGTTTAATGCACCATTTGCATGTGATGTTAGTCTTAATGATGAGGAACAGCTACTAATCATACATCGTTTGCATCAAGTGAGTAATGCTGCCTCTGATATATGCCCTCCAGTTATTCAATTCTTTTAATCCCCACAGATGTTGCCACATGATCCTGCACTTGCATCCGCATACTTTTAGTTGACTTCAACCATGTAGTGAGAATGTGAGTTGGTAGCACATAACGGATGCAAAGAAGCTGATGGCTAGTTTTGTATTTGGGAACATCTAGATTTATTTGTTGCTCCCTTCCTTTTTTCCCCAGGTTTTGCGTCCATTTTTGCTGAGGAGGAAGAAAGATGAAGTGGAAAAATATCTCCCACAGAAAACACAAGTAATTCTCAAGTGTGACATGTCTGCTTGGCAAAAAGCATACTACGAACAAGTCACAAGCAGGGAAAGGGTTGCACTAGGATCTGGTATGTTACTGTCACATGTCTGCTTGGTAGAAAAATATCACCTTCTAGTATTACGAATCGTTTCCCCTCTAGAGAATTAATATCTGAGTGAAATAAAATTTATAATTCTGAGTATAAAGCTACTTTAATGTTACTGGATTTATCTGTATTTGTCGGTTACCGAGAGTAGGGGTACCCTAAACCTTCCTTGTTTTCGGTTGGACCCCGAGTTTACCCTCAGATTAATCTCACGCGACCAGGCCGTACCTCCTCGACCCACCGGGCCCATCGGCAAATACACACTGGGCCGGCCCACAACAGAGTACAGCAGCAACCCTCGACAGAATCACTGGCGTCACCATCTGACCCTCGACAAGACGCTGACGTCACCGGCTGATGATCGCTCGAGATGGGAGGATCCCGCGTTAAGTGTCGAGGCCCCCGACGGGACGGGCGTCTCAATACTTCGAGGATCGAGCCCCCCCCTCGATCGACCAACTCCCGGTGCGTCCGGTAGCGCATTTAATACAAAAACTAGCTAACCTCGTCAAATCGTATGGCTATAGTGTCCGCACAGTGGTCCGTACAGCGGTCGAATCCCGCTTTACTGCCCATACTGAGGACGTGCATCGGTCTGCACGGCACTATTACGCCATACCCAGTGCTGTTAGACAGCTCGAGGCCCCCTTCGACACGCTACGCGACAAACGACCGACATCGGATTCCCTCAATTCAATCTTATCCGCTCAACCACTACGCTCGAGGCTACCCCTCGACCGGGCCTCGGGTACGCATCGACGCCCTCCGGTCAACCATCATCGACTTCGAAAGCTGCGCCAACAACTCCCGATACGACCCCAACAGGAACTCGCACGTCCTCTACAGGGGATCACGTCTTTCGCCGGTCAGCAACCATGACTCCGAAGGACGGCTGTCAACTCCGAGCCACGCCGCTACAGAACGAGCCATGCTCAGCGCACGTCCCTGCAGAGGCTTCGAGTTGACCACCACGACCCGCGACGTCATCACCGCGTCATCGAACCAGGGTATTTGTACCCCTGTGCCTCCCCTTGGCCTATAAAAGGGGACGCCAGGAGACCCGATAGGGAGGGAGGAGAACGACTCGAGACAACGATCTCTCGAACGACCGAACACACGCCTAGGCAGACTCCTAGACTGAGTAGCTCTTTCGATAGACACTCGACCCCCCCTCGAATTCTCTCTTTCGCTTGTATTCGCCCCTGTACAAGCACTTAGGTGCAAGATAATACAGATCTTCTCCCCCCGCTGGACGTAGGGCCTTCTTTGCCCGAACCAGGATAAATCGCTGTGTCCTTCTTGCATCACCCCTCCGGACGGGTTACACACATACGATTACTCGTTGGCTTGGGACGCCCCCGGGTCCCGAACGCCGACAGTATTGCTAGTTTATTTAGTACATTAGTACATTATCTTGCTGTGTTAGTCTTGCACTTCCATTTTCCTTGTGTTTGTGTTAGTAATGTGCTTATTTATTGTTATATTTGTGTGTGTGTGCAGGGCTCAGATCAAAGGCTCTGCAAAATCTGTCAATGCAACTTAGGAAATGTTGCAACCACCCCTACCTATTTGTAGAGCACTATAACATGTACCAGCGGGAGGAAATTGTTAGAGCATCAGGGAAGTTTGAGTTGCTTGATCGTCTACTTCCAAAACTGCAGAGAGCTGGTCACAGGGTTCTACTTTTCTCTCAGATGACGAAACTGCTTGATGTTTTAGAAGTATATTTGCAAATGTACAATTTCAAGTACATGAGGCTTGATGGATCCACGAAGACTGAAGAACGAGGGAGGTTACTGGAAGATTTTAATAAGAAAGATTCAGAATATTTCATGTTTCTCCTCAGCACACGTGCTGGAGGCCTTGGGTTGAACTTGCAGACGGCGGACACTGTCATTATCTTTGATAGTGACTGGAACCCTCAAATGGACCAACAAGCTGAAGATCGTGCCCATCGTATAGGGCAGAAGAATGAAGTGCGTGTATTTGTTCTTGTTAGTGTTGGCTCAATTGAAGAAGAGATCCTGGACCGTGCAAAACAAAAGATGGGTATCGATGCAAAGGTTATACAGGCTGGGTTGTTTAACACAACTTCCACAGGTGAGTTTGAAGGCTCTAAATTTTATTTTATTTTTGTTTACTACATGTAGACTTTGTACTGGAACTCGCATGACATATTTTCATGTTCATTCCCACTACAGCACAGGACAGACGAGCATTGCTGCAGGAGATCCTCAGGAGGGGTACAAGCTCGCTGGGAACAGATATCCCCAGCGAGCGTGAGATAAATCGTTTGGCTGCACGAACTGATGAAGAATTCTGGTTGTTTGAGAAGATGGATGAAGAAAGGAGGCTTAGAGAGAGTTACAAATCTAGACTTATGGATGGGAACGAGGTTCCAGACTGGGTGTTTGCCAACAATAATGATGTACCCAAGAGAACTGTGGCAGATGAATTCCAGAATATAGTGGTTGGTGCGAAGCGACGTAGAAAGGAGGTTGTCTATTCTGACTCTTTTGGTGATCAGTGGATGAAATCTGATGAGGGATTTGAAGACGTTCCAAAGGCAACTCCAAGGCCAAAGAGGATTGCTTACTCATCTGACATCCAAGTTGAGTTTAGTGAAAGGAGGAAAAGGCCTAGGTCTGTGGAGAACAGCGCAGATGGTGCGAGCAACCCAATGTGGACACCTGACAAAGGAAGGGCTGGAGTTTCATCATACAGTAAGGACGAGACTGAAGACGATGGCGAAGACGAAGTCATTACTAGCGGCTTACAGAAGGGAAACAATTTCACGTGGAATACCCTTGGAAGAAGAAGGTCAAGCCACTTCAGTTCGTCGTCGGACTCCAAAGGGCGCCCATCATTCTAATGTCAGCATACATGAATGTTAAGGCCTAGATCTGCTTGTTTGATGGAGGTCCTTCTCCTTGAACATTGGAGTACCCCTGTAAACTAGGTAGCAGAGCTCTGTGACTGAGAAGTACCTTCAAGCTTATTGACTTTATTAGGATTACTATAGTGTATGGATTTGTTGCCATGAAATTGTATAACTCCTTTAAATATCATAATTTCATTACACATACAACCGAAATTGGGAGTTGCCTAGTTATTATTGGTAAATAACCAGTGGTGCTTAGTTACTTCAATTCTTCTATCATGCTGTTCCTACATTTTTTTAGTTAATCGAAGACATTTTGGTCAGGTTTTATTGCTGTATTTGGCGAACAAGGTTTTATTATTGGTGTGTTGTCGAACAAAACCGTTGGTACCTTTTGATGTCAGGTCCTCAAAATGGAAGTGTAAAGGGCTGCTTGAAACCTTTGCTCAAGCCTCGGCTCACCTCATCACTCAGTAAAGCAAAGATGGGCTTGCTTTCTCTGTTTCGTTTCCCTTGCTCTCATGTTCCTCTCTTCTACCTGCAGACCGTGAGCTCAATCCACGGGAGGGAAATCTCGAGTGAATGATCATTTTGGTCGATGGGGAACTCGATTCGACTGCACGGACCTTGATCTTGGTGGGAAAATGGTTTGATTTGAGGACTTGCCGACCTGGGCAAGCTAGCCGACCAAAACTAGATGTCTCAACGCTGTGAAAGAACTAACCTTACTCAACAAGACAGGCGAAACTGTGCCAAGAAAACCAAGCAGCCCCTAAAACAACCACTCTCTATTCTAATTTTTAAGATATTATGTTTTTTTCTACATGCATAAGTTTTGCTATGCACTTGCATTACATATAGATATAAAATAAAATCTGTATCTTAAACGTTCAAAATGTTGATAATTTGGAATGAAGGGGCCTCCAAATCCTAGGTACGCCCCGCTGTATAGACCCCAAATCATCATAGATTCACTCTTCATTCACACTCTTTCACGTGAGATTACTCGTTCCAGCCATCTGGTGTTGCTGATTGGATGCAACCAACTGTAACTATGGTCGAAACTAGCAACTAGATGGAATGTGAATTTTTATCTGTCCAAGACCAATGACCTGTTAAAACATACCTTTTATTTTTGTGTTGTGTATATAGCACTTAAGAAAAGAACATTACTCGGGTAGAGTATATTTCAGCATCAACCTCCGTAGAGTGTCTACTTGATGCTTTAGTACTCTTCTATTTCAGAATTAGTAAAAAGCAACGTTTTTTTTTGACAACATAGTAAAAAGCAACGTTGTGGCTAGTCTTACATAGAACCTGTGTTAGAGAAAGGCACTAAAAAAAATAATGTTAGAGAAAAACAAAAATGATCCAAAAACGTTTGTAGCCGATTGAATAATGAATGAGTTGGCAAGGTTTTTTAGGAGCTCTTCGGTATGCTTTTGCATAAAAAATTTATGTAAAAATTACTCTCTATAAAGATATTATATAATATATATGTTTAGCACGGAGTAAGTTATTTTGTCGTTCAAATTTGTGCTTGCTTATAGGTTTATTGGAAAGACAAATTAAACTCATTGTGATTTGATGTAGCTATGGCCAATAACTACGCAAGTGAATTGGACGCAAAATTGCTCTCTTTCAAATAAACATCGATTTTCTTGTGAAGTGTTACCTCAAAGTGTGGAAATGAGGTATTCGCAAAAAAAATGGAAATGAGAAAACTCTTCAGAATATATGCAAAAATCTCCATTGTGAATCTTTAACACTAAAAAAATAAAAAAATGTGTTTATTTACTACTTTTTTTATGAGAGGGATGCAAATTTTCTGTCGAAAATGTAATTCTGGCGCGGAACGAGCATTATTGTGACCCCACCTGTCAGTGACCCACCGGGACCCCAGAAACCCTAGCTTTCCCACCAGAACCCCTCACCTAGTCACCCTCCCCTCTTTCCCTTCCCCGCCTCCCCTACCGGCGGCGTCCCTTCTCCGGACTTCCACCTCGCGCGCGCGTGAAGCAGAGCGGCCGCGGCGATGGGGAAGGCCAACAAGGGCTCGCGGAAGGGGAAGAAGGCGTGGCGCGCCAACATCCGCACCGACGACATCGACGAGTTCTTCGAGAAGCAGACGCGGGATGCGCACGCTGGCGCCGCCGCCATCCCCTCCCTTCCTTCCGACTCACTCTTCTTTGTCGACAAGCCCGCCGCCTCCGCATCGACTTCCGCCGCCGCCGCCGCCTCGGACACAACCACCAAAGGTCACCTCCGTCCCTTGCGCCGCCACTAGCTTCTTCCCCTCCCGGTTGGTTTCGGTTAGAGAACTATAGTGGTAGCTTTTGTTTTAAGGATAAAGTTAAATTTATTTTTGGGATGCAACAGGGTAGATTGTACTTGCTACTTGCTAGAGTAACACGTCCGACGAATGCACGATGAATCGATGTGTCTGTTGTGCTAGTGAATGGCACATTATCTGTTTATGATACTTAACCAGGGCCCTTTGATCCTCGTAACTAGGTGGTTCATATCAGTCAGCAATGTAATTGTGTCAGTAGCTTAGGTTGGAGTTTAAAGCATATCTAGTTGTCGATTACTGTTTCCGTTGCCACACCTATAATTTAAAAACTTTTTTGGGCTAATTCATGCCTGGCCATAGCTGAAATTTTGGTTACTGTTTTCAGATATTCCTGTCAAAATGAAGATCGAGAAGAAGAGGGAGAAGGTTCTTTACCATGAGAGTTTGTTGAAGCGAAATCCATTTGTGCAGCCAATACCATCTTCTGTGGTGAGCAAGAAGGATAAGAAGAAGGCAAAGAAAAAGGAATTGCAGGAGACACAGGGAGAGAAAAGTGTCCCTATGGTATCTACCATATGAAATGACTGTCTTGTTTCAGTTTATTTGCGCTGCTTGCTAAGTGACGGGATTTTTTTTTCCTTCCCCACAGGAAGACAATTCTGTAGTAAAGAACTTTGACATCTGGTCTGTGGATGGTAAAGGTGATTCCAAGGCCAAAAAGGTGATGGACGTCTCGTTAATACACACTACTGTTTGTGTCTTTGTTGGAGTATGAGTGTAGGCCCATGAGGCTAGGTCCATGAGGCCCATGTATGATACTATATTGCTATCCTTCTAGGGTTAGCCAAGTAATGAGAATCACAAGGTCCAACATGGTATCAAGTTAGGGTTTCCTTCTCTCCCTCCCCACCTCCCCCACCCAGCTGCCAGGCGACGCCGGTCGGCTACCCGCCGTCGCCGCCGCCAGCCATGGCTGGCCGCCCTCCCCCTCCTCCTCCTCCCTCCCCCGTCTACTTCCACTCTTTTCCCCCGCTCCCCTCCTCCTGGGCGCAGATCGCGGCCACAACCACCGCCGCCGCCGCCCAAGGACCGGGCGTCCCCCGGCCGCCGCCTCCTAGCGCCGCCATGGATGTGGCCCGCCAGCCCCCTCCAGGCGCCGCCCCGGGCGCGCCCCACGCCGCCGCCCCTGCCCTTCTCCTGGCGGCGGAAGCGGGCGGCCTGGGCGCCGGCGCTGGCGGCCTGCAGGGCGAGGCGCGGGCGGCCTGCAGCCAGGCGCTGGCGCCGGTAGCCCTGAGGACGCCACTGCGGATGCCGAGCCCAGCGACGCTGTCGCCAACCCCACCGCCGACGCGACCGGCGGCCTGGTCGTGGGTGCAGGGGGCCCTCCCCTGGGCATGCCCACCGGCGCAGGGGCCGTGGCGGGTGCAGGGGCCGGGGCTTTCCCTTTTCCCGCTCCACCTCCCCTGCCACTCACCGCGGCGCGCCCTGACTCCCCCTCGCCGCCGCCCTCGTCGCTGCCCGGGCTGCTGCCGCGGCAGGGCAAGCCTGTCTGCAGGAGGCCGCCCTCGCTTGGGAGCGCGAGCGTGATGCGGCCGATGCACTGGCCCGCCAGATCGCCGAGGCGGAGCAGCTCCTCGTCCCTCTTGCCTCCTACGACGGCGGGCCACCTCCTCGGCTCGGCGGGCCACCGCGTGTCCCACACCGCGGTCCTCTGGCACGACCCGGCCGATCCGCTCGTGGCGCAGTTCCACTACCAGGCCAGGAGCGTCCAGAACATCCGCCTCCTCGTTCCGGTTGTCCTCGAGCCTGAGTCGCCCTCCTACACCCGTTGGCGGGACCTGGTCCTCCTAACCCTCCGCTGCTACGCCCTCGACGACCACATCCTCGTCGACGCCTCGGTCGCGGTCCAGACCCCCGCGTGGCTGCGTCTCGACAACATCGTCCTCTCCTGGATCATCGGGACGATCTCCCTCGACCTCCACGACCTTGTCCGCAACTCCGTCGACGCTCACCGGGCCTGGCTCGCACTGGAGGGCCAGTTTCTGGGCAATGCCGAGGCCCGGGCTCTGCGTCTCGATGCGAGCTTCCGCACCTTCGTCCAGGGTGACCTCTCCGTCAGCGAGTTCTGTCGCCGGATGAAAGGCATGGCCGACTCCCTTGGTGACCTTGGCTGGCCCGTGGAGGACCGCATCCTGGTCCTCAACGTCCTCCGCGGCCTTAGCGATCGCTACGCCCACCTACGGACATGGATCACCCGCCAGCGGCCCTTCCCCACCTTCCTGCAGGTCCATGATGACCTTGTCATGGAGGAGCTCACTTAGGGCATCCAGCCCGGGTCCACCTCTGCACCGGGGTCCTCGTCTTCCTCGACTGCACTTGCCGTGGCTCCGCCGCCGCGTCCGTCTGCTCCGCCGCCGTCTCTTCTTGGTCCTCCTCCCCCCGGGCCGAGCGGGGGTGCGGGGGGCCGTGGCGGTCGTCGTCGCCGCGGAGGGGGGCGTGGTGCGGGTGCTGGCCGTGGGAGCAACCCGGCGCCCGCGCCTCCACGGGGTACACCCTGGCCCTCCTTCGCCAACCCGTGGGCGGGGCGCATATCCATGTGGCCCTTCCTGGCTCCTGGCGGTGGGACTCGCCCGCCGGCGGCCATGCTCGCTGGTGCTCCTCCGGGGTTTCCCTCCGCGGCTCCGTGGGCTACACCTCTCGGCACCTCGCCCAGACCGTGGGTGACACCTCCCAGTGCTCCATCTGGGCCAGTCGGTTGGGGCCCGGCGGCCCTGGCCCAGCACCATGGCCCTGACACCTCCTGTCGGACCAGAGTGGGTCGTCGACTCAGGTGCCACCTACCACACCACTGGCAACCTTGGTATACTATCCTCTTTTCACCCTCCTTCCTCTCATCCTTCGTCCATCATGGTCGCAAATGGTTCGTGTCTTCCTGTCACGTCCGTGGGTGCCGTTGGTGCCCACGGCTCTTTTCGTCTTCTTGATGTTCTTGTTGCACCCTCTTTTTTCACAACCTTCTTTCTATTCGTCGTTTTACAACTGATAATTCCTGTTCTGTCGAATTTGACTCTTCTGGTCTCACTGTGAAGGATTTGGCTTCCCGGCGTCCTCTTCTTCGATGTGACAGCACGGGGCCCCTTTACACCCTTCGGTTTCCGGCGTCTCCTTCCTCTACGTCGCCATCTACTTTGTTAGCTGCTTTCGCTGCCACACCTTCCACGACTTGGCACCGTCGTCGCGGCCATCCTGGACGTGATGCTCTGATGCAGCTTAGTCGTAGTTCCGACATTCGTTGTACTCGGGCTCACGATGAGCACTTGTGTCATGCGTGCCAGCTGGACCGTCATGTTCGTCTTCCTTTTCAGTCTTCTTCTTCACATGCCACTCATGTGTTTGATCTTGTACACTGCGACCTATGGACATCTCCTGTCATCAGTATTTTTGGCTACAAATACTATCTTGTGGTGGTTGATGATTTCTCTCGTTATTCGTGGACTTTCCCTTGCATGCCAAGTCTGATGCTTTTCCCACTATTCTCTACTTCTTCGCTTGGGTGTCTACTCAGTTCGACCGTACCATCAAGGCCGTCTAGTGTGACAATGGCCGTGAGTTCGATAACTCCACCTCCTGTGCTTTCTTCCTCTCTCACGGTGTCCAGTTGCGAATGTCTTGCCCGTACACCTCCTCCCAGAACGGCAAGGCTGAGCGCATGATTCGCACCATGAACGACATCCTGCGCACCCTTCTGCTCCAGGCGTCCCTTCCCGCTCGCTTCTGGGCAGAGAGCCTGCACACCTCCACCTACCTCCTTAACCGCCTCCCTTCCGCTGCCTGCCCAGCTCCTACACCACACCATGCTCTCTTCGGTACACCTCCTCGGTATGACCATCTTTGTGTCTTCGGGTGTGCGTGTTACCCTAACACCACGGCCACCACTCCCCATAAGCTGGCTCCGCGTTCGACTCTGTGTATCTTCCTCGGGTATTCCCCGGATCACAAGGGTTACCGGTGCTATGACCTCACCTCCCGTCGGGTCCTTATCTCTCGCCATGTGGTGTTTGATGAGTCTGTCTTCCCCTTCTCCACCACCACCACACCACCCCCTGACCCTGACCTCTTTTTGTTTCCCACTGACACGGTGGTCCAGCCACCTTTGCCGTTTCCACCTGCAGGTACTGCTCCACCGTGCCCTTCGCCGGGCCCGTGCCCCAGCTCGCTGCCCACCAGTGACTCCCTTGGCCCTGCGCCCTGCCCGAGTCTGGTGGCGTCGCCCTCTGGTGCGGCCCCTGCTCCTACGCCTGACACGGGTCCGGGGTCGTCGGCTTCCGCACCTCCTGCGTGGTTCGCCCAGCCGGTGCACGTCTACCAGCGCCGGGTGGGCCCAGGCGCGAGCGGCCCCGGCGAGGACGCTACCACCGGCGAGAGTGGCCCTGACGCGGGCGCGCGTTTCGCCCAGCCGGTGCACGTCTACCAGCGGCGTGCACGGGCGGCTCCGCTACCTCAGCCACCACCGGTGGCCCCTTCTTCCCCGACGCCGCCTACGCCGTCGGTGGCCTCTTCTCCGCCGGGGACACCTACACCGCTGTCGCCGCCACCGGCCGGTCGTGTCGTGCCGCCGGTGTACCACTCTCCGCTCCTTCATCGACACCCGCGGCATGTTCACCCTATGGTGACGCGGCACGCGGCTTGTACCCTGCGGTCCCGGGCTCTCGCGGCGACGCCCGGCGACCCGCAGGTCTCTCCTGTACCCTCTTCTGTTCGCGACGCCTTGTCGGACCCTCACTGGCGCCGCGCGATGGAAGTGGAGTACGCGGCTCTCCTCGCCAACCAGACATGGGATCTGGTGCCTCGTCCGCCCGGCTCCAACGTCGTCATCGGCAAGTGGATCTGGACAAACAAGCGGCGGGCTGATGGTACTCTTGAGCGGTACAAGGCTCGCTGGGTGCTCCGGGGCTTCACTCAGCGCCCGGGCGTCGATTACGATGAGACTTTCAGCCTAGTGGTGAAGCCGGCCACCGTCCGCACGGTGCTCTCACTGGCTCTCGCTGCTCCTGGCCCGTGCATAAGCTGGACGTCCAGAATGCCTTTCTGCACGGGACTCTTACTGAGACAGTCTACTGCAGTCAGCCGGCGGGGTTTGTTGACTCCTCTCGTCCTGACATGGTCTGCCGGCTCAACAAGTCTCTCTACGACCTCAAGCAGGCCCCTCGGGCGTGGCACTCTCGGCTTGCTACTTTCCTGTTGACATTGGGTTCGTGGAGGCCAAGTCAGATACGTCACTGTTCATCTATGACCATGGAGCTGAGACTGCCTACCTACTGCTCTTTGTTGATGACATTGTCCTCATAGCCTCCAGCCCGTCACTACTATGACAAATCATCAGCTCTTTCCAGCAAGAGTTTCCTGTGAAGGATCTCGGGATACTCCACCACTTCCTCGGGGTCACTGCTGAGTCTCGACCCACCGGGCTTCTTCTTCACCAGCGGCAGTACACTCTTGATATCCTGGAGCGAGCTGGGATGACTGACTGCAAACCCTGCTCCACTCCGGTTGACACACAGGGCAAGCTGTCAGAGGCCGAGGGCAACCTAGTGGCAGACCCCACGGCATACCGGAGTCTGGCAGGTGCGCTTCAGTACCTTACTTTCACCAGGCCGGATATCACCTATGCAGTGTAGCAGATATGCCTTCACATGCATGACCCCCGGGAACCCCGCCTCACCGCTCTCAAGCGCCTCCTCCGCCACCTCCGCGGCACTGTTGACTACGGCTTGCTCCTTCACCGGTCTTCCACCACCGAGTTCGTCGTCTACACTGACGCAGACTGGGCCGGGTGTCCGGACACTCGGCGCTCTACCTCCGGCTATGCGGTCTTTCTGGGCGGCAACCTGTTGTCCTGGTCGTCCAAGCGCTAGCCGGTGGTCTCCCGCTCCAGTGCCGAGGCGGAGTACCGCGCTGTTGCTAACGGTGTGGCGGAGGCTTTCTGGCTCCGGCAGCTCCTCGCCGAGCTCCACAGTCCTCTCTCCCGGAGCACACTGGTCTACTGCGACAACGTCAGTGCGGTCTACCTCTCCACCAACCCCGTTCAGCACCAGCGGACTAAGCATGTGGAGATCGACCTTCACTTCGTCCGTGATCGAGTCGCCATCGGCGATGTTCGGGTCCTCCACGTCCCGACCACCTCCCAGTTTGCCGACATCTTCATCAAGGGCCTCCCGTCCTTGACCTTCACCGAGTTTCGCTCCAGCCTCAAACATCACCAGTGGCTAGTTGAGTCTTGGGGGGAGGCTGTGGGTGTGCTTCTTCTTTTCATGTCCAGTCTGAAACTCCGCTGCGACGGTAGTTCAGCCTGCAGGGGGGGGGTGTTGGAGTATTAGTGTAGGCCCATGTATGAAACTATATTGCTATCCTTCTAGGGTTAGCCAAGTAATGAGAATCACAAGGTCCAACAGTCTTGAAGCATGTAAATTTGCATTTGCAAAGTATACGATGTTCTATGTATGCATACAGATCTCTGTTTTTAAAATGCTGAATTTGGTGGCATCTGCAACTTTTTATATGGTAATTGAATGCGTGTTTTTGTATTTCTACTGGCAGAGATCTACTACATCAGTTATTCCTGCTGTTGAAGTTGAGCCTGCAGGATGTTCATTTAATCCTCCATTGGAAGCGCATCAAGTATGTGTTAACATTTATTTTCAGAAGTACCTGATAAGGGCAATGTACTCTATTCCTGAGTAGTAAAAAAGTGCTAGTAGATACTCCTATATTTTTAAATGATGACAGTAACAGCCTAACAGGAGGACTCTGCTGTTGCTTTTGTTAAAAGTGAAGTCATTTGACTCATGCAGTTTGTGTTGGTATTTGTAGGATTCTCTTGCTCAAGCTGTAGCAGACGAAAAGCGTAAAGAGTACATGAAAGAGTTGGGGCCAGCACCTGTACCACTCATAGTTCCTGGTGAAGCTATAACTGAAGAAGATGTATGTTTTATATTTGAAGCTTATACAGCTGTTTTGCAATTTGTACATTGCCCTGTCCTACTAGAAAAGCAGAAGCCCCTGTTTGTGATTTAACTGCATGCCTATTTGGTTTTTATCTATTGAGTTTCTTTCATAGGAAGAATATAAATATCTTGAGTGTTTCATCTGGGTAAAAAAGCCTGTCCATCAACATATAGCATGAAAATGTGTTCTCTTTTCATGTTCAGGTTGCTTTTGATGTTTACCTTTGAAAGACTTGTTTGGCATCTTATTTATATAAATGTGTGCTTTGTGATGATAAATACTTTTCAGTAGTGTTTGACTAACCATTTATATGGCTTGCAGAAATTCTTTCTTGATGCTGATGATGGAGATGAAGATGCTGCAGGAGATGATGGAGGTCAGGATGCTGATACTTCGGTCGGACAAAGGTTAGACCTTAAAATCTATGTGACATCAGTATTGTTTTGGCAATATAGATAATACTGCATGTAATGCACCTTGGATGCTGGTTGCATTGCATTATGTTAACCGGAAGCTTGTAAAGTAGTAATATAAAAAAAAATCTTGACAAATCTGTGCATGTGATCACATGTCCGAACTTAATTGTGAAAATACCGGTTCCCTTGGTTGAATAGTTATATAGCCAAAATATATCATGGTCTTGGACAGTGCTGCCAAATTTTGACTTAGGTACATGGTACATCCATCATAAAAGCTTTCATGTTTAGGACCTGGTAATGGTGGTTGTAAAAATTTCATCAGTTTTTTTTTTTGCTTAGCTATTTATATGTTCTGCATAGTGAATTGCTATTTTAGTATTTTGTAGATCTATATATAAAGCAAGGCATGATTAACTAAACTACAGAATTGACATTTGAAGTTTCTGAATGACCCTAAAATTTTGGAATCTGATCTGTGGAGGGACCGTATGCATCTTGGGCAAACATTCTGTTGGAAATTTTTAAATTTGAGGTATCCTTTTCACAAAAAAGTGTTGGAGTCAAGATGTTTCTTATTGTGACCTATTTATATTTGAAGGTCTTTTAATTTAAATTTTTGGTTTATTTCTTTTCAGGAAGAACAAAACACAAAGAGTTACAAGAGTAGAATTGAACAAAAGAGCTCGCCGGAAGGAGAGGTTAAGAGCAGAAGCGGAAGCAAAGAAAATGGAAAGTATTTCGAAAGAAATTGACAGGTAGGTGGTTATGTTCTTGGATCATTCAAGGTTACTGTAAATTTACTTAGCAAAACCAAAATTGTCATTACTTTTGCAGCTTGCCAAATATAATGGATGAGATAGCTAAAGAGGACAAGGAAAAGGAGAAGAGGCGCATACGGCGAACTGTCATTAAAGAGGAGAGGCGTAAATCAGGCCCACCTCGTCTGGGCAGACACAAGTACAATTCTAAGCTAACTAATTAGTTTTTGAATAATCATTTGTGATGAAAATAGCTATGCTATACTAGATGCTTTGCGGTAGAGCTTTACCGTCTGTGATCAAGAGGTCCAGGGTTCAAGCCCCAGCCTCTGCACATTTGTGCAGGGATGACTGTTGGCTATTTTTTCTTCCCCAGACCCTGCAGTGCGGGAGCCTATGGCACTGGGTACGCCCTTTTTTATACTAGATGCTTTGCAAATAACATCATCACACTAGTTACATGTAGTGATATGATGGTTGATTATGGGGAACATTGTGGCACAGAAATATTTATCAAGCTGTTGTCCTTGGTACATTTGTTGATGTTTTAGTTTTATGATTAGCGATGACTAATAACATGAATCCAAATGTAACAGATTTGAACCAGCTCCTGTTCAAGTTCTATTGACAGAAGAGATTAGTGGCTCTCTTAGAAAGCTAAAGGTAACAACTGTTCTTTTTTTTTGTTGGTTCTCTTTTCTTTTTCTGCAAGTAGTTAACTATGAAATTCATGTAGGGTTGTTGTAATCTTGCGAGAGATCGCTACAAGAGCATTGAGAAACGTGGAATACTTGCACCAAGCAAGAGAATAAGGTTTGCCTTTGTTTTTCCTCCAAAAAGGGTTGTTAACTTTAGTTTACTAGTTTTGAATATTGCCATACTAAGTTACTGACTGACATGAAGGCTTATGTATTGTAATAGCCTTCTTGAACTATTGCTTTCAGCATATGTCCATTTGTTTTGTATTGTCATTTGTGTAGTACCTCCCACTTCTACATACTTAATTCAACATCCTGCACAATGTTTTTAAGGCGTCACCTAATCATCGCCTAGGCGTCGCCTAGGCGACAAGGCGTGCTCAAGGGCCTGGGCGTCGGGGTCGCCACGACCTCAATCTGTATGGCGTCCGCCTAATCGGATCAGGCGTCGTGTAGGCGCCGATAGGCATCGGGCGGACGCCTACAGCCGCGCCGCGGATGCCGGAAGGAAATCGCGGGGGAAGCGCCACAGCGAGAATTTGACCGCGCGCCCGCGCGAAAAGCAAGCGGCGCGGGAAATCGGGCGCGCTATCCACCCAGATAGGCTCCTTCGCGGGAAATCGATTGCGCGGTCCTCCCAGATAGGTTCCTCGCGCGGGAAATCAACCGCGCTCCGCATTTACTGCGAGTGCAGGCGAGGGGAGAGGAAGAGAGAAGGAGGCGGGCGAACCTAGATCTCCGCTCGACGCTTGGCTGCTCCTCTACTCAAGTCCATCGGTCGGTCGCCCCTGCCACGGAGCCGGACCTGCATCTCCGAATGTCCGCACCTGTGCCGCTTGGCTGCTCCACTGCTCAAGTCCACCGGCCGGTTGCCCCTTCCACGGAGCCAACCCTGCATCTCCGAATGTCCACACCTGCTCTGTCTCCGTCGGCCATCGAGAGTTGCTCACCCGACTAATTATTGTCTGCATCAGGTAGTTCCCCTTCCGCTTGCTTCCCCTCCCGCCTCCTCTGCTTTTCCTCCTGCGTCCTCTGCTTTCCCTCCAGCTTCCTCTCCTTTCCCTAATCTTGAGGCGTGCACACTCTTCCTCTGTTTCTTTTTGTCTTCCTCTGTTTCTTTCCTCTTGTTCCCAGGTGTGAACTCTTCCCTTGCCTTTCCCTATCTCTGTTTCTTTCCCTCTTCCTATTGTGTTATTAGAAATTAATTTGTTGCTATTGGGTGATGAGAGATTTCAGATTTGCTACTTTATAGCACTCTGATAACATTACCATATTGTGGTAACATATGCTAAGACTTGGCAATATTAAGTATGATTTGCTTCTGCATTTTAAGCATTATATTATATATTAAGATAATCATATGGCGCCTCAAATGTGTATGGCGTCGCCTAGGCGTCCGCCACAAAGCCTAGGCGTTGTGAAGGGGGTCGGGGGCCGCGCCTCGCCTCGTCGCCTCAAAAACATTGATCCTGCTGCATCACTGTGATGGTTTTAGTGTTGTCTTGTCACGGGGTTTGCAGTAATGCCTTGTGCACCTGGTCAGTCTAGCAACTGCTCCTTTCTTTGCTATCAGTTAAATTATCATTTTCAATAAAATCTTACAGATTGATATTCACCTAAGTTTGATGTCCAGAAATCATTATTTTCTAAAAAAAACATTGCTTTAGGAAGTTTTGTTATCACTGTTTTGAAGGGACAGTTCTTAAGAACTTGAAAAGTTTGTCAATCTATTGCGCATTCATACTCCACATCTGAAGCTTTTCTTTTTCCTGTTAATTTTTTTTTTCTCATATAACTTGATATTGAGTTCACCCATCTAGAACATTGTACTTTTATGCTACAATATAACCTACAAACTCATCCATGTGCAGCAAACATCAGTAGTGAAGTCAAGTTCCAATTTGACGGAAAGATGGTATGGTGATCTTAACCTTGTCCCCAAACAACTTTCAAGGGCAGGTCAGAGGGATTGAAGAGGCTTTACTAGAATTGATAAAGATGAAGTCCCTGCTATAAGCAAAAGAGCTTGTTTTTACATCTCCCTTTGCATATTCAGTGCCTAGTAGGGCAGGTGGTTTCTCCTTTTGAATGCCTTGTGAATTGCCTACAAGGCAAATTTTTTCTTTGCTATGGATCTCAGTAGTTGTTTAGTACTTATCGGATGTGACATGAATACATGATAGTAAGAGGGCTTATTATTATTTGTGTTGATTCTGTTGATGCGGGCTGTTGCTACACAATCGTGCTGTTGACGCTAATTTATATGATCTGGGATGAACTCATATACCTGGGCTGACGTGGTTAGATGAATACCCAAGCTCGGACCTGTATGATAGAGGGTGCAAGTGGAATGGATAATTTCCGAATCCGACTGGCAAGGATATGGAAAAGATTTTTATAATTCTGTATATATGGATATACGATGGGTAATTATCCACACACGTGGATGCGGTATATTATCCCATAGGTGTGTGGAATGGATAATTTCCGAATCCAACAAGGGTGGGTGTGGAATCTCTGGGCAATTGAGAGCCTTCGTGGGAGGAATAATCTGCCACAGCTTAGACCGTCGTTCCCTGTCCTCACGCTGAGATCGTCAATGTCAGCATCAGCATATAGGGAGCATTATATATAATACGATCCATCGAGGTACCTGTTCATGGACAGGATCGGAGGAGATTGGATGCGTGTGCAGGTACCTAGAGTGTAGCAACCGAACGCATTGTACGCTGTGTATCATGTCATCAAAAGCCTTTGCTCTATGGAACATGCTGTGAGACTGCTGGAGTTGATGAAAGAAGTGCTCCAAGCGGATTTGAAGAATTCTAAGGAAAAAAAAAAAGTGAGAGACCTTGTGCTAGATCAAGGCGTTAGCTTGCTTGGAAGGTTTTGAAAACTTAGGTGCGATCGACCAACTGCTCTGAATGAGCTTCACCAAAAGGATAGCCTCAGCTTCGCTCTCCATCCATAAATATAAATAAATATACACCACTGTCCATATGTGTTAGGAGTATCACCCCCTAAGAGAACCGGAGAAATATGCTTGGTATAGGTGCCAAGTGAGTCATATCCTACCGATCTCCGATATAATTATATATTTTTAGATTTATATCGTACTAAATTGACATTTATTTCGTTTGAACCTATCAGTCACATGTGCTTGTGACGAAACTGCCCCTCAGTGGCCTTCTAGCTTCAAATTTCCAACTTGACGCCGGCCGGGCCTGAATTTGTTTACACGGTTTGCTCTCTCAACGGCAACAGATCCACCTCCCATCTCCGGCGTGCCGCGCCTGCAGTCCGATGATGCCCGCCGCGGCGCCTACAAGCCGCGCGTCGACTTCAGCCGCTCGCACCGCCGCCGCGAGGACGGCCTCCTCGCCCCACGTCGCCTGGTCCTGGACCGCGACGCGGGGCTCTTCAAGCGCCGCCGCGACGATCCGGCTCCTGCACCCGCCGAAGCAGCCCCACCCGCATGCATCACCCGTCCGACACTCACTCCCTCCTCGACGCCAGACGCAGCGGCTCCCCGTAATGCCGCCGAGTCAGAGGTGTGTGCCTTGCCTAGGGTTCGCTCTCAACTTACTTCGAGTGTTTTAGAAGTTCGATAAAGCCAAAGGTCATCTTGAACTGAGTGAAACCAATGCAATTCTACTGTGTAGGTTTAGAAGCCAACAATTCAAATTCAACATGATGAATCTAGTTTGAAGCATAAACATTCACAATTTACTGAAGCCCGTGATTAATGTACCGAAGGAAATTATGAAAATAATTAGATGTGTACCATGCCCTTTTCTCCACCAAAACACTGTTTACACTAGCTTCTCAGCTGGTGAACCCAACAAATAAATTTGGGAAAGTTATATTGAAAACATGGACGCCAATCCAATTCCATTTTTCACGTATGGCTTGGGAAATGGCTTATATTAGATTGTAAGGAATCTGATGTGTTGGTATTTCAATGTTCAAGAAAAACATAATGCCTTCATTCAGTAGTTTCTTTCATGTACTTCTTGTGTTTCTTTTCAAATTTCGTTAGTTTTGTCTTTTGTATCCAGTTAGCTTGAAGGCCTGTCAGAGCTGGTCG
This sequence comes from Bothriochloa decipiens, assembly GCA_023333625.1. Taxonomy (NCBI): domain Eukaryota; kingdom Viridiplantae; phylum Streptophyta; class Magnoliopsida; order Poales; family Poaceae; genus Bothriochloa; species Bothriochloa decipiens. The sequence goes on along the minus strand of CM041639.1, from coordinate 8,130,976 downwards.
ACAAACTATGTTCAGATGACACCACCAGTCAGCTCGAAGCCACAGTCCAGATCAGGGAACTTCTTTCAGATGGTATTTGACATGTTTAATGCGAGATGCAGCTCCTTTTTTATATTGTATCATATATTTTTCTGACCTTAGCTTGGTCTGTAGAAAAGAACTCAACAACAACAACAACAACAACATAGCCTTTTGTCCCAAGCAAGTTGGGGTAGGCTAGAGATGAAACCCAAAAGAGGCATGAAAACAAAGAACACATAAAAATCATCCGAGCGCATGTCCTGCCCAGATTTGCTGAGTTTCTTTCAAGACATGGGCTTCCCCAGCTCCAAGTATGTTCCTTGCTTTTATCCCCCTCATTTCCTCTTTTCTTTTACTTTCTTGTGTATGTAGTTAACCTCATGTACTTTTTGCAGGTGGAGGCTGCCTGGGTTCTTACCAACATAGCTGCATCTGATTATACACTGCTGGTTGCAGAATGTGGTGCTGTTCCAAGGTTGCTGGATCTATTAGGATCACCTAATGCGAACATCAGGCATCAGGTGAAGCAGTTACATTGAATATTGATCACTATTTCTGTTTGTAATAGTTTGGTTTGTGATATCATGGGCTTTGACATGTTGAGCAGGATATTTGGTGTCTTGGGAATATAGCTGCAGACTTGCCTAGCTGCAGAGACATTCTCTTTGATCATGGTGCTCTTATGCCTTTACTTTCTCAATTTAGAGAAGGCATGAAGATTCCAGTTCTGAGAACTGCTATGTGGGCCCTGTCAAATCTTTGTTTTGGAAAATTGCCAGCTGAACTGCAAGTGGGATTTTATTACTGCTATCTATGTTCCTTTTTATTTGGTGAATGGGTTTGCTAATAATCTGCTTTGACTGCGCACTGTAGGTGAAACCAACACTAGAAATTATCAGCCAGCTTATTCATTCTGCCAACGAGAAGATACTAGCAGATGCATGCTGGACTCTTTACTACATATGTTGCGGTAAAGGTGATGCTGTCCAAGATGTATTAGATGCTGGGGTCTGCCCTCAATCTGTAAATCTTTTGATGTAAGTCGTCTGATTCATTTTCCTAGTGCAGTGTACATATTATAACTTATAAGGCTACCTGGTAATTCCTTGTGGCTAATTGGGCTTCTTTTCATGATTTTAGGCACGCATCAGCTAATGTTCTTCTCCCTGTCATTATGGCACTCGCAAGAATTTCTGCGGGAGATGATAAGCAAGTTTAGGTACCTTTATAGTAGCTATGTATTCTTTGTGCCCTCGTCCTTTACTTTACTGATGCAGATTCCCAGTTATCTGCAGTTACTAGAACGTAGAATGTAATGGCCAAAGAACTGAGTATGGACATGCTAGTTGTTGTCAGTAATAATGCTTTGGTCTTTTTAAGACCCAATGCCATATATCCTGGCCTGCAGTAACATTTATTGTGCATGCTGTAATATATTTTTTTATTTTTACGATATGAGCCTTTTTTCACACCTTCCAAGTTCATATCATGATGGACTTGTGCATTGTCCTTGGCCCAACAAACTCTTGCAGGGGCTCTGCAATCTTTCGCTGCAAAATACTTTTTATACTAACACATAGCGAATTAGTTCTACATTCTGTTTTGATCTCATCACCCCCTTCAAACCTCTGAATCACAACACAACAATATTTTGCAGATCTTAATAGAGAATGGCATTCTCAATTGCTTAGCGCAGTTGCTAGCACGAAATTGCCCAAAGAACATCAAGAAACAAGCATGTCTAATTGTTTCTAATATCGCTGCTGGTAGCAAGGATCAGATTCAGGTATAGTATTTTCCAGATCTTTGTTCATTTCCTATGTAAAAATGCCCTTTGTGCCATCAAAAGGACACACCTGAACATGTCATACATGCATGTGCATATGTTGCATCATCATTCTTCTTCCATGTCTATTGAATCATGTGCGAATTGTCTCACTTATTGGCTCCTGATTCTTCCAACAGGCAACATTATAACCCCCTCATTGTCTTGCTAAGGACATCAGAGACGGATATAAAATGGAGGCTGCTTGGGCTATATCAAATGCTGCATCTAGTGGTTCAAGTGATCAAATTCAGTATGTTCTGGCCTGTGGCCATCTGAATGTTTCTTCAGTTTTTCGGCACACTGAGCTTAACATAGCCATCTGTAATGACTGGGTAATTTGGTTGCAGGTATTTGGTGAGCCGGAGATGTTTAGAGCCCCTCTGCAGCATCCCTCAGCTACAGCGATCCTGACCCTCGTATATATGTGTCTTGAAGGTCTTAAGAATATACTCCAGGCAGGTCAGGCGGGAAAAAGGGTGAGGAATCAGAGACGAACCCATACGCCCAGTTTATTCTAGAGTGTGACTAGAGGATCTGCAGGATGTCGATAGCGACAGAATCTACGAGCTAGTCATGAAGCTGCTACAGAGTTACTGTGAGGAAGAAGTAAGCGAGAGTGATGATCCGAACGTCCCAGGTTCAAATGACTCGTCAGATACCGTGCGTGGAAGCAACGCCTGAAGATGCTGCGCAGCCACCGTTACCGCCACCCTCTGTTGCAGATGAAGCCGAGTGATGGCTGTTAATTGTATTGCATATGTATTTCAGCCTTTTAGGAGACAGGGCCTTGTTCCTCTTAGTGGCATATAGTATGATATACTACTATAATCAGGTCGATGTAGAGAGGAAATGAGGAATACGTGGAGGTCAGGTAGTTATGTGCAGAATTTTTGCATCACGTTTCTGTAGGCTTGGAGCATTTTGATAAGACAGAAATTTATTTGAATGGAGAATTTGGGCCATGAGCATTTTAATCTGCATGAGTAAAGGACACCCTAGAAGAGAAAAACAATTTATTTGGTGTGTGCTGGTGCTGCTGAGAGGTTGAGGATTTGGCTCATGTTTCCGTTGAGGCTGTAGAATGCAGTGCTGCTTGATTTGTGGCTGAGACAATCTTGATGGTCGCTGGGCTGTGGGCGCCGCCTCGATCAGCTCCATCTCCATGACTCCATCTCCTCGAGGGGATCTATCGAGGAAACAAAATTCAGACATGTGGCGGCGACAGGAGATCGCCGAGATGCATATCGGATCGGAGAAGCTACCACTTCTGCATGCGGATAAAAGATGCATGTATGGCGTGCGTGATATGTATGTAGTCCACCTCTCCATGATTCTCGTTTGTCGTCTCCCATTACATTTATATTGGTCCCCAGAATGATGTATGTAGTCCACTGTTGCAGGCGATAAGGATGAGATATGATCAGGTGACCAGCAAATTAACCAAATAAACAAGTCAGTCTTATTACTTTGTGTTGTATAACACTCCTTGTCCCAAAATAAGTGTCGTTATCGTTTTCTAAGAATAAATGCTGGTAATTACATATTAAAATATAAGTATTTATACATAAGTAATTGGGTATTCCTAGAGTCAGTTCTAGAACTGTAGTCATTGGGGCGTGTATTGGCAGAAGTAATGCTGAGAACTTTGGATTACCCTAGATGATGGAGCTGTCATAGTAGGTCATGTTTCTGATTAATAATGCTTCCAGCATACTTCGATTCTAACATTAGACTGGGAAGATGGCCTCATCATATGGATTTATTCATCTCTCTGGAGTCTGGACTTGTAACTGTGATCTGATTGGTTATTCGTTTGTTACTGTGTCTGTGCCAAGAATGAAATTGCATTGGATGTTCGGCCAACCTCAGTTTGACTGTCTCTGTTGTCCAGAAAAGAAAAAGATTAAGATGAGTTATCCTATTTTTATCTTCTCTTTGACTCGGCGAACTTGGAGGAAAGGCTGCAAGGCCAATAATATATAACATGAACCACATGAGCTATATAGAAGCATTAGCTAATTCATACAACAATCATCTTTCGTCTGTCTACATCGTTCTTGCAACCGCCAATTCTCACATTGTCCTCGTATCATCTTCTTTTATAACGCCTTAGGGTTCAAATGGTTTAGATTCACTTTGCGTACTAAGGGCACTCATGATACAAGACCATATCACAAAGTCTAAGACCATATATTATCCTTTTATTTATAATATTTTGCTGATGTGGCAGCATATTAATTGAAAGAAGAGAGAGAAAAAACATACTCCAAGTCTTATTGAGCCTCTAAATCCACAATGTTCGAGATAATGAATAGGTTTAGACTCTATGATAGAGCCTGCATTGTGAGTGTCCTAATAGGATCTGGACCGTTCTTCATTTGTCCAAATCCGGCCGTTCGGTTATCTCTTTGTTATTATTTTGTGCCACGATTCAAAACACCGTGAGATTCCCTGAGAACATCGAGTGGCGTGATCATGATGATGGCTGTGAGGCTCAAACTATCCGCACTGGGAAACACTATCGTTCCCTCCAGTACGCGGATAGCGAGAAAAACGCTGCAGCGGGGAACGCTACCCCGCACGTTATGCAAGCGCACGAGCTCCCATCCTTTGTCTGTCGCGGAGGTATGGAGGGGACGGTAAAGGACGCTGCGGGGCCCGCTCGAGGAGAGAGAAGGACGGAGAGAAGGACCGCCCGCCCGCGCACCTAGGACCGCCGCGGCCATGGCCGTGCCCTCGCCGGCGCGGAGAGGGAGGGAGGGAGGGAGGCTGCGAGCTCCAAGGCCGGCGCGGGGAGGGAGGGAGGAAGGCCCATCGGGCGCTCGCCGTGGCACGCCGCACGATGCTGTGAGGGAGACCGCGAGCTCCATGGCCGACGACGAGAAGGCCAGGCGCGATTGGGGAGAAGGGGCCCCTGCTCCGCCTCGCCATGGCCGCCCCTGCTCCGTCGCCGCGAGGAGGAGCGCAAGGACCGCCATGGCTGGGGAGGGAGAGGCAGGGGCGGGGCTCGCCGGCGCGGGAAGGGAGAGCCCGTGCCGCCGTGTCGGCCCATCGCGCGCGCTGGCCGCTGTGTGCTGGCCCGCCGCCGAGACACGTCGCACGCGCCAGCAGGCCGCGAGAGGCTTCGCTGGTCCGCGCTGGCCTTCTCTATCTCAGTCGGAGCTCGGGGCGGAGGGAGCTCCCACGCCCGCCGTCGTGGGTCCGCCAGGATCCTCCGCCGCTGCGAGCTTGGTGGTGGTAGTGGGTCCGCCGCCGTCGGATCTGCTGCTGGGAGGAAGAGAAGGGGAGAGAGAAGAGCCGGCGGAGGGAGAGAGGAAGAAGGGGGAGAGAGATGAGCGGGCGGAGGGACCGAGGGAGAGAGGAAAAGGGGATAGAGAAAAAATAAAATATTTCTGACATGTGGGACTCATAGTTTTTTAGATAAATGATAGCAACTATCTGGCTTCATCTACCCGTGGGCAGAATCAGGCCAAAAGAGTACAATAATAAAAAAATAAAAAGAAAGAAAATGACAGAAGAAAATACATCCCCAACAAGGAGCTCAGGTAGTCCTACTCGACCTCTCACTTGCACCGTGATGTCAACTCCTAGAATAAAAACTCCACTAGAGTAAGATCATCAACGTCAAGATGAGTCGCCAAACACTCTTGTCATACCTAATAAAGATACTAAAAACGATGGACACCGACCATCATTGAAGATACTCGATGCTTCTTCCTCGGCAACAACACGAAGCACTTGGTGCAGAAGCCACCAAACGCCGAGCTGTTACGCCATCGAATATCACCTCCGCTTTGAGCCGCACAGCGAGCAGGGTGACCACACGGGGGAACTGCCCGGCCTTGGCGAACAATGAACTTCGACGACACGCCTGGGCTATCACCGTCGGCCCGGAAGAACCAGGATAGGTTTTCACCTAGTTATTGAACGCCCTTGGGTGCGGTAGGGTACATACGGCTTCAGCGACACCTTCATCAAGGTGTGTGGCACAGTCAGTTCCACTGCCGCCGGACTGACGTAACACGCCAGGCAAGGTTTTCACCCAAACCGCCGTCACCATCGACTCTACGCCTAGCCAACGTGGAAGGCTGCCTTCACCGGAAGGTCACCACCAACCGCTCATGAATCAGATCCAGGGAGGTATCCGCCCTTATCACCTTACCACTGAGCCACGCCTAGCAGCAGCTTCACCAAGCCGGCTGCCTCGTCAGGAGAGAGCACCACCACCAACGCCTCGCCGTGGCCCGGGCCGCACAATGCACAGGCCCGCAGGGTACCACCGGGGGAAGACGCCATGGGGCCACCATCGCCTTGGCATGGACCCCCGATCTGGACGTAAAGGACCCGGCCCCGGCCACAAAAGGACCACTTTTGACCGCCGCGACGCCATCGAGGGTACCGCGTGGGATGACGCCGGACCCCCACCGTCCTTGGCCGCGGGGCAGCCAGATTCGGCCGCTGGAGGACCAGTCGTCGACAGGGGGTCGAAATCGGCCGCTGGCGCCACTGGCCGCCATCGTCGGGGGAGGTCAAAAAGGGTGTGGGGAAGAGGAGAGGAGAGGAGTCGCGAGAGAAAAGGGAGATGATGCAGGGGGCCGCCGCTTCCGGCGAGGAAGGGTGCGGCGACGACAGCTGGGGCCGGCGAAGGGGGAAAAGCGGCTGGTGGCAGGGAGGAAGCCCTCGTATCGCCTCCCAAAGGAGACGACGTGAGGGTACCGTAGCCTCGTACTGTGGGACTCACAGCTGATAGAGTATGGTTTAAAGGATGGATGAGTGCGAAAAAAAAAGTATAGAGGAGAAAATCTAGCTGACCAGGACGAAATATTCCTTTTAAAGTGTGAGTTTAGAGAACATGAGTGCGAATAGCCTCATCCATTGCGTTCTTCTCATCCATCCATTGTGAATCTTGATGAGATCATTGGGATCCAAAAACTAAAACCAACTCCAAGAAATGCCAATAAGCCATTCTAGCTAGAGCCGGTTTTGACTTAATAAAACAAACATCATTTCTATGAACTCCATAAACTCACGTCCCATCTTTTTGGGTAGCTTAAAACCATCTTCTCACTTTTAAGCATGCGGGTAAGCTCGCCCAATCACGATTTGGCTCCTTTCTTTTTTCTTTATGTAAGCACGTCTTGCGGCCTTCTTTGTTTTCCCGTCGATCAAGTCGCTCCTGGCCTTCTAATCTTTGGGCATTTGGCGAATTGTATCCTCGAATTGGGCTTGTATCTACAGGGGACGAAGGGTAGATACATGTGACCACATGCATATTTATGCGTGACAGGGTCATTTTTTCCAAGTTCCAAAAGAGAAGGTCTGATTAGGAGTTGTTGGATATGCGTTTATTTCAACGTTGCTAAAAATCAAATCTAGGGAGAGTGTTTTATGAACTCTGAGATGCTCTCAGTTGTCACAGAAGCTATTTACTGAGCCTCCTATGACAACCCCATTACGTCACCAAGAGTGTCATTAAAAAGCATACCATGACGGAAGTCCACATGAACGACAGTTAGATATCTTGAGTGAAGCATAGAGTGGTTTCAGTTAGATATCTTGAGTGAAGCATAGAATGGTTGGAACAAAAGATAAAAATATAACAAAAATCAGAGAGAATTTCCAGCTACCACTCTGATTAATGGTGTAAATTTACCAGTATTCCTAATTAACATTCTCACATAAGGGTCTAATATTCAAAAATATATTTTCATGAATATATGAGTGTTCTTTCAACACCGGGAACAAATTCAGATATAATTTTTCGGATATCAGATCCAAATATAATGGGCCTGCTTGGTTGCAAACCAATTTTTACCAAAGGTTAATATAAAAAAGAGTAGATATTATGCTGATAGACATTTCAAGGTGTCAATGATAACACACAAATACAATGTGTTTACTATTTTTGGCTTAACATACCGCGCTTTATTAATGATAAGACGACATAATAATAGAAAACAAGTGGAAATGTGCAGATGGAACAAACTGCAAGGTACAACACTGGACCCGTGCAACAGAGCCAATGATCCAGATTATATTCTTTATTTTAGGAAACAAACAACAAACGGACTGTGGATCCTTGATGGTCATCTCGTCAGGCATGCATGAAGCTGCCTAATTGATTGCAAATAGGCTCACTCAGAAACCTGCATAAAGTATGCAGAACACATTTAGCAAGCCAAAATAGGTTTTGTTCTATAGCTTTATGTTCCCAGAATAACGTATCACAGAAGGTATATATTTTCCCAACAAGATAACTGAATTATGCAACTAAATCATTGATATATCAAATAAGTTGATCCAAGTGAACCTTAATGGTTATAAAATTTAATGAAATTACAATACATTTCTAACCATATAATTCAAAGCTTCAACTAATAAAGTCCTAATGTATGTGTCGTAACGCGAAGATGGTATGCTACTTACCGCCGTGGAGTCGAAATTACTATCCTTGCTCTTATAATATGCACGAACATTTACTATGTAAAAATACGAGGAGGGACTCGTTTTCTCAATAGTGTACGTGGCAACACCGCGTGCCATTCAATGGTTATAAAATTTAATGAAATTACAATACATTTCTAACCATATAATTCAAAGTTTCAACTAATAAAGTCCTAATGTATGTGTCGTAACGCGAAGATGGTATGCTACTTACCGCCGTGGAGTCGAAATTACTATCCTTGCTCTTATAATACGCACGAACATTTACTATGTAAAAATACGAGGAGGGACTTGTTTTCTCAAGAGTGTACGTGGCAACACCGCGTGCCATTTTAAATTCTCCGGTCCCACCGACAATACTCCATTCCGTTCCGCTATAAAGAAACCCTCTCACGTGAAGTGTGGACCCATTGAACCTGCTGTGTACATGGTTACAAATAAATAAGTACTCTATGATGTAAACAATTAGTTGGAAGCTTCAAAAAAGAAATATAGCTTTGTTACACACAAACTTCAATTTGCAACGCTTCATATATAACAATACCATGGACGAAATAATTAAGCGGTCAATGCTAGATTTTTGGACACAAGTGCCTGAGTGTATGTTAGGAACAACTATTAATTTTGTCTATGCGTATTTATATTTTCTGAATCACATTCCGGAAGAGAAGGATATCACGCGGAAACTACGAAAACGTACATCTTTTTGATTGAGATGAGACAGTAGAGTCTTATATATATACCTCTCGTCAGAGAACACTAAGCTCATGGTCATGAGCCAGCTGCCTTCGTCGGCTGCAGCAGTCCTCATAATGAAGCCCCGAAAATGGCCGATTACTTTTGCACTTGGATCTGGCCCCTCCCGTATATACCAATTACTAACCCAGGTCGAACCAAAGCCATTATTTCCCGATGTCACTAATCGTTCGTTTATGGCTGATCCTTCCCACACCTCACTCATGTATAGGGTCATCTCAATCTCATCTTGAGCTAGCGCGCAAAGGAGAGGCGGAGCTATTGCGAGAAAGGCCATGGCTAGCGCCAGTAGTTTGCACAGCGAGGAGGAAGCCATACTGCCAGTGCGGATGGAGATCGGCAAAGCCCTGCCTGTACTTATAGAGAGAGACCGACGGGAGCTGCAGTGAGGTAGCATGGTTTCACGTGGCGCACGACGACGAGCTCCGTGTGTGCAAGTACTCCGGTTAGCATTGTACAGCTTCAAAAAAACATGCATCCACAAAACATGCAGTTCGAGAAACACAAATACCTTCAGGTTCGACCAACTTTATCTCAAAGAATACAAATATTTATGATAAAAAATATATATCATTAGATTGTTAAGAAATACACTTTCACAATATATATACTAGTTTAGTTTGGAGATATAAATATGAATAATATTTGCCTTAAATCTTAGTCAAACTTGAACAACTTTAACAAACATGCATCGCATGGTTGCTTCTTTTTATAGACGGAACAAGTATATATGCTTTGATTAATGAGTTTTGCGCTGCTGATCTCTTAAAAGGTTTGCACAACTTGTTAAGTAGCCGGTAATTAATTTAATTTTATTTTATTAGGCCAGTCGCAGTAGTAGATTCCTGTGGAGTTCCATTTGCAATAAAAAGACTATCATATAGGCATTTTTAATGACATGTCAGTATATTTACTATAGGACCAGTCTCAATGGGGATTTCATGTCCTAGTTACTAATACACCATATTTAGAAACAGTGCAAATAAGTTACATTCCCATAAAATTCTCTCTACTCTCGTGATAATTTGATCATCTCTCTCTTCATTAATACACATATTTAATGCTAATAAAACTCTAAGAAACTCCCATTGAGACCGCATAAGAGAGAAAAAAAAGTTTCATCTAGATAAAACTCTTCTGGCATGATCACTGACTTTGAGTCATGAAATTAAACACATATGAAACTCACAGACCCCATCTAGTGCCAAGCCTGCTCGCTTTTGTTTGCTGCAGCCGCGGCTGCTTTCGTATATAGTGTGAATGGAGAGGAGGGTTGCACCCAAACCAAACCCCCACCCCTCCCACCCCCACCCCACCCCCCCCCCCCCCCCGGCGATCCGTCTAGTAGTCCCTTTAGTCCTCCGTGGTGTCCACGTCTAGTGCCAAACGTGCTGCATGCTCACTTTTGTTTGTTTCAGCTGTGTGCTGCATTCATAGTGTGAATGGAGATGACGGTTGTGACACCCAGCGATCCACTCAGTGCCAAACGTCTCAGCGATCTCTAACTAAACACAACTTTGTTTGTTTCAGCTGCGTGCTCTACTTCCATATATAGTGTGAACGGGGATGACAGCGGCACCACCCAGCGATCCGTCCTAGTCCCTATGGGCTATGGCGCTGTAGTCACGACCTCACATGCAGCTGCCACCTAGAATTACAGGACCCATGGTGCTGGCCGCGCGCCAGCGGCTTCCCGCTCTCTACCTCGCCCATGTCATGTCCGCGTCTTCCTTTCCTTCTTCTTTTCCAAAGTTCAGCTGTGATGGACCGCCGACGCCCAGCCTACCCCTGCCTTGCAGCAATCTTTGCCCAATCTACTGGCACTATTATACAGGCGATTGTAAGGACGGCTCATGAGAGAGTTTTGTATGGGCGATTTTGCCAGCCGCCCTTGCCATACCGTCTCTACAAATTTGTAGGAGAAATTGGCCAGCCACACTACAAATCCATTTCGTAGAAATCACAAAATGGGGCCAAAAAATAACAAAAGAATATTTTTAATCTGGGAGGCCACCACACTACGCCAGAAACGATTTGTAGGGACGGCTCCCAGGCCTCTATAGGTGTTCTTACAAATCAAGGCACTATAGGGGCGGCTGGCCCAACCGCCCCCTACAAATCCCATTTTTAGGGGCAGCTGGATCACCAGCCGCCCCTACAGTGAATTTCGTAAAACAAAAAAAAAGCCCAAATGGGCTAGGATGGATCCTTCCTAGCCGCCAAAACCCTAGCGCCACCGGTGTTGTGGCCGGCCCGTTGCTCCTCGTGCATGCCGGATCCGCACGGGATGAGCAAACGTTGAGGTCGATCCGCGCGGCCCCAACGTCAATCCGCCACCAGAAGAAGTGCCGCTGCCGGATCGAGCCACTGAACCACCAGATCGAGGGCGTCGGGCCCTCCACGCCACCAGATCTGCAAGAGAGGAAGTATGAGGAATGGATCCGCCATGGATCTGGCAGAGGAGAGAGTGGAAGAGGGGCATACCGCAGCCTGGACTGGAGAGAGGAGGATCTACCACCGGTTGGGCACGGGACGACACCGTGTCCCTGCCGCCGAGTGGAGGGAGCAGCGTCCGTGCTTGGGGAGGGCACACGCCCGTCGGTGGCCGGGGATGGCCACGAGGGCGCGCCGCCGCTCCTCGGGGAGGGGGGCCACGCCGTCGACGGTCGAGGAGGCCATGGAAGTGGCCGTGCCTCCGCGCCTCCTAGCGCCGCCGCTCCTCGAGGTGGGTGGCCACGCCGTCGATGGTCGGGGTTGGGGGCCACGCCTCCGTAGCTCCAGGCACTGCCGCGCCACGGCTGCTCCAGGCGCTGCCGCACCTCGGCTGCTCCGGGCGCCACCTCACCAGGGCAGCTCCGGGCACTGCCCCCACACGCTTCCCCCACGCGCTGGGCGAAGGGGAGCCGCGAGCTTCAGGGCGGCAGCGCCGTCCCCACGCGCGCTGCACCGGTGAGATGGGGTGGAGGGCGGCGGCTGTTTGTGGATGGTGGCCAGGGGTGGATGGATAGGGTTAGGGTTCCCAGTATTATATACTGACTGGGAGGTTGGGCCTGGGCTGGGCCTAGTGGGCCGCCAAGTGGACCACGTTGGTATAAATAGATTTTTTTAAAAAATTTTAATTTTGAAACTTTAAATATAAATTAAGGCGACAAAATAATCTCAAATTAAAAATTTAAACATCAAAATTGTACATCTTAATATTTATATAATAATCATAAATATTTATATAAATCTAAATATTTATTTAATAATTCTAAATATTTATCTAATAATTTTATAAAAATGAGACTTGTGGATTTATCTAAATATTTATGTAACATTTTCTCAAATGAAAAAATGACCTATGTATCAAATGTAGATATTGATGAGTTCTACAAATATGGTATTCAAAATATTTTCATTTGAGGTCATTTAGTGGCTCAATTGACCAAGTTTGACCAAGTCATACCTTAGATTTTAAAAAAATGACAATTAGACTACAGTTTTTAAAGCCCTAGATGGTCTCAACTCGAAAAGTCATGAATACCAAGATTGGTCTACTCATCAAGATCTACATTTGATACATAGGATATTTTTGGATTTGACAAAGTGTTAACAAGTGTAGTTCGAAATCTACAAGTCTCACATATAGTTTCATAAAGTCTGTGTGGGATTCAAGATTTTATGACTAGTGTTTACTAACATTTTCTCAAATACAAAATGACCTATGTATCAATTATATATCTTGATGAGTTCTACAAACATGGTATTCAAAAGTTTTTCATTTGAGATCATTTAATGCCTCATTTGACCAAATTAAGTCATAGAATTTTAAAAATATGACTAGTGTTTACTAACACTTTCTTAAATGTAGAAATAACTCATGTATCAAATATAGATATTGATGGGTTGTACAATCTTGGTATTCAAATTTTTTTATCTGAGATCATTTAGTGCCTCATTTGACCAAGTTTGACCAAGTCAAATCTTAGATTAAGAAAAAATGACACTTTGATCGTAGTTTTTAAAGCCCTAAATGATCTTAAATAGAAAATTCATGAATATCATGTTTGCTTAAATCATCAAGATCTACATAGGGTATTTTGGTCAACTTTGCATTTGACATAGTTAGGATGGTTAAAATTTTAAATTTTGAATTTTTCATGGTTCAAATAATGTTTTCAAAACTCTAGATGGTCTCAACTTAAAAAGTCATGAATACCAAGATTGGTCCACTCATCACGATCTACATTTGATACATAGGCTATTTTTGTATTTGATAAAGTTTTAGCAAAGTGTAGTTCTAAATCCACAAATCTCATATATAGTTTCATAAAGTCTATGTGAGATTCAAGATTTTATAACTAGTGCTTACTAAAACTTTCTCAAATACAAAAATAGCCTATGTATCAAATGTAGATCTTGATGAGTTCTACAAATATGGTATTCAAAAGTTTTTCTTTTGAGGCCATTTGGTGTCTTATTTGAGCAAGTTTGACCAAGTCAAATCTTGGATTTTAAAACATGTGACTAGTCTTTACTAACACTTTCTCAAAAGCAGAAATGACTTATGTAGCAAATATAGATCTCCTCATGCCATTTTTCGTGCCATTTTTATGAAAAATTCGAACCGATAATCTCCTTATCAACGCAAGCACTAGCACCGCGAACACACAACTCCCCATTAGTCTAGCTGCTTTATTAATTAGGGCGTACTAGGATTTTGGACTATTTCTATTCAAATATTGTGATGTCATTGGAAGAAAAAAATAGTATCCTATTTGACTCTAGTGGTTGATGCATGCAAGCTCAAGGAATAATGTATTGTTTGTTGTTGTACAAGTTGATTTTTCCAGCAAACTTTGTCGTGGGCCACTGAGAAAACATGTTATTGGCTAGATCACACCGCCAACCGAAGAATTTACCAAAAGATACTACAAATGCATGGTTCTTTATTTGCTCATAAACACTGCATCAATTATTTTAATTATTGCTCAGATTCCAGGAGAGAATGTTAGAGTAATGTCCAAACTACCGTTGTCTTCAACCTTCGTCTCCTCGCTGATATTTGCCGTAACACATTGCGCTTGCCTCGACCATGGCCAAGAAGTCACGGTCGCCAGGGCTTGCGACAGCGGTGTGAACTTGTAGGATCTCTGGACGTGAAAGTGGCCTAGAGGGGGTGGATAGGCCTGCAAAAACTCAACTCGATCCGAGGTCAATATAGTGAGGCACTGCCTCCCTAAGTGAGGCACTGCCTCACTTTTCTGAACATTGAAATATAGACTAAATTGAAACTCTGCAGGAGCTGAAACAACAACTTGGTTTACCAACTTTCTACCTTCCTGCACACTAGTAGATTATAGATCGAGGCCTAAACCAACAGCAGCAAGTTACACATATAGATTGGGTACAATAACGAAGATAACCTCAACAACAATATGAAATACGATGAATATAGAACAAGCACATGGTGACACAATGATTTATCCCATGGTTCAGCTCGCCACTAAGGCTTGCCTAAGTCCACGTTGTTGAGGAAGCCACAAATGGCTTGGGCTTGCCACTAAGGCTTGCCTTACCCTCGTTCTCAAGTCAAGAGAGTTAATTCTTGAAGTGAGAGGTGATTTCACTAGCTGCAATGTGAGGTTACAAACCTCCCTAGGCTGCCACACAAGTTGGCAAGCTCTAGGGCGATGCCTAGCCGGCTAGGAGCAAAGCTCCAAGAGTAACAAACCCTAGGACGCTGGCCAAACGTGCACCAAATGCTCTTTTTACAGAGGGAATCAATAGATCCACTCTCCAATCGAAGTTTGCTGCCTTTTCCCTCAAGATTTGATGGTGGAATCAAGAGATCAGCTTGGGGGATGGAGGAGCAACAATGGAGGGGGGGAGAGAGCTTCTGGCTATTTGCAAATGGTATGTCGTGAGGTAGACGAAGGGGTAAGTGGGTTGGGCCGACAGGAGGATATAAATACCTGCCTGGGCCCAACGGTCACTTTTGAAGAGAGGCACTGCCTCACTGGGTGAGGCACTGCCTCACTCCAAACAGCTCAGAATGAAATATGCTTTTGATGGCTGTTTGGTGATGGTATGAGAATGTGTTTTCTAGAATATGAGCGTTTGGTGACACTTTTGACAAATCATCTTAGGATCCCTCTTGATAGTACGGCTTTTTTCTAAACTCAAATTCAAACCAAAAATAAATTTAAACCTCCTTTGAGTTCAGCATAGCCTCCATTTGTAATTGGGGACCCTCCAACCTGTACATCATTCTCATGTTGGTAATTACCTGCTTGTCATCTTGATAAATCTCATTAGTCCCCTAATTTGGTGGTCATCAACGCCAAAACCCACATCAAGGCTTGATTGCACTTACAATCTCCCCCTTTTTGGTGATTGATGATAAACCAATTAGAGCTTACGAAAGATAATAAACATAATCTGAGATTTTTCAAGCCATGGATGTAGGGCCTCCCTATGTGAATAGGGATTTGAATTCCCAAGTTGATATGAAACATCAATAATTCACATTTTTAGGAAAGTGTAGGGGAGCCTCCCCCTACATCCATGCCTCATGTGGGGTGCCAAAGTGTGTCACAGGTATATACGTGATGCATGAGATACATATGACAAGATAAATATCACTAAAACAAAGAAATGCATCAATGATGTACTGCTGAACTAGCAGAGGGAGGCACTGCCGCCCAGAGAGAGGCACTGCCTCACCTGCTCAGTTAGCAAACAGCAGAACAGATACCACAATATATATATATATAAAAGATAAGCATTTTAGCGCAAATATGATAAGCTAAACCATCACACATAATATATGTCCATATCTGATACAAATAGAGATATAAAGGTAGCAATATTACATATATAGAGTTTACAAATAGAGTTTTCGTCGACACTCAAACTCACAAACTAAACTACTCTCAACGGATATGACATGAAGCACTGCAACGGCGAAGATCCATGGCATTGAAAAAGTTGACCCCTCTAATTTTCTCCCCCTTTGGCATCAAATACCAAAAAGGAGAAAAGAACTAGAAGGATCACTCACTGTCAGAAACCTAAACATGAGCACAAAGATCGGGGCGATGAGGTGGAGCTGAAGTGGAAGGAGTAGCATTCTTGGACCTCCTGCGGTAGGTGCGAACAACTTGCCCATCCTCCTCTTCGTGAATCTCATCACTATCACTGTCCTGGTGCTCCTGCTACTGCTCATCATCACTGTCCTGCTATTCCTCCTGCTGCTCATCCTCATCAGAAGAGGGTAAAAAGTGAGGTAACGCTGGCATAGGAGGAGGTGGCTGTAGCGGAGGAAGAGGTGAAAGTCCCAGAGAACTCCTAGCTGCATTGCTCTCCTCCCATCTATCTAATCTGTCCTCTACCACTTCCATCTCCATGCACCATCTATGCGAGTAAATAAGTTGTGTAAGAAACTGTAGATTGAGGAGATAAAGAATTAACTGAAAAGTAGCATTAACTAGAAGATCGATTTGCACTATAATTTGGCAAGCGGTTTGGACATCAGTTCCAGAGAAAGTGTGGCACTACCACACCAGCGGTAGCACTGCTGCACGTGGCAGAACCTCCTAAATCATATAGCCCACATGCATTATTATTGTCTAAACAGACTCCTAATAACCATGAATGTGTTCCATAAGACTTAAAAGGTCTGTCGGGTAAATCCCGAATCATCCACGATTCTCCAAGCAGGATCAATCATTACAAAGAGACATTGCAGTATTACAATAGTTTATATAAACAAGATATATCAGAGTAAAATTAGCGGAAGGATTACAATAACATAAGTTTATAAACCGTTTAGTTTTAAACTTACAAATCATATATTTTTAATGATTACAACCATAGGAGTAGTGGAGTAGCAATATAGCTTATTACAAAACCTTGATGATACGCTCTGCCTAAGAGCGAGACAGCCTATTCGTCATCACTCTCCGCAACGACTGTCATGCAGCAGGGTGCAAAGCAATCCTGTGCATGGGACTCACTTGAAACAAGGGTTCAACAAACCCTGAGTACAAAAGTACTCAACAAGACTGACCCGACGAAAAGAGGGGTAAAGACTCAGAATGCAGGCTAGAGGGACAAGGTAAGGCTCGTAGGAATTTCTACAAAAAAGGTCTTGTGGATCAAATTTTTACTTGTCTTTGATTATAACAGAAAGTAAAGTTGTCTTACTCTAGCTCAACATTACCAAACAACTTCATTTAGATACCTTATCATCATTCAAGTTGTTACTACAATGATGAACACCGATCGAGTCTTCTTCTCCGAGAAGCAATGGCGATTCAAATCTATTTTCATACCTAGCTGTGACCTAGATCACTGGGATACCGGAGACTCTAACTCCGTTGCATATCAGATCACAGATATACCAGGATAACAACCGTAGCCATATATCACCACATGATACACGTGAGCACTTAGACTCAGTGTACCGATATACGTGGGAACTTAAACCCACAGTATACCACACTATGACATATGTGGGGACTCTGGCCCACTATATATCTCTCCATGACATACCTGGGCTCCAACCCTCAGTATATCACTTCATGCATGTGGATTTTCTAGTTTCTCAATATCACCAGTTCACCATCGGACGGGACCTAGGGCATCAACAGATGAAAACACTATAGAGGGACTCCTTTCCCAATGCAAGTTAGCCGTCCGGACTCGATTTATTAACTATCATCATGTTTCCACAAATAAAGCCATCCTCATCTTTTTCATTCTTTTACTTTATTTTTGAAAACCTAGGTAATTAAGAAGGGCTAAGCATTACTACGCATTTTTTGAAAAACGATAACAAGGAGTATGCAAATAAGATAGGTAATGCAATTGGTAGGTTTTCACTCAACTCCTATTACTTAATGCAACATTTCATAATTGAAGCGATAAATCTTTTACAAAATTAAGGAAAGGTTTAAATGCATCTGGGGCTTACCTTGGTATTCAGGGTAGACAGTCTCGAGCTCTGGATCAACACCCAACTCCTGAGTCTGCTCTTCCTTCGGATCTGCTGCGACAACGTTCAACTCTTCGTTAACAGAAGCTATACGATAACATGATATGTTTCAACATGATGGAATAGTAAATATGATGCTCGATGGATGCATAACCAGATTAAAGACTTGAGTACAACTTTCCTTCATGATAAAGTTGCAAGCTAACAAAACTTACTAAGTTTATTAAGGTTAACTACTTCATTAGTGAAGTTCATTAAACACATGAAATAATGTTGATTAAGCCCTAATGACATGATTAAAGTAAACTCAAATAATTAATTAAAGTGCCAAAGGTCATTAAGGTTAATGAACCAAGGTCATCAATCAATCCCAAAGTCAAGCAATCCTATAATGATTAATCATGATTAAAGGGGTTAATTAATTAATTAAAAGCATTAAATAAAGGTATAAAATTAAAGTTGTCTAATTGAGCTCAAAATTTTATTTTGAAATGATCTTGGTCTAATTAGATGGCAAAACAATTTTCAGAAATAAAAGCCAATTATTTTATTTATTAAAAATCAAAGAATATACATTTTTTAATTAAAAGGATTAATTTTAACTTGTGCAAAAATTACTCAAATTTGGCATGTTATATTTTTCCTAGGTAGAGGACATCATAAAGAGTATATACATAATTTTTTAGAATTTTTAGAACAGTATATGAATTACTATGAATTATGGAAGAAAAAGCATTTTTAAATATTTTTTGAAAATAGAAAAAGGAAAATGGGAACAGGTTCCCGATGCTGAACAGTAACCCACCGGCGTCGACCGACGATTTCTCGCCGGCGACGAGGTCTCCGATGATGAGGTTTGGCCCTACAGGCTCAGCTCGGCACGGCGAGTCGATTGAGCTAGCTAATGAAGCGGCGGGACGACGGCGGTGCACTGGCCGGCGGCCATGGCGGCACGGCTGTGCGGCGGCGCGGCTGCAAGGCTCACTGGAAGTTTTTTCGGCAATAGCGAGAGCACAGACATACGCAGGGCATCAATGCGAACGCGATAGGTCATAGCATGGAGTCGTTCTTGGTCCCTAGCCCCGATGACTACACGCGCGGCGGCGCTGGCGAAGTCGTGTCGGCGACGGCGCACGGCGGCCGGCTACTATGGTGCGTTAAAGCTGAAACTGAGGACATGGATAGGCATAGGAGCTCACCGCGGGTCTGGTGCGCACGCTATCGAGCTTAGAGGCAAGCTAAGTCGAGCTGCAGACGGTGGCGGTGATTGCGGCGGCGGTGCTCTGGCGGCGAGGTGAACGTTCCAGTGGTTCCTGTGCACCAGAGGGCGAACCAAAGGGCGCATGAGGGGCAGAAGAAGATGGAGAATACGATAGGGAGGTTAATGAAGATATATTTTCAACCTTGACGGAATTGGACGTGGCGATTTCACGGCGGCTTTGCTGTCGGCCGCGAAGAAGAAGACGATGGTCTGGGCGATTCGGGCGGCGAAAGCGGGCGCGAGCAGGCTCAAGCGGAGCGCAAGAGCAAGGTGGACCTGCTGGTAAGAGCAAGCGGGCAACGATGGAGCGACGACGACGAATTTGGGCGGTGGAGCGAGGTCGTCAAAACGGCGAGCAGGGAAGAAGAAGAAGGGAAACGGCGATGGCCGACCTTCATTTATAGTCCAACGGCGAGGTCTGGACGGGCGACACGGGGCGGTGAAGCTTCGCGCGCAAGAGGGCGAGCTGGTGGCGGCAGCTGGCCGGAATGGCGCCGACGGCCACGGCGACGCCATGAACAGGGGAAACGTTGAAGAGGATGACGTTAGCATAACTGTAGCAGATGACGTCATTTTGAAACTATGCAAATTACTCCAGAAATTACATAGGAACTTGAAAATATCCTAAAATATCATTTGCATGATTTTTCAAGAGCTATTTTTTCATTTAATAAGCATTTTCAAATTTTGCTTATTTTTTGAAATATGAATTCAAATTCAAAAGGGAAACAAAACCCTAGAAACAAATATTTGAAATTACCTTGTTTTTCAATAAAACTTGAAAATCTTCAAAACTATGGAATGCTCAATTTTTCAAACCAAACATTTTTCAAATACAAAGTTTTCTCAAAATATGCATAAATTTTGAATTATGCTTCAAAAGGGAATAAATGTTGGAAAACTGTATTTTCAAATTCATTTGAAATTCTTTTTGGAAACTTGAAAACTTTAAATACCAATATTGTAGCTCTTGTTATGATCTATAAACCATATTTTGAGAGTATATCAAAATTCCTTATAGATTTTAAAATATGGAAGGAGGGTAAAACAGGGTTTTAAAATTAGGGTTTTCAGAAGCGAAAACATACTTGATTTGGTTTCTAAATTAATTGGTTGATCATTAGTGATCACAAACATCATCCAAGGACATTTTTGGTCATTGACCCAATGGCACCCTTGGTTGACCAAGTTGACTTTTAAAAACTCATTTTTATAGCTTTCTAATTTGAATTTAAATTTGAATTCTAAAACTTAGGAATAAGCTTTGAAATCCAAATTCAACTTCAAATTTGGAAATCATTTTTAAGAGTTGTACTTAGATTTATACACTATGCTTGACACTAGTGTAAACACAGTTTACACCTCAAGTACATAGAATATAATCTAAGTATTTTGGATGACATTCGAAATTAGGTTTTATGATTTCATGTGACACAACATTTCATAACACAAACAACCTATGAAATATAAACTTGTTTTAGTAAATGCATATCAAGGTTGACCTAAACATGAATGCTTTGCAATACATATGATGACATGACAGATTCTAGTTATCATAACACCAGGGGTGTTACAGCCCTTCCCCCTTAAAGAAATCTCGTCCCGAGATTTAAAGCCTTGAGTAAAGTAATGGAAAAGAAAATGTGTCAAGAAAACACACTTCGCTGAAGTACATAAGGAGGGGTTTTTTACAACTCACACTAGACCAGTTACAACTCATAGAGGGAATTGTAACTTAGATAGAAGCATAGAACTTTAGAAAATTCTCCAATAAGTAATCTTCCGATTCCCAAGTAGCTTCTTCTTCTGAATGTTGATTCCATTGTATCTTGTACCACTTGATTGTTCTGCTTCGAGTAACACGGTCTTTCTGATCCAAAACTCGAATTGGATATTCAAAATAAATCAAGTCAGGTTCAAGTTCAATTCCTTCAACATCAACAACCTTATCCGGCACTCGAAGACACTTCTTAAGTTGGGACACACGGAACACATTGTGTATGGCCGACAACTGTTCAGGCAATTGTAGACGATATGGTAATTGTCCACACCTTTCTATGATTTGAAATGGTCCAATGTATCGAGTGCTAATTTGCCTTTGACTCCAAATCAAGTAACTCCTTTCATTGGTGACACCTTTAGATATACGTGATCTCCCGTATTGAACCATAATGGTCGACATCTTTTGTCCGCATAACTTTTCTGACGAGACTGTGCTACCTTTAAATTTTGTTGTTTTTGCTTAACCTTTTCTTCTATTTCTTTTACAAGATCAACTCCAAAGAATCTCCTTTCTTTGAGTTCTGACCAGTTCAATGGGATTCTACATCTGCGACCATATAATGCTTTAAATGGTGCCATCTTGATACTTTCTTGATAACTATTATTGTAAGAGAACTCTGCTAAAGGCAAACACTCATCCCATTTCTCTGAAAAATTAAGAACACAAGCTCTCAACATGTCCTCAAGTATCTGATTCACTCTTTTAGTCTGACCCCCAGTTTGAGGATGGTAGGTTGTACTATGCAAAATATCAGTACCTAATGAATCATGCAAATGTTTCCAAAATTAGGAGACAAACTACGTGCCTCTATTGGAAATAATGGTCTTTGGCATCCCATGAAGACTTATGATGCGCTTAAAATATAATTGGGCATACCGCACAGCTAGATATGTACTTTAAACTGAAATAAAATGTGCAGATTTTGTGAAGCGATCCACTATGACCCAAATTAAATCAAAACCTCTTGCTGTCCTGGGTAAACCCACTATAAAATCCATACTAACATCTTTCCATTTCCAAGCTGAAATGGGTAATGGTTGAAGTTCTCCTGCTGACTTCAAATGCATGACCCTCTGGTAGGTATCATACTGAGCCACATACTTGGCAATTTCAATCTTCATCTTGGTCCACTAAAATTTTTGTTTTAAGTCATGATACATCTTATTACTTCCTGGGTGAATAGAAAATTTGGGAAGATGTGCTTCATCAAGGATCTTTTGGTGTAGCTCAGGAACTTTTGGTATAACTAGACGATTCTTATACCATAAGACATCTGCTTCATCCATGGTAAAACAAGAAACCTTTTCTTTTCTAACTTTCTTTTTGATATGCTTAATCCCCTTATTACTTCTCTGAGCAGCAATATTTTGATCTTTGAGGGTTGACTCAACAGCAATGTTAGACAGACTTCCTTGTTGCACCATCTATATACCCAACTTTTCTATCTCATGACATATAGAAATATCCTAAGGGTTGACTGTTAAGCAATGACAATGACTTTTTTAGCTAAGTGCATCAGCGACCACATTTGCTTTACCAGGATGGTAATATATTTCCAAGTCATAATCATTGATTAGTTCTAACCACCTTCTTTGCCTCATATTCAATTAATCTTGGGTAGAAATATATTTCAAACTCTTATGATCAGTACAGATATTACATTTATTGCCCATCAAATAATGTTGTCATATCTTCAATGCATGGACAACAGCTGCTAACTCTAAATCATGTGTTGGATAATGTTTTTCATGTTTCTTTAATTGTCGAGAAGCATAAGCAATAACTCTCCCTTGTCGCATCAACACACATCCAATACCAATACCAGAAACATCACAATAAACATCAAACGACTTCTCAATGTTTGGTTGTACTAGGATCGGGGCAGTAGTCATTAATTTCTTTAATTTCTGAAATGCCTCTTCACATTCGGGTGACCAAACAAAATTAACATCATTCTTCAACAACTCAGTTATGGGATTTGATATCTTTGAGAAATCAGGTATGAAACGATGGTAATAACCCGCCATTCCCAGAAAACTACAAACTTGATGCACAGTCTTTGGTGGTTCCCAATCAAGTATATCTTATACCTTGCTAGGTTCAACAGCAACTCCCTTGTCTGATAAAACATGTCCAAGAAATTTCACTTCTTTCAGCCAAAACTCACACTTACTAAACTTAGCATATAATTGATGTTCTCTCTGACACTACAGAACAATTCTGAGATGTTCAACACGTTCTTCTTCATTCTTAGAATATATCAAAATATCATCAATGAAGACTCACACAAATTTATCAAGTTCTGGCATGAACACTGAGTTTATCAAGTACATGAAATAAGCTGGTGCATTGGTGAGTCCAAAAGACATGACCAAATACTCATACAGACCATACCGAGTGGTAAAGGCAGTCTTTGGAATATCTTCCGGGCGAATCTTGATTTGATGATACCCAGATCGAAGATCAATTTTGGAAAACACCTTTGCCTCTGCCAATTGATCAAAAAGCAGATCAATGCGGGGTAGAGGATACTTATTCTTAATTGTTACCTCATTCAAGGGACGATAATCCACACATAACCTCAAACTTTTATCTTTCTTTTTCACAAAGATTGCAGGACATCCCCAAGGTGATGAACTAGGTCGAATAAAATCTTTATCCTGTAACTTGCAATTGAGTCTTGAGCTCTGCTAACTCAGGTGGTGCCATCCGATAAGCTCTTCTAGATATTGGAGCAGTACCAGGCTTCAAATCAATTCTAAACTCCACCTTTCTATCAGGAGGTAAACCCGGTAACTCATCAGGAAACACATCGGGAAACTCACAAACCACTGGTATATCTTCGATCTCTTTCACAGAAGTTGCACATACCTTTTTGACATTCCTCTTAAGTGTTGGAAGTTGGATAAGAAGCTGAGATTTGCAATTAGGTATGTTCACTCTCATAGTTCTATTCAGGATGTATATCACAGTACCATGCCATTTCATCCAATTCATACCTAGGATCACATCTATATCTTGATCCTTTAATATTATCATATCAGTGGGAAAAATATACCCACCCAAACTTATAGGCACATCATGTACCATTTCTTTAGTATACATACGCCCCCTAGGCGATTGTATAAAGAATTGTTCTTTTGTCCCCATTGTTGGTATTTCATGTGTCTTAACAAATGTACCATTGATGAATGTATGGGATGCACCAGAATCAAAAAGCAGAATTACAGGATGATCAGCAATAGGGAACGTACCCATCATGACAGGTTCTCCTTCTGGAATTTCCCCAACATGAGTGTAGAACATCTTACCAACCTTCTTCTCATTTTTATCCTTCTGCACATTCTGATTACCAACCTTGTTTGGAATCTGATGTTGCTGTGGTGCAAAAGTTCTAGGGACATAAGAATTATGCTGCCTTGGATGTGGGCAGTTTCTTGAGTAATGCACAGGCTTACCAAAATTGAAACATAGGAAGATTTGTGGCTAGAAATTGAGGTTACGAATACCAGGGGCATTCGGCTGTCGTGGATAAGAAGGAGTTGTAGCAGGACGGACAATTGTCTACTGCTGGGCTTGGTATTGTGGTGGACGGTAAGGAGAACAGAAATAGTTTTGAGGATGATAGATTATTTTCTGGCGCTTTTGACTGCCACCAAAAAATCCTGATGTTACAGTTTTCTTCTTCTTAGCTTCCATGTGCTGACGGTTCTTTTCTTCATAAGATATGACAATATTTACCATCTCATGGAAGGTAGCATTTGGGTTCCTAGTCATCATCCTCTAAATCTTGCTATTCAGACCCCTAAGGAAACACTCCTTCTTCTAACGATCAATACTAACATGGTCAGGAGCATATTGGGACAAGTGATTGAATTTACCAAAGTACTACATAACGGACATATCACCTTGTCGCAAGGAAAGAAACTCTTCAAGTTTTATAACCATAATTCCCTTAGGAATAAAGTGTGCATGAAAACCTTCACGAAATTCAGCCCAAGTAATACGATGACCTTCAGGCTGAGCAGCAACAAAGTTGGCCCACCATGCTCCTGAAGTGCCTCTCAACTACTGGGCTGCAAACATGGGCTTCTGATATTTGGTGCACTCAATTAGCCCAAACTTCTGCTCTATAGTGCAGAGCCAATCATCTGTCTCCATTGGTTCATCTACTCTGGTGAAGACAGGAGCGTGTGTCTGTAAAATCCACATACGTGGTCTCATTCCTATTATTTCGACCATGATTCCCTTGACGTGCATTTTGATTCTGGTTCTTGGCCATCATAGTGGTTTCATTGACCAAGGCTGCAACTGCATCGGCCAAGTTAGGTGGAACTGGTGGAGGATTTGGGATATCACCTCCATCATGAGAAGTACCAGCAGCATCACAGGATCGAGTGTGAGCAGACATCTGTTGATAAACAAACTATACTTTATTCACAAAACTTTATTGGATTTCATAAGCAGATATTACAAATGTGCAACACACTTATGATACATTATTTTTGTTGCAACAGTCCGCATTTTGGCAAGACTTCCCATCCCTTCTAGGGTTTAGAAAACAAGGAAAGGTTATGTTACACAACTCACTACTCCAACTCCTTACTCATCCTCCTCACTATCATCCACTGGGATTACATCCTCCTCTTCTTCCTCCTCCTCGGGATCCTCTTCCTCTTCAGGTTCTTCCTCTTTAGGTTCTTCCTCCACTATCTCAGGATCTTCCCCTTCCATAAGATCCTCTTCATTCTCATTTTCTGCATCTATAAGATTTTCTTCTTCCTCATCAATGACATCATCATCGGTGGACACTATTTCTTCAGGGTCTTCCTCTTCCTCATCCTGACCCATTACAAGACCAAGATCATCTTGGGCTGCCTGTCATTGATATTCAGGATCCAACAGGTTATTCAGCCTCACACACTCATCATCAGCTTTCTCCGCATACCCCTCCAATTCTTCCACGTACTCCTCAAGTTCTTGGATACGATCATTCGCTGTGTCTTCTCGTGCCCAAGCATCATTCCTCTGGTGCTTCATATACCTCCGGGATCACCTCAACTGAGTAATCTTAGCGGCCTCTTCGACCCTATCGGCTTCAGCCCTCTCCAGCTCAGCCCTAAGTCTTGCTATTTCAGCCTGTGGATCTGGATTGGGATTGTTACTGCTTTTGCCAATCTCGTATCTAGGAGCTAGTTGATGTCGAGGTACCCCCTTCGGTGCAGTGCTCTTACGGGGAGTCTGCTTAGTAAGGGCCATCCTGAAGAAAGATAGGTCATAAAGAATAAGGATAGATAGGGAGAAATCTGAAGATTAGCATGAATAGGATTGATAGTACTTAACCCAAACCACTTTTAAGGGGAAAGTAATTAAAACAGGTTAATTAAACATGATCCATGAATTAAACTTACGATCTAAGCATAAAAGGTTTTTAAAGCAACACATACATAAAGGTAACTTTTATAACATAGGGCAATATTATGCTATTCCACCACCACACTTTTAAAATAAGAATAAGGGTCGATAGAAAGAATCATAGGTAAAAATTAAGCAATTTGGACCCAAAATAATTAAGTTAAAATTATTTGACTCAAAAACTTTTGAAGTTTTCGCAAAGAATACTATAACAACTCTTTTTTAATAATGATCCGGCTCTGATACCAGCTGTGGCAGGACCTCCTAAATCATATGGCCCACATGCATTATTATTGTCTAAACAGACTCCTAATAACCATGAATGTGTTTCATAAGACTTGTTTTGGATGACATGAATGTGTTCCATAAGACTCCTAATAACCATGAATGTGTTCCATAAGACTCCTAACAGACTCCTAAATAGACTCCTAAACAGACACTAGTGTAAACACAGTTTACACCTCAAGTACATAGAATATAATCTAAGTATTTTGGATGACATTCGAAATTAGGTTTTATGATTTCATGTGACAACATTTCATAACACAAATAATCTATGAAATGTAAACTTATTTTAGTTGATGCATATCAAGATTGACCTAAACATGAATGCTTTGCAATACATATGATGACATGGTAGATTTTAGTTATCATAACACCAGGGGTGTTACATTGCACTTGACAGCTTCACCAAATCATACTGCACTTCGTTCTACTAGTTAAGTCAATTTTTCAATCATCTCTGAATCTTCTCATAATTTTTGGACAGCAACACTTAAAAAAATGATGCCAAAGTTATGGATTTATCAGAAAATATATATGAGGGAATTTGAATCAGTGCATTAGTGATTGGTTTCAATCCATTTGAGGCTTCGACTATGAACCAGAGTAGCAGAACCTCATAATCAGAGCCATCAGATGTCACTGCTGCTCCCCCTAAGGCATTGCTTAAGGAACAAACTCCATTTCATAGTTGAAACATCAAATTGATTCAAATCAACCACTAAAACTACTTTCCAATCCATCATATGATCTTTAGAAACAGGAATCCATCACTAGAACACCACCATTGCATAGATCAGTGAGGGGCTAGGGATTCACATATGCTGTCCACACTGAGTGAGGAGGGAAGAGAAGCAGGGGCCCGGAGAGAGGCCACTAGCGCCAGCCTGACACGAGCAGGAGAGAGGCCTGGGCTGGCGCTGCACCACCGGGTAGGGCGGCCGCGCGGCACCTACGCGCGAGGGCGCGCTCACGAGAGAGAGCAGAAAGGGCGACCGGCACTCAGCGTCGGGAAGAAAGAAAAACGAGGAGGGAAGGAATCGTGGGCCAGAAGAAGTAGGAAAGAAAATAAAACAGGGCCCACGAGTCCGGCCATTGGGAGCCTGAAGCAGATGTTAGGCGCAAAGAGAGGCACTGCCGGCCCACAGGTAGGCACTGCCTCACTTCCCGGACAACCCAAATAAAATTGAAACTTTTATATCTCTCTCAATATTGAATATGGACATATATACTTCACATAATCATGACCAGATACAAATCAACAAGAACAAGCTATGGTCATATTACATGAATTTTTTTTAAAAAACACATTTTGAAGCATATAAATTAAACTTTTCAAATCCTTTTCCTAGCATACTAATGTAGCAATCAGAGGCATGCTAAACTTCAAACCACGTTACTAGAATCAAGGATATTTAGTTCACCACGCAGCTCACAAAACCTTGACTCATCGAGAGGCTTAGTGAAGATATCGGCTAGTTGTTTTTCAGTGCTCACATAGCAAAGTGCGATATCTCCTTTGGCTTCGTGGTCTCTCAAGAAATGATGTCGGATGTCTATGTGCTTTGTTCTTGAATGATCTATTAGATTATTTGCAATCTTTATGGCACTTTCATTGTCACACAAAAGTGGATTTTGGTAAATTGACATCCGAAATCAAGAAGGTTTTGCTTCATCCAAAGCAATTATGCACAGCAAGCACCGGCAGCAACATACTCTGCTTCGGCAGTGGATAGGGCTACACAATTTTGCTTTTTAGAACTCCAAGACACTAGGGAACGTCCAAGGAATTGACATGTCCCCGAAGTGCTTTTTCTCTCTACTTTGTAACTGGCATAATCTGAATCTGAATAGCCAAGTAGAGTGAACTTAGAGCCCTTAGGATACCACAAGCCAAGGTTAGGTGTGTGAACTAGATATCTCAAGATTCTTTTAATAGTCGTTCAATGGCACTCTTTTGGATCAGCTTGAAATCTAGCACACATGCACACACTAAACATAATATCCGGCCTAGATGCACATAAGTAAAGTAGGGAACCAATCATGGAGCGATATACCTTTTTGTCCACGGCTTTCCCTTTTGTGTCAAGTTCAAGATGTCCATTTATTGGCATGGGAGTATTGATAGGCTTGGCCTTATCCATGTCAAAACTTCTTGAGCATATCTTGGGTGTACTTGGTTTGGCTTATAAAAGTCCCTTCCTTTAATTGCTTGACTTGAAATCCAAGGAAGAACTTCAGCTCACCCATCATGGACATCTCAAATCTCTTAGTCATGGTCCTACTAAACTCCTCAACATACAAATGATTAGGACTACCAAATATTATGTCATCGACATATATTTGGCACACAAATATATTATTTCCAACTTTATGAGTGAAGAGAGTAGGATCAGCTTTGCCTATTTTAAAGCCTTGGTTCAGCAAGAATTCCTTAAGGCACTCATACCATGCTCTTGGTGCTTGTTTCAGCCCATAGAGCGCCTTATGGAGTTTGTAGACATGGTTGAGGAACTTGGGATCTTCAAAACCCGGTGGCTGCTTCACATAAACTTCTTCTTGTATGGGGCCATTGAGAAATGCACTCTTGATATCCATTTGATGTAGCTTGAAGTCATGATGGGCAGCAAAGGCTAAAAGCATTCGAATTGTTTCAAGCCTTGCCACCGATGCAAAGGTTTCTTCAAAGTCCAAGCCCTCTACTTGAGTGAAGCCTTGAGCCACCAATCTTGCCTTGTTCCTTGTCACCATGCCATTCTCATCTTGCTTGCTGCGAAAGATCCACTTGGTGCCAATGATGTTGGCCTTGGGTCTTTCCACCAAGGTCCACACTTGATTTCTCTCAAAGTTGTTGAGCTCTTCTTGCATAGCCATGACCCAATCCAGATCTCCAAGAGCTTGATCTACCTTAAGAGGTTCCAAAGAGGAGACAAACGAGTAATATTGATCGAAGTTAACCAAATGAGAATGAGTTGTTACCCCCCTACGAATGCTCCCAAGGATATTATCAACGGGATAGTCACGTTGTATAGTTTGATGTAGCCTTGGATGCTCAACACCTCCTTCTTCTTCTTCTGGACCTTCATTTTCTTCTTGTTCAAACACAAGATCTGTAACAACCCTAGAAATTCGGTTACTGAAAATACGGGCTTTCAAAAATTTTTCTAAAGTTTACCAGTGAATGGTGGATGTCATGTAGGAAACCCGCCAATAGTTGCACAAATAGCACTCAACGTTAGCCCAAGCATTGCATTTAATTACCAGAGAATGTTTTGCCTCTTATTCGATTTTATGTGATGTTAATAAAAATCGAATAACCTTTTAATGCATGTATATATATAGAGGCCTGCTATCGACCCCCGCGCTGGCCCAGCCCCGCCGCGCGCTCGACCGCCGACGCACGCGCGTGTGCGCGCCGGCCTGCCCGAGCTCGAGGCCCAGCTCGACCTGCGGCGCTGCTGCCAGTCCGCTCGAGGCCCCGACCGGCCTGCCTCGAGAGTCGGCCCAGTCGCGCTCGACGCGCTGCCGCGCCCCGACGCCCGCTCGCGCGCTGCCGCGGCCCAGTTAACCGGGACGGCCCAACATGGGCCTGTCTCCGCCGCTCGCCGCCCCGTCCCGCTGACGCGTGGGACCGAGCTGTCAGCTCCTTCCTTTTACCACTTCTGTCGACCGCGCGTCGCGTCCGACGCACCATTTTTTGTGCACCGCGCGCCTCCGCCGTCCGCCCGAGTACGGCCGCGTTCCGCGTCGTCCATCTAACCGCCTGCTTGCGTCGCGCTTCACCGAACCCTAACCCTAATCGTGGCCGCGCACAGCCGCCCGATGGGCATCTTCTGCCTCCGCCGTCCATGGCCGGCCGCCGTGCCTATTTAAAGAGGAGCACCCTGGCCTCTAGGGTTTCCCCATCGCCCTGCCGTCTTTGTGGAGACCCGCCGCCAGATCGGTCGAGAGAGAGAGAGAAGGAGGGAGGAGCAGGAAGGAGGCGGAGCTAGAGTGCTGCTGCTGCCGCCGTCCGCGCGCTGAGGAGGACCTGGGAGCGCCGCATACCCACCTCGACGCCCGGCTTCGCTCCCCTGCACCGAGTCGCCACCAAGCCTGCGTCACCTGCCTCGACCGTCGCTGCGCGAGTAAGCATCCCCGCCCTCGCCCTGCTCGGCCATGGCCACCACCAGTACATCGTCGATGTTCTCGCACCCCTTACCCCTGCTTCCTTCCTTACCGTGACCGATAGCTTCGCCGTAGTCTAGAGCACGTTTTTGGCAACCTCTTGGAGCCGGCACGGGCCACAGTTGGAGCCACGCACTTTTGCAGCTCTGGCCTCCCCGGACACTGGCCGCCGGAGCGTCCGCCGTGGCCGCCGAGCCGCGCACGCCCCGCCGTGCCTCGACTAGCCCCGGTAGCTAGCTCATGGAGATCCCAGCTTCTCCAATCGAAGGGCAAGAAGGAGGATGGAGACCAATGCCCGGCTTCGCCAGCGAATTTAGCCTCGCCGCCGCCGCGCCTCGTCGGCCGCCACCGGCCTGAGGGTCGATTTCCCTGAGTTAGAGCACCTAGCCGACCAGCCACGTAGCTCAGCTAATGCTCCGACATTCGTCGAGGGTCCGCCCGACGAGGTCGAGGGTCCGCCCGACGAAGTCGAGGGTCCGACCGACGAGTCGAGGGTCCGACCGACGAGGTCGAGGGTTCGCCCGACGAGGTCGAGGGTCCGACCGACGAGTCGAGGGTCCGCCCGATGAGGTCGAGGGTCCGCCCGACGAGGTCGAGGGTCCGCCCGACGAGGT
>CM041639.1:8079951-8099415 GCA_023333625.1 Bothriochloa decipiens | reverse complement strand
CACAGTTCTCGAGGGCTGCCCCTTTCGTGCGAACAAGTCCGTCTTCGAGGGCATGCCCGTTCGCCGGGCGAGGCTTCGTTCTCGAGGCCAGCCCGTTCGCCCGAGCGAGCTCCGTCCTCGAGGAGTCGCCCGGACCGCTCCACCTCGAGTGTACAGTGCCGACCTAACTTGACCTAGATCCAGCCCTGTCCTTTCGAGGCCTAGACGAGACCTGTCAACGTTGACCGTTGACCTGGCCCCACCTGTCAGTGACCAGACCGTGGATCCCACCTGTCAGCCGCTGACTGGGTCCCGTCAGCGCTGATGTCAGCATGACGTCAGCACACCCCAGCTGCACTGTTCCTGCACGCCACATGGCCCAATCAGGAGCTGCCACGTGTCAGCACCAGGTTAATCTGCCCTTTTTCTTTTTCCGAAAATAGAATAAACTTCGAAAATCCATAACTTCTTCATACGAACTCCGAAAAATATGAACCAAGTGTCCAAATTTTCATAAAAATAAGCTCTACGTCATAGGCTTGTGTATGAGTGCATTTGGAGTTATTGAATTTTATTGCTTCTTTGTGTTGACTCTATAGGAGCCGCTAACGCGGCTATTATGTCTCGTTTCAGAGGAGGATCAGCTTGAGGAGGACGACTACGAGTACGAGGAGGAGCTCGTCACTTCACAGGTGCCACACCCCACCCAACCTCGTAGATCCTATTACGCATGGCATAATATCTAGTTGCTAGTGCTCAATTATGAATATCACCTGATGATAGGTTGCATGATAGAACTGCTTGATGAGCCTTTACCTTGTCGCAACCTTACTCCTGCATACCTGCTGATAGGCTAGACGCTTGCTTATTTTATCTATGATGCTTTACTTCTACTACTCTTATATCTGTGTGATAATGATGCGTGGTGGAGAGCATGGTTATATGGTTAAGGCACGTGGTGCCACTTTACTCGGGGAGAGTGCTGCGTGCGTCTTGGGTGTGTGGTGAGGGTTGAGTCGATCGGACAGGATTCTACGACGAGCCATGTTGGCGAGTCTTGCCGGGGAATGTGTTCTGGGCATTCCCATGTGAGGTGCTTGTGGCGGGCACATTGTGATGCATAAGGAGATCCCGGGGGTGAGAACCTTCGTGGAGCGAAGCCCCGGGAAGGAGGTGCTGTTGTAGCACGGACTGTTGTAGTCCCAAAAGAGAAGATAATCCTGTCTGATCCCCCTAGGACCTGATATCTCTTGAGGACCGGAACCTTGGGACTTACGTGCTCACCACTCGCTCTTGAATGGGCGGGAGACGGATGTCTGACTAGCTAGGACGGTGCCACTACTACTAGGTTGTTAGCAGAAAGTGTCGGGAGGTACGGGCGTGGAGACCCACACCCTCCTTAGACAGCATAGTGACCACGGGGGCCCGGTACTATGTCTCACAGTCTCAGTGTGTCGGTGGTACCTATCCGGGATGTCCCAGTACTGAGTGGTAGGGTGGCATCGCACCGGTTAGAAAGCAGCCGAAATCAGCTTAGGCGGGGCACCGCCGATGATAGTGATCTTGTGGTTACGGGAGTACACGCTCTGCAGAGTTTATGAATCTATATATAGTCCGTGGGCCACTGGTATGGCTCTTTCCTAAGACCCACGCTTCTCGGGAGTAGTGAGAGGAGTCCTTCTATTTCTCCCCCTGGTGTTACCCTTCCGGCTGTGAGCCGCTGAGACAGGCTCCGAGAGGGAGTTGGACCTGTCGACTGAGTGCGAGAGGGTGAGATGTGTGTGATGGTGATGGAATGGGTTTGGATGTGTGGTTGAGATGGATTAAAATTTGATGAATTATATTATATAATATTGGTCACTGTTTGCATAGGAAACTATAGCCACATATTAGGTCGATTTGATTATATCCTTGCATCCCACCAAATACTACATAGCAAAAGCAAAGCATAGGGTGGGAGATGTGGCCAGTACAAACCGTACTGAAAATTATTTGGCAGGTGAACCCGACTACGACTATGACGATGAGGAGGAGTAGACGTCTCGTTCCTACGCTCAGGCTTCTTTTTGGAGATTTTATTATACTTCCGCCTTTTGCAGCTGTTCCAGAGGCTGCTGCTACTCTAATGATTCCGCCAGTGTGGCGATGAATTATTTATGTAATTCCCCCTAATTGTAATCTTTTGTACGATGTATGGATCCTGTATTGACTATTGCGAGATAATGAGATGGTTTGATGCTTCAAACTATTATATTATCCGCCATTCTGTGTATTTTTCCTTCGTGGAAAATTAAGGATGTTTCAGTTGGTACCAGAGCCATGCTTGACCCTAGGACGAGACCCATAGGATTGGACGATAGAATTAGGAAAATCTGGAAATCTCTCGGTTATACACCGACCATTGCATACGCTTTTATGGATGGCTTACCTCTCTCTGCAACTTTTCTAACTTCTTTCTCGTGTCACCTGCAGATGGACCCCAACTTGCCGCTTGGTCCGTTACCACCAATGGATATCGTTGAGTTCAGACTCGACGAAACAGAGCATGGAGGCTATGCTCACGTGCTTCGCGAGGTTCTCACCGAGCTAGGTGTTCCCGTGGAGAACGTCGAGTATCTTTGCCGTGGCAAGCCCACCCTTGGAGGAGGCATCGAGGACTACAAGGCAGTCCACATCAATGTGCCTGCAAGCATAAACCTGCCCAAAGTTACCGCCTTCACTGACTTCGCCTTCGACAATGACACCGACATGTGTGTTCAGACCGTTTCGCGCCAGGCACTCCGTACTGTGCTACGCAACAGAGCTGACTATATGAAGGAAAGTCGCTTTCGTCTGCTTCCTCGTGCCCTCGATGATCAGCAGGGTACTTGGGGAAAGGTCATCTACATCGAGCAGAATACCAGAGTCGACCGCAACCCCTGCCACCGCGCCTCCATGATGTACATGCAGTGCCAGGAAATGTACATTGCTGAGTTGGAGCGGAAGGGACGCCGTGATCGTCGCTACCTGATGGAAGTTGATGAGAGGATCAACAAGTCGGAGGCTAAGGAAGCGGCATGGAAGCAAAAGATTGCAGATCTAGAGCGTGAGATAGCACGCAAAGAGCTCGTTCACCAGGATCAGATCACTAGTCTGATGAGCGAAATGGATAAGCTTCAAATACACAACAGCCAACTCAACAAGAACATCTGGGAGCTTGAGACCACTATGGCTGAGAAGAACGAAGACATTGCAAAGAGATTCTAGGAAAAGAGTCAAGATGCTGCCTACAGGGACAAACTCCATGAGCAGTGCAAGGCTCAACGTGGGAAGCTGCTACAGGAATACACTCTTGCTAGCTACAACCAGGGACACCTGATCAACTATGTCCATAAGACGGCATACCTCATGGATAAGCTCAAACGCACTGTGGAAGCTTGGAAGAGGTCAGATCGCAAGAGGGTCAGAGAGTACGAGGAGTTGCAGGACGAGCTTCCCTTACGTGGCCGTAAGAAGGTCAGGGTTGAGACATTTGAGCTAGGGCAATCTCGCCTCAACTTGAGTGGATGCCCCACCACCGGACTTAGTGGACAGGCAGTGTCCACTCCTCAGCTCGAGGAGGCCCGTCGCTATGTCTCTCGCCTTCAGATGACCGATGAGGAAATCCAGGCTTCTGGCATCGGTATACCTCCCACAGCTTACAGTTTGGACCAGCCTCTAGAGATGGTCTAGAGTAATATCAGGTTAGGAGGTTATGAGCCCTGTATGGCCAAGTGACCAGACTCACCATGATGCTGAGTAGTTGTCCACCCCTTTTTGCTAGACTACCTGCGTGTAGTACGTTTCTCGCGAGTCTCCAAGCGTAGCCGCTAAAGACATCGCCATGTAACCTCCCTGATGTAATGAATGATTTGGTTTTTATCGCATCTTATTGGATCTTCATGCTTCTTCGTCTGAGTGTTGGATAAATTAGCAATGTTTTAAAATTATTTCAAAATAGTATATCTTTAATGTCAAAGTTATATTAAGCGCGTATGCCCTAATCTAAGGTTTCTGTTGAGCAGGATGTCCACTCGTCGTGCCAGCCGCCTGAGAAACCGCTCTCCTTCACCCGTGCCTGCCAGGGGCCGCGGACGCAGAAGTGGTCGTGCACGCATTGGTCGCATACCCCTCGACCTTGAGGAGCCACCCCGCGTTGCCACCCCACGACCTGCACACCCATCGCCACCACTGGTAGTTGAGCCGGAACCAGCTGCCGGAGGTGCGGCTGGAAGACAGCCACAGCCTGCTGCTGAGCCCGAGCCTGCCGCAGGAGGAGATGCAGCTCCACCACCACCTCCCGTGCCACTCTTGGCGGATGTGATAGCCCAGCAGACCGAACTTCTTCAAGTCTTAGCTGAGAGCGTGCTGCACCCCCAGCACCGGGAGCCCCGCGATGATTTCTACAAGAAGCTGGAGTTCTTTCTCAAGCTGAGGCCCCCAACGTTCGATGGCACCAGCATCGACCCTATCGCTGCTGATGATTGGCTTAAGGAGATTGAGAAGAAGCTGGACTTGACCACCTGCACTGACGAGGAGTGCGTTGGCTTAGCAGCTCACCAGCTTGTGGGTGCTGGGCGATCTTGGTGGGACAGCCTCTGCGAAACCCACCGAGACCCCGCCAACATCTCCTGGGATGAGTTTGTGGACGAGTTTCGCGCATTCTTCATCCGTGAAGGTGCACTGGAGAAGAAGGAGAACGAGTTCCGCAACATCTCCATGGGAGCTGACAAGGTGCATGAGTATACCACCCGCTTCACCAACCTGCTATGCTATGCACCCGTCTCCGTGGTAAACTCTGAGAAGGAGAAGATGTACTACTACCGCAAGGGCTTGTCTAGCCGTATCAGGCTCTCTCTCTCAGGCACCAAGAGCCACACCCTGCGTGACCTGATTGACAGGTGCATGGAGATTGAGAAGGACCGCGACGAGGTTTTCGCGGAGAAGGAGGCACTTGGCAAGAACAAGAAGCGCCGTACTGAGGGCACCTCCCGTGCACTTGCCCCACGGAGGTCGCGTGGTGAGACCTCTCAGCCTCCCCGCTCTCGCTTCGCCCATGGAGCGGCTCACGGTTCGAGCCGGGGCGGTGGTACCCACACCAGCAACTACCCCCGCCCTGCTCAGGACCGCCAAGGATACGCTCGTACCGCACCTGGAGGTAGCACGTGGACGTCCGCCGCGCCAACCCCCACAGGCGGCATGACCTACACTTGCTTCGCTTGTGGCCAGCCAGGTCACAAGGCAGCCGAGTGCCCAAACAAGGCTGCACCAGCTACACCAGCGCCCGCCAGGCAGAACCAGGGCACCCCGCACAAGCAGATGCCATCCGGAGCACCCCGTGGCCGCCTCACCCACATCTCAGCAGAGGCTGCCCAAAGTGCCCCCGACGTGGTGTACGGTATGTTTTTAGTGCATGGAGTTAAGGCATCCGTGCTGTTTGATTCAGGTGCTACATGTTCATATATATCCTCCAAGTTTGCTCGAGAGCACCTCATACCTGTCACTCCACGAAAAGAGGCCTTATACACCAGTTCACCCTTGGGCAACATTTGTTGTACCAAAATATGTAAGGGAGTGAGTATCACCATCGAGGGTCTTACCTTTCTTGCTGATCTTACCTTGCTACCCTTCGAAGGCCTAGACGTCATTCTAGGGATGGATTGGTTAACCCAGAACAAAGGAGTGATATCTTGCTCACCCAGATTCGTGGATATAACCCATCCAAGTGGCCGTCAGGTCAGATGTGAGCCAAACAAAGGGACAGATATATCCATGCTGTGTGCCTTGGAAGAGAAGTCACTTGAGGAAGTTCCCGTAGTTTGCGAGTACCCGGACG
This sequence comes from Bothriochloa decipiens, assembly GCA_023333625.1. Lineage (NCBI taxonomy): Eukaryota > Viridiplantae > Streptophyta > Magnoliopsida > Poales > Poaceae > Bothriochloa > Bothriochloa decipiens. Next base: position 8,093,582 of record CM041639.1, on the reverse strand, counting down.
TCTTTCCGGAAGAGCTACCAGGAATGCCACCGGACAGAGATGTTGAGTTCGTGATCAACCTGATGCCTGGTACGAGTCCGATTTCCAAGCGACCCTACTGTATGGCAGTTGACGAGCTTAAGGAGCTTAAGAAACAGCTTGAGGAACTATCCGAGAAAGGGTTCATTAGTCCCAGTGCCTCGCCCTGGGGATCTCCTGTTCTGTTTGTTAAGAAGAAGGATGGAACGCAGAGGATGTGCGTTGATTACCGGAACCTGAATGCCGTAACTATAAAGAACAAGTATCCTTTGCCGAGGATAGATGACCTGCTTGATCAGCTTCGCAATGCCAAGTACTTCTCCAAGATTGACCTCAGATCAGGCTACCATCAGATGAAGATCAGAGAGGAAGACATTCCTAAGACAGCATTTGTCACCAGATATGGGCAGTATGAGTACACCGTCGTGTCCTTCGGCCTTACGAACGCGCCGGCTTATTTTATGAACATGATGAATAAAGTGTTCATGCAGGAGCTGGATAAGTTCGTGGTGGTCTTCATTGATGACATTCTTGTCTATTCGGCCACCGCCGAAGCGCATGAGCAACATCTGAAGATGGTGCTAGAGAAACTGAGAAAACATCAGCTCTATGCCAAGTTCAACAAGTGTGAGTTCTGGCTTGAGGAGGTCGCTTTCCTAGGACATGTGCTCAATGCTGATGGAGTGGCTGTCGATCCGTCCAAGATTGAGACAGTGAAGGAATGGGAGCAGCCACAGAATGTGACTGATGTGAGAAGTTTCTTGGGATTGGCTGGTTACTATCGCCGATTCATCGAGAACTTTTCCAAGATAGCTCACCCCATGACCAACCTCCTGAAGAAGACCAAAGAGTTTGAATGGACGCCCCAATGCGAACAAAGTTTCCAGACCCTGAAGGAGAAGCTCACCACAACGCCTGTTCTAGCCTTGCCCGATATCCACCAGGACTTTGTGGTCTATTGCGATGCATCTCGCTTCGGGCTTGGTTGTGTTCTAATGCAGAATGGGAAAGTCATTGCCTATGCTTCCCGCCAGCTTAAGGAGCATGAACAGTGTTACCCCACCCATGATCTCGAGCTTGCAGCTGTGATCCATGCCTTGAAGATTTGGAGGCACTACCTGATAGGGAACAAATGCGAGATCTACACCGATCACAAGAGCTTGAAATACTTTTTCACCCAGGAGAATCTGAACATGAGACAGCGTCGTTGGCTCGAGCTGCTTAACGACTACGATGTGGAGATTCTCTACCACCTTGGGAAGGCCAATGTGGTTGCTGACGCTCTTAGCCGCAAAAATCATTGTCATGCCTTGTTCACCACCGCCTTGCCCAAAGAGTTGCAAGAGGGCATTGATGAGTTACAGATGGAGGTGATACCTCGTGGCCTGTTGAATGAGCTTCGCGTGCACTACACCCTCATGGATAGGATCCATGAAGCCCAACGCCATTGCCCAGAAATTTGGGAGATACACGAGCTCCTGACACAAGGCAAGTGCCCGGAGTTCAGTGAGGATGAGCTAGGCACTTACTGGTACAAGGACAGAATTTGTGTGCCTGCTGACCTAGCTATTCGCAACGAAATCCTATCAGAAGGTCATGATTCTAAGTATTGTATCCACCCAGGCAGTACTAAAATGTATGCTGACTTGAAGAAGAAATTCTGGTGGAAGAACATGAAATCAGACATTGCAGAGTATGTTGCTAGATGTGACATTTGCAAACGCGTCAAGGCTGAGCATAAGAGACCTGCAGGGCTGTTAAAGCCACTGGATATACCTGAATGGAAGTAGGATAGCATTTCTATGGACTTCATTGTGGGTTTGCCTCGAACCCCGAAGGGCCATGATGCCATATGGGTGATAGTGGATCGCTTGACTAAGGTAGCTCACTTCCTAGCCATCAGGACTGATGCCCGAGTCGGCCAGCTAGCAGATTTGTATGTTGGAAACATTCTCAAGCTGCATGGAGCTCCTAAAAGCATAATATCCGATCGTGGACCGCAGTATACGTCCAAGTTCTGGAAAGCATTGAACAAGTCGATCGGCAGCAAGCTAGATTACAGTACCGCATACCACCCTCAGACAGATGGGCAGACAGAAAGAGTGAACCAGATACTTGAGGATATGCTTCGAGCTTGTGTTCTGAAATATGGGACTGATTGGGAGAAGAGCTTGCCCTTTGTAGAGTTCTCCTACAACAACAGTTACCAGGCTAGCCTCAAGATGTCACCTTTCGAAGCTATGTACGGAAGACCATGCAGAACACCCTTGATGTGGTCTGAAACGGGTGAAAGATCGTTCTTTGGCCCGGCCACCATTAAGGAGGCCGAGGAAGGAGTCGCTCAGGTAAGAGAAAATCTAAAAATTGCCCAGAGCCGTCAAAAGAGTTATGCCGACAAGAGGCGCAGAGACCTCGAGTTTGAGGTAGGAGACTATGTCTACCTCAAGGTCTCCCTGCTTCGAGGAACCGGCAGGTTCCATGTAAAGGGAAAGCTAGCACCAAGATATGTGGGACCATACAGAATCAGTAAAAGGATTGGCAAGCTTGCCTACAGAATAGAGTTGCCCCCACAACTGGCAGGAGTACACCCAGTGTTCCATGTGTCGCAACTGCGCAAGTGTTTGCAGCCGCCAGAGCATCCGATACCCGCAGAGGCACTCGATATACAGGACACTTTGGAGTACAGAGAGCACCCCGTCCGCATTATGGACAGAACCACCAAGGAAATGAGAAACTCTAGCACGCCATATCTGAAGATTCAGTGGAGTAATCACACAGAACGGGAGGCAACTTGGGAGAAAGAGTCAGAAATGAGGAAGCTCTACCCCTACCCTTTTGAAGAGTAAGTTACACTCTTGAATCTCGAGGACAAGATTCTCATAAGGGGGTAGGTCTGGTTACCATCAGATCAAGATTAGACCAGAAGATGTGCCTAAGACCGCTTTTTCTACCAGATATGGATTGTATGAGTATCTTGTTATGTCCTTTGGCTTAACAAATGCTCCTGCGTACTTCATGTATCTGATGAATTCGGTCTTCATGCCAGAGCTAGACAAATTTATGGTGGTGTTCATTGATGATATCTTGGTGTACTCAGAAAACGAAGATGATCATGCCGAGCATCTGAGGATTGTTCTAGAAAGGCTTAGGGAACATAAGCTGTATGCTAAGTTTAGCAAGTGCGAGTTTTGGCTCAAGAAAGTTCAATTCCTTGGCCATGTCCTATCTGAAGAGGGAATCTCAGTAGATCCGAGCAAAGTCCAAGAGGTTATGAACTGGGAAGCGCCGACTTCTGTGCATGAAGTTCGGAGTTTTCTTGGTCTAGCCGGGTATTATCGTCGTTTCATTCCGGATTTCTCGAAGATTGCCAAACCTATGACAAATCTGTTGCAGAAAGAGAAGAAGTTTGTCTGGACAGAGGAGTGTGAAACAGCTTTTCGTACCTTGCGGGAATTGTTGACCACTGCTCCTGTTCTTGCGCAACCAGATTTGGGAAAACCTTTTGATGTATATTGCGATGCATCAAAAATAGGCTTGGGATGTGTACTTATGCAAGAAGGAAGAGTCATAGCTTATGCCTCACGTCAGTTAAAGAAGCATGAAGTGAATTATCCAACCCATGATTTGGAGCTAGCAGCTGTTGTGCACGCTCTAAAAATCTGGAGGCATTACTTGTTGGGTAACTTCTGTAAAGTCTATACTGATCACAAAAGTTTGAAGTATATCTTCACTCAACTCGAGTTGAACATGAGACAACATCGATGGATGGAGTTTATTAAGGACTTCAATATGGAGATCTTGTATCATCCAGGCAAAGCAAACGTAGTCGCAGATGCGTTGAGTCGAAAATCACATTGTCATGCTATTCAACCATTGTTAGCAGATGATTTTAGCCTCATGCATCCTGTTGTGCTGCGTAACATACAAATTAGTTGCTCGCTTGAAAGCAAGATTATCGAAGGTCAGAAAACTGACAAGGGTATAGGTCACATCAAGGAGAAAATGTTGAAATAGCCGCTCAAGCATTTCCGAGTAGATGAGAAGGGAATCTTATGGTTTGACGATCGTCTGGTCGTACCAAAAGATAGAGAACTCAGAAATCAAATTATGGATGAAGCTCACTTATCAAAGTTATCTATTCATCCTGGTGTAGTAAGATGTTTCATGATCTAAAGGTTCGCTATTGGTGGACCAAAATGAAAAAGGAGATTGCAGCTTATGTCGCACGGTGTGACATCTGTTGTCGCGTAAAGGCTGTTCATTTGAAGCCAGCCGGAATGCTTCAACCGTTGCCGATTCCTGAATGGAAATGGGAAGATGTCAGTATGGATTTATTACTGGCCTTCCCACCACTCAAAAAGGGCATGATTCTATTTGGGTAATCGTGGATCGACTTACCAAGAGTGCGCATTTTATTCCAGTTCGGACAGACTATCGGCCGCCTCAATATGCTGATATTTATCTCAGGGAGATTATCCGTTTGCATGGAATTCCCAAGACGATTGTATCTGATCGAGGATCTCAGTTCACTGCTCATTTCTGGGAACATTTGCAGAAGGATTTGGGGACAAAGCTGAATCATAGTACAGCTTATCATCCTCAAACCTCAGGCCAAACAGAAAGAGTGAATCAAGTTCTTGAAGATCTTCTGAGAGCTTGTGTTGTATCATCCAAGGGCTCATGGGAGAAATGGTTACCTTTGGCAGAATTCTCTTATAACAATAGTTACCAAGAGAGTATACAGATGGCTCCTTTTGAGGCACTGTATGGCCGAAAGTGTAGAACGCCTGTGAATTGGGTAGGACCTGGAGAAAGAAGATACTATGGTATTGACTTTGTTAAAGAAGCTGAAGAGCAGGTTCGAACAATTCAACAACACATAGCAGCTGCACAATCTTGACAGAAAAGTTATGCCGATAAGAGAAGAAGACCTCTAACTTTTGATGTTGGTGATTATGTGTATCTGAAGGTCTCTCCTATGAAGAAAGTGCAACGTTTTGGTGTTAAAAGAAAACTTGCACCTCATTATGTTGGTCCATATCAGATAGTGGAAAGAAAAGGATTGTGGGCCTATAAGCTCAAACTGCCTGAAGAGATGAGTGCAGTATTTCCTGTTTTCCATGTATCCCAACTCAAGAAATGTCTACGTGTTCCAACTGAGGAAGCCGTTAAAGTGAAAGACATTAAGCTGAGTTCAGATTTAACTTATGAAGAGAAACCTATGAGACTTCTGGATGTCAAAGACAGAGTGACCAGAAATCGTGTGGTCAGGCAATATAAGGTTTCTTGGAGCAATCATGATGATAACGATGCCACTTGGGAAACCGAGGACTATTTAAAAGAAGTATATCCCGATTTTCATAAAGAATGGTTAGTCTACTCAAATCTCGGGACGAGATTTCTTTAAGGGGGGAAGGGCTGTAACACTCTGGTGTTAAGCAAGCATAATCATTTGCATTCTTAAGCATAAGCATCATTAGGCATACCATTAATGAAAAGAGTGATTGTCATTTTATGTATCATGCTTGTTTATTCGAATTTTGATTGCCTTTCACATGAAGTGCATATGTGGTATGAGTGTTTGGTGTTGGATGACCTCTAATGTAACCTAGACATGTTTAGGACACCAAATTAACCTAGGTTTATGTTCATGGTTTTGGGTAATTAAGCTTTGTTGTCATGGTTGACCAAGGTGGACCATTAGAGTAGTTTTGTTTGACTGAATTGGAAGTGATAGCTAGAGTGCTTGCATGTGTGTGCACCCTAAATGAAGTTTGTAGAGAATTTTATAAGGAACAAAAGTTGTTTTTACCACTTTTCATGAAAATGCTTGGAAGGTGTTCAAAAATGTTGAAAAAGGGCAAAATTGGAGGCTGATTTTCTATTTTGGGGATTTTTCAAAGGTATTTTATTTGGTTTTTTGTAATTCAAAATCTAGGCAGAATCTGGCAAAACTTCTTTAAGATGAAATGTTCTACTCTTCAAAAGCTACATTTCATCTATTTTGAGTTTTTGCTAATTCGGCTTAGTTTGAAAGTTATTAAGCAGCAAAGTTTGTTCTGAGTTCATGGAAATAACATTTTGGTGACGGCTGTACCCTGGCCGTCAGGAAAATGTTCGGCCACCGCCCATGTCGCCCAGCCCGCGCGCTCCGCGTGGCGCGCATCGACCGGCCGTCCGGGGCGGCAGCGGCCGTTCGGACAGGTTAAAGCGAGGCGCCCGCTCTCCCTCTCGCGGTCCCCTCCTTCATTTTCCCCTCCCTTCTCCTTCCCGCAGCGCTGCAAGCTCTCGGCCGCCGCCGCGCAGCGCCGAGCTCGCCTCGTCGCCGTTCAAAATTCGCCGCCTTCGGCCACGCATTGACCCACTGAGCACCACAATCAGACGCGCCCGAGCCCGCTACACTGTCCTCCGCCCTCGCCTCGGCCCGTTGCTCCAAGGTATACTCGAATCGGCGAGTTTTCTTCCCGGCCGCCATGGCCGCACCTCGGCTCCGCCGTGGACTCGCCGCTCTGCCCATCATTTTCTTGCCATTTCGTGCAAATAGGATGCGCTGTGCCCCGTAGCCGCTAGAGCCCTAGCTAACCGAGCCGATTAGGGTCGGCCCTCGCCGGAATTTGGCCGCGCCGCCGTGCGGTTGGTCGCCGGTCCGCCGCGCACGTGGCCGAGCCACCTCGGCCGTGCCCCTGTCCGTTTTTAGCTGCTCAATCGAAGCGCGTTGACCTGCTGGTCCTTTCCCTCCGGTCGGTGACGCCGGGAAGCCGCCGTGTCGGCCGGCGAAGCCACGCCGACGACCTCCCTGCCTTTTCCCCGGAGGAGGACTTTCGTCCTGGAATTCAAGAAACCCTAGGGTCCCTTGTGCTAAGTTGCCAGACACAGCAGTTTTCTTAATAGGGCTTGGTTAGTTTCTGAAAATGCTAGGGTCCCCGGTGTAAAGTGGTTTTTCCTTTTTCTTTTTCAGAATTGATTTCAGATTTCGGTTTAAACTTTAAAAATTCATAACTTGCTCATTTTTCATCCAAATGAGTTGGTTCAACTTGCAGTATTTTTCTTATGAGATGATCTATGCATGAAAAATATGAAATGTGGAATTTGTGAAACTTTTCTGTATAGCTTTATTTATCTCTATTAATTGTATTTATCTTAGGAAATGCATAACTAATTCTCTGTTGCTCAGAAAAATGTGAGACCAAGTTTGTTGGTTTTCTTATGTCATGCTCTATTTGTGAAAAATGTTATTAGGCTATGTCATATGTAAATTTTTCTATGTCTAGTTATGGTGCCTATTTTCATGTGAGGATAAATAATTCATAATAAATAATGTATAAGGAATTTGTGCATGAAACTTTTTGGAGAGTGTTTTTATGTCAATCTAGAGCTAATTATATTCTGAGATCTGTTGTTTGATATACTTTTATGTACAAAGTATTTTATGCCCCTGGAATTGTGCTGCCTTGTCATTTTTGTGCAGGATAAAGTACTTACTGTTTTGACTTGAAATTTTTATGGTAATCTTTGTTTGGTATGATTAAGCTTCTGTAATTTTTACAGAATTTTCTAAGTAGTCTAAAGTCATGTTGTAGTTATACCCTGATTTCTTTCGTTTATAAATAATGCTTTAGAGTTATCATTTCATGTGGGTAAAAATGCTTTTTATGCTATTCATGAGATGTATGATCTTCTGTTGGTTGTGGTTTAGTAGAGTGTAGTGTGCAAAACAATGGTTGTTTATGATTCTTTATAGTGTGCGAGTAAAGTTTTAATGCGAGGCTTATTTGGAGATTTATCGGTAGAAGAGAATGCAGATGACATGTGCTTATCATACATGTTTTCAAATAGCATATCATTCATCTTAGCTGAGCATTCATTCACCATCACCATCAGCATTGTATTTATATGTATGCACGGTATTCATACGCACTATGCATCATACAGGATCGTCAGAGCTCGCGACAGTAGTTCCCGGAGCACAAGGAGAGGAAGACCAACAGGAAGCTTTGGTGTGGGAAGCAGCAGCAGAAGAGGATCCCGAAGCTGATCTTCCGGAGTGTCCCGACCATCAGCCAAGTGCTTTTCTGAAAGGCAAGCCCCGGAGCATTCTCCCTGTGGTTTGCAAAAGATCTAACTTGAGTCCTTTACTTGTTTGTTGCATTAAGTTATAGGCGTTGTTTTATACCGTTGCTGCATTACTTATATTTCTTGCCACTGTTTATACTTCAACCCTGTTAGGTTCAGGTACGATTATATGCTTAGCCCTGCTTAACTAGATCGGTAGAAGTCGGGTGATTTCCTGTCATCCGCGAGTTATAGGTGGTAACTCGGATGGTTGAATACATTGTTATCTTGGATAACCATGTGGAGATAATAAATCGAGACCGGGCGGGATTGGAGTTGAGAATGAACTGGAGGTTCAATGTGGTTTATCCCGTCTGTGTCGAACTAGGACCCCGTCCGTTGTACGTCCTCAAGTCATATTGAATTTATGCCTCACATTTAGCTGGAAGGATAAGTCGTTCCGACCGCGAAGCCTAATTTTGATTTGGGCCGGGAGTCGACCTGCTGTACGCATCGCATTGGTGAAGATGGGGGACCACGGGTTACGCGGTTGTAAGGCCTGAATATAGCATGGTGCGCCCTGCTGGCAGCCGGACGGTGCCCGGATGTGATGGTACCTGTTGATCTCGCGTTTTTCCTGAATTGGATGTCGGTGACCTGTAGCTCACCGTGGCTGGTGAGTGTGGTTTGTGTGAGGAGTACCCGCCAGCTGGTTAGTAATCGATTATAATCGCCATCGTTCCTGGACAGTGAACACTTGACTTGAGCAGCGGCATCGTAGTAAGAACTTGAACAAGAGGTGAGATGGTTGAGCGGATGAGATGGAAAGATACTCAACCAGAAATGGTTACTTGCTGTTGAATAATTATTACCATGCTTGTTTAGTACAGGTGCTAATGTAGCATGATAAGGATAATCAGATTAAAATACATTGCTAGAAGGTTCTTATTAAATGTTTCTTAATGCAAGCTTTTCCGCAATTTAAATGAGTCAGCTATCCTACTTATACAGCCTTGCATACTCCTTGGAGTCACTTTATTTTTAGTTTATGACGGGTAAGTCTAGCTGAGTACATCCTCGTACTCAGGGTTTTATTTCCCATGTTTTTGCAGATGGTGAGATGCTTTACGGTTATTGTCAGAATTGTTTCTATCCCGCCTTGGGCGATGACTAGACCTTGGGCATGGTCACTCTTCTCTACTTGATGCTTTTGCTGGATGTGGACCAAGGACCTGGCACTATATTTCAACTCTGTGTGTGTGGTATTTGAACTTAAACCGCTTCCGCTTTTATTTGAACTTGAACTTGGTTTGTAATAACTCTATTTCGTACTCCGATGATGTTTTAAAACTATGTGCGAACTGTGTACTTGTGAATGGAACCGCTAAACTATTACGATCTTGGTCGTGTCGGAAAAGGTTTGAAATCCTTCGAGATTTCACGGACTACCGGGTTTATTAGGTCTCAATCATATGATTTGCTGAATTAATGGCGGATTATGTGCTTGTGCTCTAATAAATTGGTTGGTTCTGTTACAGCTGGCATCGGAGCAGGTTTAGCGTTTTACTGTTCACAAGTAATTAAAATAAAAGAGTTTTTGGTTTGCGAAAAGTATTTACCAAAAAGTATAGGTGTTTATAGGGGTTTAAATCTATGGTTTTGAAAACTAGAGTGTGCCAGTGGTCATATCCTTTATGCCCAATAGGATTCAGGTGGCTTAATTAAGTACTGACTTGGGGGAAATTGCATCATATTTGTTATTTTGTCGTTGCCCATACAATGGCGGATTCGTGTGGGTGCCATTCACTTGAATGGTAATGTATGGATCAAATTGCCTCTACGCCCTGGTAAGTGTGAGTTGTGAGAGCATGATTGGATGCAAATGCCAGTCTAGGGGAGTGCTTATTGATGCCGGATTATTTACATGTTGCACACATGTTTATATGAAGGTATCCCATGTTGGGACCGTCTTCTGGCGGTGTCGTCTTCTGCGCGACTGTTGGGGTAGTAAGTAATCGGTGTTTTCACCTTGTTCGGAAGGTGCATGAATTTTTACGTCGAATTGCATTCATATGGGATATGGGCTGAAATGAATTTTCTGCAGGTACACTAACCGCGAACGGTAGAACGAAGTAGTTACGTATAATGAGAGAACGATGTATGCCACCGCATAGAGCGTTAGATTATTAGTTCGTGAGGACGTATGTGACGTGCATGCATCATGGCTAAATTGCTCATTCATACATTCATGGTTCCTTCCCTTATAATTAAGTTGTCTCTTTTCTTTAAAATTATAACTTATGGGATATACAACTTTTGAACAGATGGCGAGAACCAAGCAGACTGCTCGTAAGTCCACTGGAGGAAGAGCGCCCCGTGGTCCTTTGGCTGTCCGTGAGTCGGCACCAAGGGAGGTGGACACTTTTCTTGAGGAGCACGCCATGCCTAGCCTTCTTTGGAGGATCCTCTCCAATGCTGGGTATACGGTGGGCATGGAGCCTCACTATTACTGGGACAAGGATGATTTGGTGAATTATGGAGAGGCACGTGTGGAGGTAGTAGTCCCACCTTTGGACGGTGACCCTCACTGGCTTGGGTGTCGCTGTTTTGGTGCGGGCAAGACTGCCAAGACAGGTGCCACGTTTGCAGCCTTTGCCGTGGTGGAGCACCTGATGGAGGAGATACCTCACGCGCTTGCCGAGGTTTTTCCTGGAGTGTTCCCCATTGCTCATCGTTTCTCTAGGTGGCCACATGCTGAGGGAAACCCATTAGAGGCTGGTCCTAAGGAGGCACAGGGTAGCAGCACGCCTGCTATGAGTGCTATGTTTGCCGTGATGGGGGCCTATGTCAACATGGAGACTAAGGCACTTCGTCTAAATGAGGAGTTCAAGGATGCTCGAGCTGATGCACGCAAGGAGAAGCGTGAGTTGACTCGTGAGCTTCAGCGCTCCCAAGAGGAGGTAGCTCGTGTGTCTCATCATCGAGACAAGGTTGTGTTGGAGAGCCAGAAGATGGCTCAGGCTAGGGATGAGGCCTGGTCCGAGTTCCGTCGTCTTAGCATCCGCCAGCAGCAGGTGCTAGAGGACGTGGAGGAGGTCCGTGCTTACAATGCTAGCCTTCACGAGGAGGTGCACAGGAAGCAGGAGGAGATCCGTCAGCTGAGAGCAGCTTTAGTAGCAGCTAGGAGGGCTATGAACAGTGCTTCCAGTGAGAGTAGCAACAATGAAGAGTAGCCTTGCTGAGGACCGTTAGTCTCTAGTTGTTCTTTTGCGTTCCTATCAGGTGGTCATGTAACCCTTTTGCTCGCTATCGAGACTTTGATGTAATGTTGGAACATGGTGTTGAGGTGGTGATATCCGTACAACTTTTAAAAGTCCAGTGTATGTATGCTGGCAAATTTATGGATGTTGTAAGACGCTTTGCGATGGTTCACAGTAATATTATTAGTGATGTTGTGATGTGAAAAATTGGAATTATTGTGCCTCTATTTATTGTGCGAATTTATTTCCCTCGATAAATTCAGTTTGGCATGATTTTTACATTCACCTCTCAGTATGACAACATTCACCTGATATGTACTTCTTGCTGAAATATGCAGATGCCGGTTACACGTAGTGGGTCTGGTGCTAATGGCAATGGTGGATCTGAAGAGGGTGCTGACAACACTGCTCGTGGTGTGCCACCCCCACCGTTGACCAATGCGGAGCAGCTGTTTGCTCAATTCCTGGGCAGCCAGCGCAATGTAGAGCAGCTTCTTCGTGAGAACTTGGCCCGCGATGTTCGTCAGGGTCATCAACAAAATCAATACAGCAGTTTCAAGGAGTTTCAGGACACTAAACCTCCTGTGTTTAAGGATGCTCCTGAGCCACTTGAGGCAGATGAATGGCTCAATACCATGGAAGATAAATTTCGTCTTCTAAGGTTGACAGAAGAGCTAAAAGCGGAGTATGCAGCCCATCAGCTTGAGGGACAAGCAGGGACGTGGTGGAAGCAACATCGCACCACCTTTCCGCAGGGTGTTCCAATTACTTGGGACCGTTTTGCACATGCTTTCCGAGGAAATTTCATTCCTCCCAGTCTGATGGCTATGAAGAAGACTGAGTTTCTGTCGCTCACTATGGGAACTCGCAATGTGAAGGAGTATCTGCACGCCTTCAATAATTTGAGTCGCTATGCTCCTGAGTTTGTCAACACTGATGAGAACAAGATAGCTAGCTTCAAGAGAGGCTTGAGTTCCAAGTTGATGAAAACCATGAGTACTTCTGCCCGTGTTACTTTTAATGATTTCTTGAATGATTGTATTATGCAAGAAAACAGTAACAATGTTCATGCTGCCGTCAAGAATCGTAAGAGAGCTCATGATGGAGGCGGTTCTTCTCAGTCAAGAGCCCCAACTGCTTTCTGTACGCCGTTTCGTCCACCGATGTCTGGTGCGAGATTCAGGCCCCCGCAGCAGAAAAGGCATAATAATTATCCAGCTCAGAATCCGCAGAAGCATAACAGAGCATTCAAAGTTCCTGTTCCACAGGGGAAACCAGTACAGAGCAACTTGACCGGTGCTAACAAGACACCTGTCAATGGACCTTGCTTCAACTGCAACCAGACAGGGCACATTGCTCGTTATTGCCCTTTTCCCAGGAAGCAGCAGGGCCCATATCAAGCTCGTGTGCACAACACCTCGATTGAGGAAATTCTTGCTGGTGAACCAGTGACTGCGGGTATGTTTTCTGTGAATCAAATCCCTGCCGCTGTTTTGTTTGATTCTGGATCATCGCATTCTTTCATGAGTCAAGCATTTGCACAGAAGCATGATCAAAAGATACTTGAATTGAGTATTGAATTCAAAGTTAGTTCAGCTGGGGCTGATATAACTACTAAGCAGATAGTTCAGGGTGCAACCCTAGACCTAGATAAGTGGAGGTTTCGGTTGAACTTGATAGTTCTACCTGGCTTAGGAGTGGATGTCATCGTGGGAATGAGTTGGATGAAATTCTGGGGTGCTGTGATCGATACAGGTAATAGGATGCTATCTATCAGAAATCCTCTTGGGGAGGGTACTTTTCAAGTGCCATTACCTCAAAAGTTTAAGCTAGAGAGTGTGACCTATTCTACTCGTGTGACCCCTCTTCCCGAAATTCCTGTCGTGTGTGAATTTCCGGATGTTTTTCCTGAAGAGCTTCCGGGTCTTCCACCCGATAGAGATGTTGAGTTTCGCATTGAGTTATTGCCTGGCACTGCTCCAATTTCTAGGAGACCGTATCGGATGCCGCCAAATGAATTGGCAGAGCTCAAAAATCAGTTGAAGGATTTGTTGGACAAGGGTCTTATTCGTCCTAGTGTGTCAGAATGGGGTTGTCCTGCTATCTTTGTGAAGAAGAAGGACAAATCTCTACGGATGTGCGTGGATTATCGTCCACTCAATGCTGTCACCGTTAAGAACAAGTATCCGTTACCCCGTATTGACATTCTGTTTGACCAGTTGTCCAAGGCGAGAGTGTTTTCCAAGATTGATCTTAGGTCTGGTTACCATCAGATCAAGATTAGACCAGAAGATGTGCCTA
>CM041639.1:8058874-8074951 GCA_023333625.1 Bothriochloa decipiens | reverse complement strand
AGATGTGCCTAAGACCGCTTTTTCTACCAGATATGGATTGTATGAGTATCTTGTTATGTCCTTTGGCTTAACAAATGCTCCTGCGTACTTCATGTATCTGATGAATTCGGTCTTCATGCCAGAGCTAGACAAATTTGTGGTGGTGTTCATTGATGATATCTTGGTGTACTCAGAAAACGAAGATGATCATGCCGAGCATCTGAGGATTGTTCTAGAAAGGCTTAGGGAACATAAGCTGTATGCTAAGTTTAGCAAGTGTGAGTTTTGGCTCAAGAAAGTTCAATTCCTTGGCCATGTCCTATCTGAAGAGGGAATCTCAGTAGATCCGAGCAAAGTCCAAGAGGTTATGAACTGGGAAGCGCCGACTTCTGTGCATGAAGTTCGGAGTTTTCTTGGTCTAGCCGGGTATTATCGTCGTTTCATTCCGGATTTCTCGAAGATTGCCAAACCTATGACAAATCTGTTGCAGAAAGAGAAGAAGTTTGTCTGGACAGAGGAGTGTGAAACAGCTTTTCGTACCTTGCGGGAATTGTTGACCACTGCTCCTGTTCTTGCGCAACCAGATTTGGGAAAACCTTTTGATGTATATTGCGATGCATCGAAAATAGGCTTGGGATGTGTACTTATGCAAGAAGGAAGAGTCATAGCTTATGCCTCACGTCAGTTAAAGAAGCATGAAGTGAATTATCCAACCCATGATTTGGAGCTAGCAGCTGTTGTGCACGCTCTAAAAATCTGGAGGCATTACTTGTTGGGTAACTTCTGTAAAGTCTATACTGATCACAAAAGTTTGAAGTATATCTTCACTCAACTCGAGTTGAACATGAGACACCATCGATGGATGGAGTTTATTAAGGACTTCAATATGGAGATCTTGTATCATCCAGGCAAAGCAAACGTAGTCGCAGATGCGTTGAGTCGAAAATCACATTGTCATGCTATTCAACCATTGTTAGCAGATGATTTTAGCCTCATGCATCCTGTTGTGTTGCGTAACATACAAATTAGTTGCTCGCTTGAAAGCAAGATTATCGAAGGTCAGAAAACTGACAAGGGTATAGGTCACATCAAGGAGAAAATGTTGAAATAGCCGCTCAAGCATTTCCGAGTAGATGAGAAGGGAATCTTATGGTTTGACGATCGTCTGGTCGTACCAAAAGATAGAGAACTCAGAAATCAAATTATGGATGAAGCTCACTTATCAAAGTTATCTATTCATCCTGGTGTAGTAAGATGTTTCATGATCTAAAGGTTCGCTATTGGTGGACCAAAATGAAAAAGGAGATTGCAGCTTATGTCGCACGGTGTGACATCTGTTGTCGCGTAAAGGCTGTTCATTTGAAGCCAGCCGGAATGCTTCAACCGTTGCCGATTCCTGAATGGAAATGGGAAGATGTCAGTATGGATTTATTACTGGCCTTCCCACCACTCAAAAAGGGCATGATTCTATTTGGGTAATCGTGGATCGACTTACCAAGAGTGCGCATTTTATTCCAGTTCGGACAGACTATCGGCCGCCTCAATATGCTGATATTTATCTCAGGGAGATTATCCGTTTGCATGGAATTCCTAAGATGATTGTATCTGATCGAGGATCTCAGTTCACTGCTCATTTCTGGGAACATTTGCAGAAGGATTTGGGGACAAAGCTGAATCATAGTACAGCTTATCATCCTCAAACCTCAGGCCAAACAGAAAGAGTGAATCAAGTTCTTGAAGATCTTCTGAGAGCTTGTGTTGTATCATCCAAGGGCTCATGGGAGAAATGGTTACCTTTGGCAGAATTCTCTTATAACAATAGTTACCAAGAGAGTATACAGATGGCTCCTTTTGAGGCACTGTATGGCCGAAAGTGTAGAACGCCTGTGAATTGGGTAGGACCTGGAGAAAGAAGATACTATGGTATTGACTTTGTTAAAGAAGCTGAAGAGCAGGTTCGAACAATTCAACAACACATAGCAGCTGCACAATCTTGACAGAAAAGTTATGTCGATAAGAGAAGAAGACCTCTAACTTTTGATGTTGGTGATTATGTGTATCTGAAGGTCTCTCCTATGAAGAAAGTGCAACGTTTTGGTGTTAAAAGAAAACTTGCACCTCATTATGTTGGTCCATATCAGATAGTGGAAAGAAAAGGATTGTGGGCCTATAAGCTCAAACTGCCTGAAGAGATGAGTGCAGTATTTCCTGTTTTCCATGTATCCCAACTCAAGAAATGTCTACGTGTTCCAACTGAGGAAGCCGTTAAAGTGAAAGACATTAAGCTGAGTTCAGATTTAACTTATGAAGAGAAACCTATGAGACTTCTGGATGTCAAAGACAGAGTGACCAGAAATCGTGTGGTCAGGCAATATAAGGTTTCTTGGAGCAATCATGATGATAACGATGCCACTTGGGAAACCGAGGACTATTTAAAAGAAGTATATCCCGATTTTCATAAAGAATGGTTAGTCTACTCAAATCTCGGGACGAGATTTCTTTAAGGGGGGAAGGGCTGTAACACTCTGGTGTTAAGCAAGCATAATCATTTGCATTCTTAAGCATAAGCATCATTAGGCATACCATTAATGAAAAGAGTGATTGTCATTTTATGTATCATGCTTGTTTATTCGAATTTTGATTGCCTTTCACATGAAGTGCATATGTGGTATGAGTGTTTGGTGTTGGATGACCTCTAATGTAACCTAGACATGTTTAGGACACCAAATTAACCTAGGTTTATGTTCATGGTTTTGGGTAATTAAGCTTTGTTGTCATGGTTGACCAAGGTGGACCATTAGAGTAGTTTTGTTTGACTGAATTGGAAGTGATAGCTAGAGTGCTTGCATGTGTGTGCACCCTAAATGAAGTTTGTAGAGAATTTTATAAGGAACAAAAGTTGTTTTTACCACTTTTCATGAAAATGCTTGGAAGGTGTTCAAAAATGTTGAAAAAGGGCAAAATTGGAGGCTGATTTTCTATTTTGGGGATTTTTCAAAGGTATTTTATTTGGTTTTTTGTAATTCAAAATCTAGGCAGAATCTGGCAAAACTTCTTTAAGATGAAATGTTCTACTCTTCAAAAGCTACATTTCATCTATTTTGAGTTTTTGCTAATTCGGCTTAGTTTGAAAGTTATTAAGCAGCAAAGTTTGTTCTGAGTTCATGGAAATAACATTTTGGTGACGGCTGTACCCTGGCCGTCAGGAAAATGTTCGGCCACCGCCCATGTCGCCCAGCCCGCGCGCTCCGCGTGGCGCGCATCGACCGGCCGTCCGGGGCGGCAGCGGCCGTTCGGACAGGTTAAAGCGAGGCGCCCGCTCTCCCTCTCGCGGTCGCCTCCTTCATTTTCCCCTCCCTTCTCCTTCCCGCAGCGCTGCAAGCTCTCGGCCGCCGCCGCGCAGCGCCGAGCTCGCCTCGTCGCCGTTCAAAATTCGCCGCCTTCGGCCACGCATTGACCCACTGAGCACCACAATCGGACGCGCCCGAGCCCGCTACACTGTCCTCCGCCCTCGCCTCGGCCCGTTGCTCCAAGGTATACTCGAATCGGCGAGTTTTCTTCCCGGCCGCCATGGCCGCACCTCGGCTCCGCCGTGGACTCGCCGCTCTGCCCGTCATTTTCTTGCCATTTCGTGCAAATAGGATGCGCTGTGCCCCGTAGCCGCTAGAGCCCTAGCTAACCGAGCCGATTAGGGTCGGCCCTCGCCGGAATTTGGCCGCGCCGCCGTGCGGTTGGTCGCCGGTCCGCCGCGCACGTGGCCGAGCCACCTCGGCCGTGCCCCTGTCCGTTTTTAGCTGCTCAATCGAAGCGCGTTGACCTGCTGGTCCTTTCCCTCCGGTCGGTGACGCCGGGAAGCCGCCGTGTCGGCCGGCGAAGCCACGCCGACGACCTCCCTGCCTTTTCCCCGGAGGAGGACTTTCGTCCTAGAATTCAAGAAACCCTAGGGTCCCTTGTGCTAAGTTGCCAGACACAGCAGTTTTCTTAATAGGGCTTGGTTAGTTTCTGAAAATGCTAGGGTCCCCGGTGTAAAGTGGTTTTTCCTTTTTCTTTTTCAGAATTGATTTTAGATTTCGGTTTAAACTTTAAAAATTCATAACTTGCTCATTTTTCATCCAAATGAGTTGGTTCAACTTGCAGTATTTTTCTTATGAGATGATCTATGCATGAAAAATATGAAATGTGGAATTTGTGAAACTTTTCTGTATAGCTTTATTTATCCCTATTAATTGTATTTATCTTAGGAAATGCATAACTAATTCTCTGTTGCTCAGAAAAATGTGAGACCAAGTTTGTTGGTTTTCTTATGTCATGCTCTATTTGTGAAAAATGTTATTAGGCTATGTCATATGTAAATTTTTCTATGTCTAGTTATGGTGCCTATTTTCATGTGAGGATAAATAATTCATAATAAATAATGTATAAGGAATTTGTGCATGAAACTTTTTGGAGAGTGTTTTTATGTCAATCTAGAGCTAATTATATTCTGAGATCTGTTGTTTGATATACTTTTATGTACAAAGTATTTTATGCCCCTGGAATTGTGCTGCCTTGTCATTTTTGTGCAGGATAAAGTACTTACTGTTTTGACTTGAAATTTTTATGGTAATCTTTGTTTGGTATGATTAAGCTTCTGTAATTTTTACAGAATTTTCTGAGTAGTCTAAAGTCATGTTGTAGTTATACCCTGATTTCTTTCGTTTATAAATAATGCTTTAGAGTTATCATTTCATGTGGGTAAAAATGCTTTTTATGCTATTCATGAGATGTATGATCTTCTGTTGGTTGTGGTTCAGTAGAGTGTAGTGTGCAAAACAATGGTTGTTTATGATTCTTTATAGTGTGCGAGTAAAGTTTTAATGCGAGGCTTATTTGGAGATTTATCGGTAGAAGAGAATGCAGATGACATGTGCTTATCATACATGTTTTCAAATAGCATATCATTCATCTTAGCTGAGCATTCATTCACCATCACCATCAGCATTGTATTTATATGTATGCACGGTATTCATACGTACTATGCATCATACAGGATCGTCAGAGCTCGCGACAGTAGTTCCCGGAGCACAAGGAGAGGAAGACCAACAGGAAGCTTTGGTGCGGGAAGCAGCAGCAGAAGAGGATCCCGAAGCTGATCTTCCGGAGTGTCCCGACCATCAGCCAAGTGCTTTTCTGAAAGGCAAGCCCCGGAGCATTCTCCCTGTGGTTTGCAAAAGATCTAACTTGAGTCCTTTACTTGTTTGTTGCATTAAGTTATAGGCGTTGTTTTATACCGTTGCTGCATTACTTATATTTCTTGCCACTATTTATACTTCAACCCTGTTAGGTTCAGGTACGATTATATGCTTAGCCCTGCTTAACTAGATCGGTAGAAGTCGGGTGATTTCCTGTCATCCGCGAGTTATAGGTGGTAACTCGGATGGTTGAATACATTGTTATCTTGGATAACCATGTGGAGATAATAAATCGAGACCGGGCGGGATTGGAGTTGAGAATGAACTGGAGGTTCAATGTGGTTTATCCCATCTGTGTCGAACTACGACCCCGTCCGTTGTACGTCCTCAAGTCATATTGAATTTATGCCTCACATTTAGCTGGAAGGATAAGTCGTTCCGACCGCGAAGCCTAATTTTGATTTGGGCCGGGAGTCGACCTGCTGTACGCATCGCATTGGTGAAGATGGGGGACCACGGGTTACGTGGTTGTAAGGCCTGAATATAGCATGGTGCGCCCTGCTGGCAGCCGGACGGTGCCCGGATGTGATGGTACCTGTTGATCTCGCGTTTTTCCTGAATTGGATGTCGGTGACCTGTAGCTCACCGTGGCTGGTGAGTGTGGTTTGTGTGAGGAGTACCCGCCAGCTGGTTAGTAATCGATTATAATCGCCATCGTTCCTGGACAGTGAACACTTGACTTGAGCAGCGGCATCGTAGTAAGAACTTGAACAAGAGGTGAGATGGTTGAGCGGATGAGATGGAAAGATACTCAACCGGAAATGGTTACTTGCTGTTGAATAATTATTACCATGCTTGTTTAGTACAGGTGCTAATGTAGCATGATAAGGATAATCAGATTAAAATACATTGCTAGAAGGTTCTTATTAAATGTTTCTTAATGCAAGCTTTTCCGCAATTTAAATGAGTCAGCTATCCTACTTATACAGCCTTGCATACTCCTTGGAGTCACTTTATTTTTAGTTTATGATGGGTAAGTCTAGCTGAGTACATCCTCGTACTCAGGGTTTTATTTCCCATGTTTTTGCAGATGGTGAGATGCTTTACGGTTATTGTCAGAATTGTTTCTATCCCGCCTTGGGCGATGACTAGACCTTGGGCATGGTCACTCTTCTCTACTTGATGCTTTTGCTGGATGTGGACCAAGGACCTGGCACTATATTTCAACTGTGTGTGTGTGGTATTTGAACTTAAACCGCTTCCGCTTTTATTTGAACTTGAACTTGGTTTGTAATAACTCTATTTCGTACTCCGATGATGTTTTAAAACTATGTGCAAACTGTGTACTTGTGAATGGAACCGCTAAACTATTACGATCTTGGTCGTGTCGGAAAAGGTTTGAAATCCTTCGAGATTTCACGGACTACCGGGTTTATTAGGTCTCAATCATATGATTTGCTGAATTAATGGCGGATTATGTGCTTGTGCTCTAATAAATTGGTCGGTTCTGTTACACTCTTGGAGCCGGCACGGGCCACAGTTGGAGCCACGCACTTTTGCAGCTCCGGCCTCCCTGGACTCTGGCCGCCGGAGCGTCCGCCGTGGCCGCCGAGCCGCGCACGCCCCGCCGTGCCTCGACTAGCCCCGGTAGCTAGCTCATGGAGATCCCAGCTTCTCCAATCGAAGGGCAAGAAGGAGGATGGAGACCAATGCCCGGCTTCGCCGGCGAATTTAGCCTCGCCGCCGCGCCTCGCTGGCCGCCACCGGCCTGAGGGTCGATTTCCCCGAGTTAGAGCACCTAGCCGACCAGCCACGTAGCTCAGCTAATGCTCCGACATTCGTCGAGGGTCCGCCCGACGA
This sequence comes from Bothriochloa decipiens, assembly GCA_023333625.1. NCBI lineage: Eukaryota > Viridiplantae > Streptophyta > Magnoliopsida > Poales > Poaceae > Bothriochloa > Bothriochloa decipiens. The sequence goes on along the minus strand of CM041639.1, from coordinate 8,067,941 downwards.
GGTCGAGGGTCCGCCCGACGAAGTCGAGGGTCCGACCGACGAGTCGAGGGTCCGACCGACGAGGTCGAGGGTCCGCCCGACGAGGTCGAGGGTCCGACCGACGAGTCGAGGGTCCGACCGACGAGTCGAGGGTCCGCCCGACGAGGTCGAGGGTCCGCCCGACGAGGTCGAGGGTCCGCCCGACGGAGTCGAGGGTTCACCCGACGAGTCGAGGGTCCGACCGACGGAGTCGAGGTCCTGCCCGAGTCGAGGTCCTGGCTCGAGGCCAGATGGTCAAGTCTCGAGGGGCGCACAGTTCTCGAGGGCTGCCCCTTTCGTGCGAACAAGTCCGTCTTCGAGGGCATGCCCGTTCGCCGGGCGAGGCTTCGTTCTCGAGGCCAGCCCGTTCGCCCGAGCGAGCTCCGTCCTCAAGGAGTCGCCCGGACCGCCCCACCTCGAGTGTACAGTGCCGACCTAACTTGACCCAGATCCAGCCCTGTCCTTTCGAGGCCCAGACGAGACCTGTCAACGTTGACCGTTGACCTGGCCCCACCTGTCAGTGACCAGACCGTGGATCCCACCTGTCAGCCGCTGACTGGGTCCCGTCAGCGCTGATGTCAGCATGACGTCAGCACACCCCAGCTGCACTGTTCCTGCGCGCCACATGGCCCAATCAGGAGCTGCCACGTGTCAGCACCAGGTTAATCTGCCCTTTTTCTTTTTCCGAAAATAGAATAAACTTCGAAAATCCATAACTTCTTCATACGAACTCTGAAAAATATGAACCAAGTGTCCAAATTTTCATAAAAATAAGCTCTACGTCATAGGCTTGTGTATGAGTGCATTTGGAGTTATTGAATTTTATTGCTTCTTTGTGTTGACTCTATAGGAGCCGCTAACGCGGCTATTATGTCTCGTTTCAGAGGAGGATCAGCTTGAGGAGGACGACTACGAGTACGAGGAGGAGCTCGGTGACGACTTCACAGGTGCCACACCCCACCCAACCTCGTAGATCCTATTACGCATGGCATAATATCTAGTTGCTAGTGCTCAATTATGAATATCACCTGATGATAGGTTGCATGATAGAACTGCTTGATGAGCCTTTACCTTGTCGCAACCTTACTCCTGCATACCTGCTGATAGGCTAGACGCTTGCTTATTTTATCTATGATGCTTTACTTCTACTACGCTTATATCTGTGTGATAATGATGCGTGGTGGAGAGCATGGTTATATGGTTAAGGCACGTGGTGCCACTTTACTCGGGGAGAGTGCTGCGTGCGTCTTGGGTGTGTGGTGAGGGTTGAGTCGATCGGACAGGATTCTACGACGAGCCATGTGGGCGAGTCTTGCCGGGGAATGTGTTCTGGGCATTCCCGTGTGAGGTGCTTGTGGCGGGCACATTGTGATGCATAAGGAGATCTCGGGGGTGAGAACCTTCGTGGAGCGAAGCCCCGGGAAGGAGGTGCTGTTGTAGCACGGACTGTTGTAGTCCCAAAAGAGAAGATAATCCTGTCTGATCCCCCTAGGACCTGATATCTCTTGAGGACCGGAACCTTGGGACTTACGTGCTCACCACTCGCTCTTGAATGGGCGGGAGACGGATGTCTGACTAGCTAGGACGGTGCCACTACTACTAGGTTGTTAGCAGAAAGTGTCGGGAGGTACGGGCGTGGAGACCCACACCCTCCTTAGACAGCATAGTGACCATGGGGGCCCGGTACTATGTCTCACAGTCTCAGTGTGTCGGTGGTACCTATCCGGGATGTCCCAGTACTGAGTGGTAGGGTGGCATCGCACCGGTTAGAAAGCAGCCGGAATCAGCTTAGGCGGGGCACCGCCGATGATAGTGATCTTGTGGTTACGGGAGTACACGCTCTGCAGAGTTTATGAATCTATATATAGTCCGTGGGCCACTGGTATGGCTCTTTCCTAAGACCCACGCTTCTCGGGAGTAGTGAGAGGAGTCCTTCTATTTCTCCCCCTGGTGTTACCCTTCCGGCTGTGAGCCGCTGAGACAGGCTCCGAGAGGGAGTTGGACCTGTCGACTGAGTGCGAGAGGGTGAGATGTGTGTGATGGTGATGGAATGGGTTTGGATGTGTGGTTGAGATGGATTAAAATTTGATGAATTATATTATATAATATTGGTCACTGTTTGCATAGGAAACTATAGCCACATATTAGGTCGATTTGATTATATCCTTGCATCCCACCAAATACTACATAGCAAAAGCAAAGCATAGGGTGGGAGATGTGGCCAGTACAAACCGTACTGAAAATTATTTGGCAGGTGAACCCGACTACGACTATGACGATGAGGAGGAGTAGACGTCTCGTTCCTACGCTCAGGCTTCTTTTTGGAGATTTTATTATACTTCCGCCTTTTGCAGCTGTTCCAGAGGCTGCTGCTACTCTGATGATTCCGCCAATGTGGCGATGAATTATTTATGTAATTCCCCCTAATTGTAATCTTTTGTACGATGTATGGATCCTGTATCGACTATTGCGAGATAATGAGATGGTTTGATGCTTCAAACTATTATATTATCCGCCATTCTGTGTATTTTTCCTTCGTGGAAAATTGAGGATGTTTCAAGATCCAAGTTGAGCCCTCTAGGTGGTGATGCAGGAGTTGGAGAAGCTGCTGCTGAGGTGGAGGGGGCGGCACTGCCCCCCTCAGGTGAGGCACTGCCTCCCTGCTGGTTTCCAGCATGTGTGTGCTGCACCTTCGATTGGAGTTTGTCAGCGGAAATTTGTGCAGCAACAACTAGAGGATCTTCATCTTCATTTTCTTGATCTTCTCGTGGCCTAACATCGCCAATCGCCATTTGCTTGATTGCCTTACAAGGTGGATCCTCCTTTCCTACAACACTTGCATCAACTTGCTCTACTTGAGAGCCATTAGATTCATCAAATGTCACATCTACCGTGACCTCAGTTCTACCCAAGGTTTTAATGAAGACACGGTAGGCATGCTCATTTGATCCATAACCAATAAGAATGCCTTCATCAACTTTAGATGTAAACTTAGAGCTTTTGGGCCTTTTGCTAAATATGAAACACTTGCACCCAAATACTCTAATGTAAGACACCTTTGGTTTGTTACCGGTGAGAAGCTCATATGAAGTCTTATTGAGTTTCTTGTGTAAGTAGAGGTGGTTGATGGCATGACAAGCGGTCTTGACAGCGTCACTCCAAAAGAGGTCTGACGTCTTGTACTCATCAAGCATTGTTCTTGCCATATCAATAGGTGTCCTGTTCTTCCTCTCTACTACACCATTTTGCTCAGGGGTGTATGGAGCTGAAAACTCATGCTTGATGCCTTCTTCATCAAGAAATTCTTTAACTTGAGTATTCTTGAATTCAGTTCTGTTATCACTTCTTACTTTCTTGACAGGGAGACCAAATTCCCTTTGTGCTCTTCTGATGAAGATTTTCACCTTATCTTGTACCTGGCACTTATCATAAACGAAGAATACCCAAGTGAAACGAGAATAGTCATCAACAATTACTAAACCATATTTGTCACCCCCGAGGCTGAGGTAGGCAACCGGTCCAAAGAGGTCCATATGTATCAACTCCAAAGGTTGAGTGGTAGTCATGATGCTCTTCGGTGGGTGAGGTACGCCTACTTGCTTTCCAGCTTGGCAAGCGCTGCATATCCTGTCTTTTTCAAACTGAACATTCGTTAGTCCAAGGATGTGGTTGTCTTTTTGGAGTTTGGCCAAGTTCCTCATCCCAACATGAGCTAAACGACGATACCAGAACCAGCCCATGCTAGATTTTGCCACTAAACAGGTCTCAAGCTTAGCTTTACTTTTGCTAAAATCAACTAAGTACAGCTTGTTCTTGAGTTTGCCCGTAAAGACAATAGAGGAATCCACTCTCCTAAAGACTTCCACATCCGCATCAGTGAAGAGACAATTGTAACCCATCTCACATAATTGAGAACGGACAACAGGTTGTACTTCACTGAGTCAACATGTAAAACATTAGAGATTGAATGTTCATGAGTTATAGCAACTTTACCAAGACCAATAACTCCCCCTTTAGAGTTATCACCAAAAGTAATGTTGTCACTACAATCTGTAGTTGGGGCGTATGATGAGAACATACTCTTCTCTCCGGTCATATGATTTGTACAGCCGTTGTCAAGCACCCAACTTGACCCACCGGAGGAGTATGCCTGCAACACAAGTTTAGTTCCTAGATTTAGGCCCCCCAACAACCTTGGGGCCTTGCATGTTAGTTACAATACTTTAGGAACCCAAATGGAAGTATTACGAAAAGCATTTCGACCATTTCCAACAAATATGGCACACACTTTCCCTTTGCTGTTGTGCTGCAAAACAAAGTTAGAATTCAACATTTGATACATTTGTTTTGCCTTTGGTTGATAAACTTTTATATTGGGAGTTTCTTCACTTGCTTTCTTTGTGTTCTGAGCAACCTGCTTTACTTGAGAAGCTTTCTTAGTGGGCTGGTTCTGAGCAAGAGAACTGGAGATGGTCTTTCCTTTGCTGTGGGGAGGGGCACTGCCTCCCTTCACAGAGGCAATGCCTCTCTTGACAGATGCATCTCGGGCCTAGCTGTGCGCCACCTACTATGCAGACCTCTCTATACCTCTAAAACCCTTGCTCATGAACTGAACACACCCATATCCATTGATTACCTTTCTTCCATTTGTTTTACCTCCATGAGTGTGTCCAAGCCCATCTTTGATTCGAGGATTTCTCCCATCTTTGTATTGTGGCTTCCTTGGTTGTTCAGTTTTGCCACTAGCCGCTTTCTTGCTTTCTTTGGCCTTTGCACCTATCATAGCATTGAGTCTAGCAATCTCCTTTCTCATAGCCTCCATATTTGCAAGGTTAGTGGAATAGACATTCATATCAACATTATAGCATTTTCCACAAACTTCACTAGTGGAAGCATTAGAAGTGTCTTTTGTTTTAGAGGGCTGTGAGGTGCTCTCCCAAAGAAGACTATATTGTTCCTCAAGTTTGTTGTGCTTTTCCACTAAGACACAGTACTTGTTATTGAGGACAATATTAGCCTTCCTTGTGATAGCATATTCTCATTGTTGATTGCTTAGAGCTTTCTTCAAAGAGTTAACCTCAATTTTCTCTAACTCAAGAGCTTCATCGCTGCTGATATATAACTTTTTAGTTCATTCAAGAACATCATCTCTCTCAGCAAGCTCAGCTTTGACACTTTCTAATTCTTCCATTAGTGTAGTGATGAAGAGTTTGGTTGTAGGATCAAGATTTCTAGTCAATTTATCATATTCTTTAACATTTCTAGACTCTTCATCACTAGACTCACTAAGTTCACTACTAGAGGCATCACTAGGAGGTGGAGAAGGAGATTTTATTTTGGGTTTTACCTTCTCATGCTTACCCATAAGGCAAATGTGGGAGGTGTCATCATCATCGGACATGTTGTTGAAGAGTCTTGGTGTGGAGGATGGCTTTTGAATAGCTACTGTTGCAATCTTCTCATCCACATCACTTGACTCTTTAGTTGAGTCCCACTCATGCCCAATGTGAGCTTCTCCCATGTTCTTGTACCTTCTCTTTCCATCATGCTTGCTGCCCTTCTTGTCCTTCTTTTGTTTGCCATCTTTTGCATCATGAGGACAATCAGCTATAAAGTGCTCGGTGCTACCGCATCTGAAACAAGTTCTCTTCTTCTTGTTTGGGAATCTTCTTTGCACTAGTTTGTATCTGTTCTTTTTTATTCCCTTGCTGAATTCTTTTATGAACAAAAATATGTCATCTATTTTCTTGTAATCAGCCCCGTCATCTTCATCTTCACTTGAGGATGAACTTGTATCATTGTTTTGAGGAATTTGCTTGACTTCTTTGGGCTGACTTGCTGATGTTTGCTTGCTGCATTTTTGCTTGCTTGAGCAGCCATATTTGCTGGACTTATTGGCCTTGAGAGCTACTTCCTTGATCTTCAAACATCAAGCTTGGCTTGCAGCTCACCAAGTCTTTTTCTTTCATTTGCTTCTTCCTTTTGCATATCAAATGTCAACAATCTTCCAAGCACATCATTTGGAGTGAAGTGCTCAAACCTCTTCTTATCTCTAATCAAGGTGAACACAGTCTCATTTCTTGGAGAATAGGCCTCCAACAAGCTCCTCACATCCATAGCCTCTAATCTCCCCAACAAGGATCATCAACCTATCAAACATCTCTTGTGCACCTTCTCCTTCATTTATCACAAACCTATTGAGCTTTGCCATCAACAAATCAATCTTGGCCTTTCTTACTTTGTTAACACCTTCATGTGCAAGGATCAAAGTATCCCAAATCTGCTTTGCCACATTGACATTCATCACACGGTTGTACTCATTTCCATCAAGTGTACTAAGAAGTATGCTTGTGGCTTGGTTGTTGAGTTGGACAGCCATGAGCTCTTCGTTTTGTTGGATTCTTGGAATCTTCTGGTGGCTGAAATCCACTCTCCACAGCCTCCCAAAGACCTGGATGAATACCACCAAGGTAAGCTCTCATCAAATGCTTCCACTTGGCACAGTTGGTCCCATCGAAATGAGGCAACTTCCCCGCGGGCACATTGATAAAAGATTTACGATCATAGTTAGACAAATAAGAATAGTTAAAGGATATGGCTGCATATTTCTTGTTGTTGTTGCTGCCCTTGTCCTTGCTATCCTTCTTCTTGCCCTTGCTCTTCTCTTTCTTGCTGCTCTTGGAGGCATGATATGATACATCATCATCACCATCATCTGAGCTACTAGAGAGCTCACTAGATTACACATCATACTCAACCTTCTGCCTTTTCTTTTCTTCTTCTATGGCTTTTGCTCTTGCTGTTCTTCTTTCAGCTCTTTGCTCTCTTATGATTCTTCGTGCTTCTTTTCTACCTCTCTTTTCTTCTAGCAGCTGTTGCTCTTTTCTTTTCTGTCTAGCTTCTTGTTTCTCTTTTCTTCTTCTTCTCTTCTCAGGATCAGTGGTCTTTCCATCACTTGCTGTTGACATGGAAAGATCACTGCTGATATCATCAACCCTTACCCCATCTGTAGGATCACCGGCTCCCCTCGAAGCACTTGCATGGTCCATACTTCACGCGGTGAAGCGTATACGAAGCAACGCGGCTCTGATACCACTTGTAGGATCTCTGGACATAAAAGTGGCCTAGAGGGGGGTGAATAGGCATGCAAAAACTCAACTCGATCCGAGATCAATATAGTGAGGCACTGCCTCACTTTTCTAAACACTGAAATATAGACTGAATTGAAACTCTGCAGGAACTAAAACTACAACTTTGTTTACCAACTTTCTACCTTATTGCACACAAGTAGACTACAGATCGAGGCCTAAACCAACAGCAGTAAGTCTACACATATAGATCGGGTACAATAACGAAGATAACCTCAACAACAATATGAAATACGATGAATATAGAACAAGCACACGGTGACACAATGATTTATCCCGTGGTTTAGCTCGCCACCAAGGCTTGCCTAAGTCCACGTTGTTGAGGAAGCCACAAATGGCTTGGGCTTGCCACAAAGGCTTGCCTTACCCTCGTTCTCAAGTCAAGAGAGTTAACTCTTGAAGTGAGGGGTGATTTCACTAGCTCCAATGTGAGGTTACAAACCTCCCTAGGCTGCCACACAAGTTGGCAAGCTCTAGGGCGACGCCTAGCCGGCTAGGAGCAAAGCTCCAAGAGTAACAAACCCTAGGACGCTGGCCAAACGTGCACCAAATTCTCTTTTAACAGTGGCAATCAATAGATCCACTCTCCAATCGAAGTTTGCTGCCTTTTCCCTCAAGATTTGATGGTGGAATCAAGAGATCAGCTTGGGGGATGGAGGAGCAACAATGGAGGGAGAGAGCTTCTGGCTGTTTGCAAAGAGTATGTCGCGAGGTAGACGAAGGGGTAAGTGGGTTGGGCCGACAGGAGGATATAAATACCTGCCTGGGCCCAACGGTCACTTTTGAAGAGAGGCACTGCCTCACTCCAAACAGCTCAGAATAAAATATGCTTTTGGTGGCTGTTTGGTGATGGTATGAGAATGTGTTTTCCAGAATATGAGCATTTGGTGACACTTTTGACAAATTATCTTAGGATCCCTCTTGATAGTACGGCTTTTTCTAAACTCAAATTCAAACCAAAAATGAATTTAAACCTCCTTTGAGTTCAGCATAGCCTCCATTTGTAATTGGGGACCCTCTAACCTGTACATCATCCTCATGTTGGTAATTACCTGCTTGTCATCTCGATAAATCTCATTAGTCCCCTAATTCGGTGGTCATCAACGCCAAAACCTACATCAAGGCTTGATTGCACTTACAGAACTGAAGCCCCACGCCAGAACGGGGCGCGGGAGCCCCTCGGCCTCGCCTAAGCTTGGCGGGCATGGGCGGCCCCATGGCCTCGCCAGAGCCAGGCGTGTGCAGCTCCTCGGCCTCGTCGGAGCCATGACGGGCCGCTCGCACCCACCAACGCAAGCACTAGCACTGCAAAGACACAACTCCCCATTAGTCTAGTTGCTTTATTAATTAGGGCGTACCTAGGATTTTGGACTATTTCTATTCAAATATTGTAATGTCATTGGAAGAAAAAAATAGTATCCTATTTGACTCTAGTGGTTGATGCATGCAAAGTCAAGGAATAATGTATTGTTTGTTGTTGTACAAGTTGATTTTTCCAGCAAATTTTGTCATGGGCCACTGAGAAAACATGTTATTGGCTAGATCAGACCGCAAGCCGGAGAATTTACCAAAAAATATTACAAATGCATGGTTCTTTATTTGCTCATAAACACCGCATTAATATTTTAATTATTGCTCAGATTCCAGGAGAGAAGGTTAGAGTAATGTCCAAACTACGTACTGTTGTCTTCAATCTTCGTCTCCTCGCTGATATTTGCCGTAGCACATTGCGCTTGCCTCGACCATGGCCAAGAAGTCGCGGTCGCTAGGGCTTGCGACAACGGCGTGAATTGAAACCCCACGCCAGAACGGGGCGCGAGGAGCCCCTCGGCCTCGCCTAAGCTTGGCAGGCACGGGTGGCCCCATGGCCTCGCCAGAGCCGGGCACGTGCAGCTCCTCGG
>CM041639.1:7928292-8058864 GCA_023333625.1 Bothriochloa decipiens | reverse complement strand
AAAAAAATAGTATCCTATTTGACTCTAGTGGTTGATGCATGCAAGTCAAGGAATAATATATTGTTTGTTGTTGTACAAGTTGATTTTTCCAGCAAATTTTGCCTTGGGACATTGAAAAACATGTAATTGGCCAGATCACACCACAAACCGGAGAATTTGCCAAAAGATACTACAATTCGTGGTTCTTTATTTGCTCGTTCACACCACATCAATTATTTTAATCACTTCTCGGATTCCATGAGAGAAGGTGAGAGTAATGTCCAAACTACGTGTTGTTGTCTTCAACCTTCGTCTCCTCGCTGATATTTGCCATAACATATTGCGCTTGCCTCGGCCAGTCAATGGGGAATATCACGGGTTCCCCATAGACAGAAGATAACAGACGGTGGGCCACAACCAGTGGTCCCACCGCCTGACAAGAGCAAGACACGGAGCAAGGCTACATGTAGTTTTCCTTTTTTCCTAGACGGATTGTAATAGTAAAGTAACCAAACTGTTAGTTTAGGACTCGTTCCTGTAATCCGACTAGGATTCAAAGAACCCGCAGCAGACCCTGGGACTATAAAGGGCTCCTGAGGGTACCCCTTGTAAAAAAGTCAGACACAAGCCACAATAATCATGTGCAATACTCATCAATAACACGCAACAGGCTAACGCCGAATGGATGTAAAGGTTATTACTCGACTAATTTCGAGGGCCCAAACCAGTATAAAATCGTGTGTCTCGTTCGTCTTGTTGCCATAACCGCCAGGTTCCGCAATTTGCCAAAGCTCCTCTGAACAAAAGACCGTCCTAGGCATCCCCGTGGCAGGCTATTAGTGGTAAACATTGACACGGACATGGACAAGACCTTGAGGTCGCCAGAGTTTGTGACAGCGGTGTGAATTGCAGCCCCATGTCAGACGAGGCACGGGAAGCCCCTCGGACTCGCCTAAGGTTGGCAGGCATGGGTGGCCCCATGGCCTCACCACAGCCGGGCACGTGTAGCCACTCGGCCTCGCCGGAGCCATGCGCGGGCTGCCCGTGCCCGCCAACGCAAGCACTAGCACTGCAAACACAAAACTCCACATTAGTCTAGCTGCTTTATTAATTTGGGCATACTAGGCTTTTGGAATATCTCTATTCAAATATTGTCATGTCATTGGAAGAAGAAAATAGTATCCTATTTGACTCTAGTGGTTGTTGCATGCAAGGTGAGGGAATAATATTGTGTTTGTTATTGTACAAGTTGATTTTTCTAGCAAATTTTGTCGTGGGCCACTGAGAAAACATGTTATTGGCCAGATCACACCGCCAACCCGGAGAATTACCAAAAGATACTACAAATGCATGTTCTATATTTGCTCATACACGCTGCATCAATTATTTTAACTATTTCTTAGAATCCAAGAGAGAAGGTGAGAGTAATGTCCAAACTACGTACTGTTGTCTTCAACCTTCGTCTCCTTGCTGATATTTGTTGTAACACATTGCGCTTGCCTCGGCCATGGCCAAGAACTCGCGGTCGCTAGGGCTTGCGAAAGTGGCGTGGACTGCAGCCCCACGCCAGAACGGGGCGCGGGGAGCCCCTCGGACTCGCCTAAGCTTGGCAGGCACGAGCGGCCCCAAGGCCTCGCCAGAGCCGGGCGCATGGAGCCACTTGGCCTCGCCGGAGCCATGCGCGGGCCGCTCACACCTGCCAACGCAAGCACTAGCACTACAAACACACAACTCCTAATTAGTCTAGCTACTTTATTAATTAGGGCGTACTCGGCTTTTGGACTATCTCTATTCAAATATTGTCATGTCATTGGAAGAAAAAAATAGTATCCTATTTGACTCTAGTGGTTGATGCATGCAAGGTGAAGGAATAATATAGTGTTCGTTGTTGTACAAGTTGATTTTTCCAGTAAATTTTGTCGCGGGACACCGAGAAAACATGTAATTGGCCACATCACACCGCTAACCGGAGAATTTGCCAAAAGATACTACAAATTCGTGGTTCTTTATTTGCTCGTACACACTGCATCAAATTTTAATCATTTCTCAGATTCCAGGAGAGAAGGTTAGAGTAATGTCCAAACTACCGTTTCTTCAACATTCATCTCCTCGCCGATATTTGCCGTAACACATTGCGCTTGCCTCGGCCATGGCCAAAGCTGGCGACAGCGCCCCATGCCAAAACGAGGCGTGGGAAGCCGCTCGGCCTCGCCTAAGCTTGGCAGGGACAGGCAGCCCCATGGCCTCGCCAGAGCCAGGCGCGTGCAGCCCCTTGGCCTCGCCTGAGCTTGGCAGGCACGGGCGGCCCCACGAGCTCACCGGAGTCAGGCATGGGTGGCCCCTTGGCTTCGCTGTGGTTCCATGGCCTCGCCAGATCAGGGAGTGAGTGGCCCCGTGGCCTCGCGGGAAATGGGTGTGGGTGCCCCATGGCCTCGCCGGAGCTAGGCGGGTGCCGCCTCTTTGGAGCTGTGCAGGTGTTGCGATCTGAGCAGGTGTGGCCTCGACCAGAGCTCATAAGTGTTACAACGATGTGTTATGGCAAATATATGTGAAGAGACGGAGGTTGAAGACAAGGGTTGTTTGCGACATCTGCGTAAAACGTTTGCGAAATACTAATGAAACACTTGCTACATCCACTTTAGAACACATTTCTGACACCCGGAACACTTGAAACATACTGTTGTTACAGTTGAAACATGTTCGGATTACTATTGAAACATCCATTATAGCACAACGTGAGGGAAAGATCATTTCTAGTTATAGTCACAGGATCCTTCTATCAAGTCATGGGAAGACCACCGTAACAAAAATACTTGTATGCACCAAAAACCTGGGGTTCGGAGTGGTAAATCCATCAAAAAGGGCAAATTTTAGCGGAGGGATACCTCGTTTCGTATAATATCGTAAAAAATTCCATGTAATAATCAATGCATTTTTGGAATCTATACTTATCTGCATGTCTAGAATCCTAGCAAGAAAATATCCCTCATTTTTTAGGTAACTACAAGTATACACGTAGGATCATGGACTAATTATGCTTTTTATTAGGTGTAATTAGCTATTTTTATTAGGTGTAAATTTTTAAGGGGTGAACACAGGAGGCAGGCACATGTGCACCGCCTGTGGTCCTGGCAATTGCACTCTACCTAGCTATGCCTATAAATATAGGCATCAGCATATCGCTGGAACTCATTCTTCCCAGGACCAGCATAAATTGACTAGCCTCCCGTCCATCACTACTGGAGAGTGAAACTTTGCTGAGTGCCTGTTACACTCGGCAAAGGCTGCTTTGCACTCAGCAACTCCCGTCTATCACTACAGGAGAGTGAAACTCTGCCGAGTGCCTGTTGCACTCGGCAAAGGCTGCTTTGCACTCGGCAAAGCGGTACCGGCGTATCTATTCACGGAATCACGGTAAACGCACTCTTTATCGAGTGCCAAAATACGGACACTCGACAAAGTCTTTGCTGAGTGCCAGAGAGGCACTCGGCAAAGATTTAACGCCGTAGTCCGCCGCCACGCCGTCTACTTCTTTTTTTAACTTTTCTACACTCGGCAAAGAATTACTCTCTGCCGAGTGCCACTGTGCAGGCACTCGGCAAAGAAATTTGTTTTTTTTTAAAAAAAACTCTTTGCCGAGTGCCACAGCCCAGGCACTCAGCAAAGCAATTTGTTTTTTTTTAAAAAAAATCTTTAGTAGCATCAATTCATGTAACACTGAAATAGTGCCTTAAAGCACTACAAAACATATTTAAATCGTCTCAGAAGGTAAACAACAGCATGTGTGGGAATCACACAGTTTATATGATTATATAACATTATTCCAGGCAATGATCCAAAACTTAGGAAATCTAGTATATACTTCTTGACTACTTATATATACAAACTATTTGTAGCAGCAAAACTGCCACGAATACATTGCAGAGCACCTAAGACTACAATCTGCCACGAATCTGAACCAAAACATTTGTACAGATGCCTTTTGGTGCTTCCAAAAAAATAAACTAATCCATTTCTCTCAACTCCACAAGCAACAAATAAGCAAAAGAACAAAGTGACGTACCACACCCTAGAGCCAATCTGGAGATGACTTCCTTGGCAATTCCTTGCCACATTCTTCCTAAACAAGGACACTGTTGTATTATTCCCTACAGGTCAAGGTATATAGATTGAGCCAATAGCCAAACCAAGTTCACAGAAAGGTATGACAGAAACTGCTACAAGGTTAAGAGAAGAATATGCATTGCATTTTACCTGTGGGATGATAATTTGTTTGTACAGCAGACCAAGTGCACTATATTTTCTGAATTGGCCAAGTGCAGTAGTATCTACACAACCAGCTGAATCTGCATTTTCCATAATATGATTACACTTGTGACTATGGAAAACACTTGGGAATATAACCTATAGAGTGAACTGAAGTATGATATTGCACTTGGGAATAAAATCTATAAAGTGAACTGAAGTATGATATTGAGTAGATTTTATAGAAAAGCATACGTAATACCAGGCAATTTCTTCCCAAAGTCATATGTTTCTATATAATCACTCCCTAAAGTCATATTACCTTGTGGACATTCCTTGTCATTTGTCAATGCAACCAGCTTGCTCCTTAGGCGTCGGACTCGTTCCAAGTTGAGGGAAATATATTTTGCTGTCAGCTCATCTTTTAATGGGTAAGCTTCAGCCTCTACCTCAATAGCCTGAAAAAAAAATAGTGCAATCACTGAAACACTGAAACTGCAGCCTCTAACTCAATGCAGTGATTGCTACTGCTTAGTAGCAGTAGTAGTAGAGCTAAAAACAATGATTTTGAATTTGCTTGGATATAATCCAGGAAGCATCTTATCTTATGCTAAACTAACATGACTACTAGCTAGACTGATCTCTGAACATTACAGGCAACCAATTCATACAAACATTTTTTTCCAGGTGAAGTTCCATTAAGCTTCCTACTAGCTAGACCATTGCTACTGAACCAAGCGATTAGTCCAGACACAACCAGTACAGATTCAGAATACAAGCATAGTTTGAAAAATTAAAGCTGTCAGCTTTGTTAAATACTCGTACTGTTCCAATAACAAGCATGATCACAGATATGACATCATTTTTCGGAAACAAGCAAAATTGCCATCAGCTAGCATAATCTCAAGTATAGGATCCTAGGTAGGCAATCTAGCATCTATTACTTTTAAGATGACATGCCTTGACCCTTGAGGAAGCAATCTGCTACAGTAGGTAGCTGCTATCTCACAAGCAACAAACCTCTGCTACACAACACATGTAACTTTCTTCTTTCTTAAGCATGTCAGGTTGTATCTCCTTTTTTTGGTCAGCAATGACCTGCAAAAAAATTAAGTAACATGATGGAATTAGAAACAGGTACCACAATTGCCCACCTTATGTACAGCACCACAGTTTGTTATATCTAAGTAACCAATTGAATAAGAGTAAAGGGAGAAACAGGCATTTGAGTCACAACTACTTATCACAGAAAAAATTGATGTTCACTTTGAACTCTGAATAATGAGTACTGCTATTGACCATTGGCTCTGCTTGGTTCAGAGTTCAGACTTGAGAGAACAACAGTCCCAATCTACTACTACTGCTATGTATTTAAATGAAAATAGCTACCTTTGGAACAAAAATGAGAAGAACTGTAGCTCCTAACATTCAGGTACAGGATTCCTTGCAAGTAGTAATAAACAGATAAACAAATGGAAGAGTTACCCATGAGAGCAAAGACTATTATCCAATGGAACTCATAATAAAAATGAGTTGTGCTGCTGCACTAGTTACTGAAACCTGAACACCTATGTAAGAATTTTATCATTACTTAAATTGAAAACACATCACATTGGTGCAGTCTGCAGTGTATATAACAAATAGGTGTTTGAGTGAATCATCAAAAGATGGATGCTCTGTAACAGCTTAAAAAAGTGTAGCATACATTTTGTATCTACTGAAATTTAATGATAAATACTAGAACATCCAACCTACTACAAAGCAGTGTATATACAACTATATATAAGAAACACCACACTGCTTGCCAACAGAAGTCCAAACTGCTGAATGCATAGACAAAATTATTCACAGGCCTAAGTAGCACCTAATATCGTTATATGTCTGCACCTGCTCCACATTTGAATTAATAAGTTCAAGCCTTTTTTATATCAACCACAGCAGTACAGTTCAGAAGAATTAATACATCAACCACAGCTAGCCACTGCCGCTAGCAATTCACAAATCATAAAGCAAAGCAAACGCTAAAGCACACAAATATGCAAATCATTTTTTTTCTTACCCAACGAATGCACGATGTTGTGGCCAATTGAGTTCTTGCCTGACGAGCTGCCGTGGGCGAGATGCAGCAGAGCAGCTGGTGGTGGCGAGTCTCCTTTGCCGGCGTCATTGTCCGTGACCTCCCGATCCGCGGTGAGGTCAGTGGCAGGGGAGTCCCTTCGGGATCCATGCCACCCGCCCTGGATCCGCGTGGACGAGGAGCGACGTGGCTGCCGTGCCGCATCTGGTGTTGGACAGGGTGGGAAGCGCTACACCGCCGGATCCGCGAGCTCCAACTCCGCGCCGCCGGAGGGGCCACGCCCTCCCCGCGCACTGCTGGAGCGGTCCCTGAGCCGCACGCGTCGCCGTACGGGCGCGCTGCTGGTGGGGGTCGCCCATAACCCGCACGCGCCGCTGGAGGGTGAGGGAGAGGGCGTGCCGTGCGGGAGCAGGGCGACGGGCTGCGCGAGGCGAGGCGAGGCGCGGGCGGCCGGGGGCGAGCTACGGCGGCGGCGGGGGCTGCGGGGGCGGGTGGCGCGGTGGCGCGGGGCCGGCGAGCGGCGGCGCTGTGGCGCAGGGCCGGCCCGATTTGGCGGCGGCAGGCGTGGGGGCTGGTGCGGGGTGCGGCCGGTTAGGGGTAGGATAAGGGCCTGGGCCTGGGCGATTTAGTTTGTTTTTTTATTTTTTATTTTAATCGGAGCCGCTAGCGCGGCACTCGGCAAAGACCTATTTTGCCGAGTGCCAACTGCAGCACTCGACAAACTTTTTTTTTGGCTCTAATTTTTTGTGTAGACTTAATACAATATTTAGTGCTGTATTTTAAAATTTGGTATATTTTTTACTTTCTTTGTTATATTTTATTTATTTATTTCATTTAGTTGAATTTTTTGATAATTTAAATTTGAAATGTACGTGCATGAAATAATAAATTTTAGTGATTCAAAAAATTATATTCATCATATGTAGTATATGTTAAGGCCGTATTCAGGAACTCACATGAAATTTTGAGCATGTTATTCAGTAACATGATGAGGGTCGTGCGGGAGAAATATTTTTTAATTATATAAAATCTAAACGAAATCCGCAAATCATAAAACTTGTTGAGATGTCATGACATCGCATGTGGAGGTTGTTGTAAAAATTTAAGGAGGTTTCGAGTAAGTTGTGATGTCAGATGCGAAAAAACCCACACATCTCCACCTGTGATCACAAGTGCTCACATGTGGAGATGTTTGGGTTTTAGGCATCCGACATCACAATTTGCTCGAAATATTCTCAATTTTTTACCACAGCCTCCAAATGCGATAACATAATAACTCGATAAGTTTCGTAATTTTTGGACTTTATTTGCATTTTATATAATTAAAAAAACACTTCTCCTGTAACTGGATGGTTATATTACGTGAACAAGACGTTTAAAATTTAGGGTAAGTTTCTATATACGGCCTCAAAATACACTCTTTAATATGAATATTATTTTTTAAATGGCTATATTTTATTATTTCATGCACCTCCAGTTCAAATTTACTTTTTCAAAAAAATACAAGTAAACAAAATAAATTTAAAAAATATAGCAAAAAGTTATAAAAAAGTCTCAAATTCAAACATATGCTTGTATACAATATAATTGGACTACAGAAAAAATTTAAAACTAAAATTCAAAAGAAACAAAAAATCTTTGCCGAGTGCCTTCCTTGACACTCGGCAAAGAAGGCCTTCACCGAGTGCCAGGCGCAGGCACTCGGCAAAGCAGCTGGCACTCGACAAAGAAGGCTGCTTTGCCGAATGCCACAGCTCTGGCACTCGACAAAGACCCTCTTTGCCGAGTGCCAGGGAAGGCACTCGGTAAATTTTTTTAAAAAAAATTTGACGGACGAGTGCGATCATGACATCAAGTGTGACACCTTTTTTGCCGAGTGCCGCCTTTGCCGAATGTTGCACTCGACAAAGTCTATGACACTAGGCAAAGTTTGAATTTCCTGTGATAAAGTTTGAGTTTCCCATGGTGCATAGCGGCACCTGCCACCACGCCGCTTCCCTGGAACATCCAAATCACCAAAGCTCCAGATACTAGCGCCACGAGGCACGAGCTTAGGATCACCAGCTTATACCTGTACCACAAGACTGTCCCGGATCCCAATCCAACACATGCGAACATCCTCGAGCGTATTTGTGCTGCTAATGGGTTTGGCACCACTGTGGCCAACGACTGGGCAATATACGATGGGCCCGTCGTCGCTCGCGCACAAGGCTCGCGCTGGTATGGTACGGAGTTTGACCGTTGGTTTGTGCTAATAATTACTTTTCGTGGGATCGATCCAAGAATACGAAAGAGATTCTTGGAAAAAAGAGAGGAGATAGATAGATGGAGGGAGTAGTTATATTATTACCTAGCTAACTATATTAGCAGATAATTAATTGATCCAAATTAAATAAACATGACCTAATAGTCCTAATTAATGCTTGAGATGATTTGTGTCAATTGATTGTATACACTAGCTGAGTACTCCATATCAAGTACTCCCTCGATACTCGAAAAGAAAGTCGTTTTGGACAACGATGCGGTGTCTAAAACATAATTTTGACTTTTTATTTTTTAAAATATTTATTGAAAAATTATATATGTCTACTTTTTATAAAATTATTTTTTAGACAGATCTATTCATAGGTTTTCACATCTCTAAACTTAACTACTTAAAAGTTATTTATGATATATATTTCTAATATTTGACTCAAACCTTGTTCAAAACGACTTCCATGATGGAGTATTATCTATCACTTTGTGGCTACATTTATTTGTGTATTGTCATGTACTCCCTCCGTTCCATTAAAATTATCATTTTGGACTCCATGCCATCTTGTTTGATTATTCTTGTTATTTAAAATATTTATATCAATATTATTTATTTTTTATGATTTATTTTATCATTAAAGATATTTTAATATTGATTAATTTATACATAAAAATTTTGAATAAGACGGATGGTCAAACATGAAGTCTAAAAGTCAAAAACAACAAAAGCAATGGGACAAAGGGAGTATGTAGTATGTTTCGACCAATGGTCACTGTATTAATACATCATTTTTCATGATACAAGCTTTTAGTCATAGATAAGTACATATGAACGTGAATATGCTAACAGTCAACTTTTAGTATCATAAAAGCTATTGATAATTACCGATAGATCTGTAATGTTGACTTTTCTTGTTACATCATTGCATCGGTAGGTACAAGGAATACTTTACTGTAGTATGTTTTTCCTACTATGCTATGTGTATACATGTACAAGATGGAGAAGAGGAGTTCTAATTATTTGCTTACAAAAACTAAATATATATTTGTAGGCTCAAGGGTTCTACACTTCAGGTAATGGGAGTTGGTGTTGAAGAAGGAGACCAGTGGGCCATTATCAGTGGTACTGGACACTTTACTATGGCTCAAGGTTTTATCAACAAAAAAAGGATTCTTCCCAAACCTGATGGGAATATTATAGAACTTGATGTCTGTGCGGTATATCGACCAACAAAGGTGAGGACAACAACATTAATGGGTTACACTACCAAAGTAGAGGTTTTTCCCAATGGCCAAAAACCGACGGGAAAAACCCACACGCTCGACAGGAAAGATCCACTTTTCCTGACGCCCAACCGACAGTAAACTATTCCTTGATCAGTTAAACCTTGATCCTGACATTGTCAGGAATTCCTGTTAGGAAAACAGCACCGACGGGAGTAGTGATGTGTCTTTCCTGACGTGATCACTGACCGGAATATCTTGCTGATAGGGAACACATATACACCACCAAAAAATCAATTTAGTATGCTACAACCGTTAATCCAGTAATTGTAGCTAATTGATGCACTAGTTAATCAACATATACATATCTGACTCATTGTCCATAAAAATATGTTATTCATCACATTCACATGTCATCCTAATTCAAATAGTTGTAACTAATCAGTAGATATTAGTTGGTCCCAACCATGGGAAATCAAGACAGCTCCTACAATGTGAGTTGAGCTACTACACAACAAGTCTACCCTCTAGCTATATTGAGTTCAGAGGACATAAAACTACACAAAAGACTGCATAACACAACATCAGGGCGACGCTTTCAGCACCAGCAATTGATTATCAAACGGACTTTGCCTTCGTATTCTCCCTACTACCCATCTGCAAGTAAAGAAGAATTAGCTATTGGTCAGGCAAAGTATGCAAAAGTTTTCCGTGGAAACTTTACGAGCCACGCAGGAGGACTCCTGTCGCATGGGCTAGGCCATCAGGAGTCACGGGCATGTTTCGTGACGATATCTATATTTCCTATGGGTTTTAGAGTGTCGACAGGAATACTCCTTATTATTCCCTCCGTTTTCAGTAACTGTCAGGAATTTGTTCCGACATGAAAAATGAAAACCGACGGGAAACTGTTCTAGTCTGGTAGTGTTAGCTTCTATTATCTATTATAGGAAAATAAATTCAAGAAACTGAGTCTTCTACGTATAACTCCTCCTATGTTGATTGAAAGACTTTCTTAAGTCGTTTCAACATAGTCGGTCCCAAGCCCGGGTAAAGGAGGAGGGTGTGTAGGTTCGACTAACCAATATTTCAAAATTAACCAACCACTCTTATAGATATGAAACCCACATCTTTGGTGATGGATGAGGTCACAAGGGACATACAAGGTGATATCCCTTGGTGTATGCTCTTTGCTGATGATGTGGTGCTAGTTGACGAGACAAGGGCAGGGGTTAATAGGAAGTTAGAACTATTGAGGCACACGTTAGAGTCGAAAGGGTTTAGACTTAGTAGGACAAAGACCGAGTACATGAGGTGCGACTTCAGCGTGACTAGGAATGAGGAGGGAGACGTTAGTCTCGATGGGCAAGTGATGGCCAAGAAGGATACTTTTTGGTATTTAGGATCGATGCTACAAAAGGATGGCGACATCGATGAAGATGTTAGGCATAGAATCTCAGCCGATTGATTGAAATGGCATCAAGCTTCAGGCGTCCTCTGTGACAAAAGGGTGCCTCAGAAGTTAAAAGGTAAGTTTTATAGGACAGTGATTTGTCCGGTGATGTTATACGGTGCTGAATGTTGGCCTACAAAAAGACGACATATCCAGCAATTGAGTGTAGCAGAGATGCGTATGTTGCGATGGTGTTGTGGGCACACAAGGAGGGATAGATTCCGGAATGACGATATTCAGGATAGGGTTGGGGTGGCACCAATTGAGGAGAAATTGATTCAACACCGGTTGAGATGGTTTGGCCATGTCCAACGGAGGCCACCTGAGACGCCGGTGCGTAGTGGGGTTGTAAAGCGGGTCGATAATGTAAAGAACGGTAGAGGTCGACCTAAACTGACTTGGAACGAGTCGGTTAAGAGAGACCTTAAGGAGTGGAATATCCCTAAGGATTTAGCTATGGATAGGAGCGCTTAGAGACTAGCAATTAACGTGCCTGAACCGTAATCCTTTTTTTGTACCCTCTATGTGTCCTTTGTTTCTTGGTCTTTTTTGGGTTTCATCTCTAGCCTACCCCAACTTGCTTGGGACAAAAGGTTATGTTGTTGTTGTTGTTAGATGTTTTGGGCCATGGGCTAAACAATTCTAAATAAATCCCAAAGGCCCACTCACACATGCATGTATATATGGAAAGGTGGGGGACTTTAGTCCCACCTTGCCACTTCAAGAGGAGTGAGACCAACTTAAATAGTTGAACTATCTCTATCTTGTTGGAGCTATTGGGGAGAGGAAAAGGAAGAACCACATGCGCGCGCGCTCGCTCGCCTCGCCTCGCCTCGCCGGGCCGGGCCGGTCCAGGCGGGGAGGGCTAATGGGCGCGCACGCACAACATGCACGTGAATGGTCCGCCGATTTCTCGCTCCGACCCTTGCGGGTGTGCGGCCTCCTTTTGCCACTCCGAATTTTTGCATGCATGGAGAAAATTGCGCTGGCCTATTTGGTAAGCAATTATTCTCGTATTATAGTAAGTGCACAAACGGCAGGTCAATTACCATAATACTGTGATTGAGCGGCTAATTACTTTCCTATTTGCTGCGACGCGTGTATAAATATGGAGCGAGATATCGTCCTCAGTACCGAGAGATTCATCTCTTCCTCGCCATAGTGCTGCGCTACCGCCGTCTTCCCCATCCCGTCGA
This sequence comes from Bothriochloa decipiens, assembly GCA_023333625.1. Lineage (NCBI taxonomy): Eukaryota > Viridiplantae > Streptophyta > Magnoliopsida > Poales > Poaceae > Bothriochloa > Bothriochloa decipiens. The sequence continues at coordinate 8,046,437 of CM041639.1, read as the reverse complement.
TGACGTGCCATCGGTGTCGGGAGAGCAGGCTCCGAAGCCTATGTCTCCTCGCGTCCCTGCACGGGGTAGGGGGCGTATCAGGTTTTTAGGAAGCGCCGTCGTGACTGCTCGCTGGACGTCTTCTTCCCTCTACGCCGCTAATCCGGATCTCAGTCGACGGTCTGCTACGTCTTCCTTCGCCAGTAATCCCACTGTAAGAATGCCGATTCTCTCTCCGTTGTTCGTTCTTGCATTCTCTCTATTGCTAGTATCAAATCACATACCTGTGGTACATGTTGTTGGTCTTTTTCTCATTGTCGGAATTAATTTGTACATCGCTAAATTGCTCTTATTTCCAACAATCTAAAAACCTGATAGGCATTTAGCGATGACTAAGGGATATACTGATGCGATGAAATCGGAGAAGTTCACTGGTGTGAATTTTAAGAGATGGAAGACGAGGGCCCAGTTGTGGCTCACAGCTATGGGCGTGTTTTGGGTCGTGGGTAATCCTCCCGCACTACCTCTCGCGTCTGAGAAAGAGGTGTAGGAGTTTACTACGGCTATGACGATTTTCGTCGGATGCGTTCTTAGCGTGCTCTCTGACCAGCTGTGTGATGTTTATATGAACATCAAAAGTGCTGCTGAACTATGGGATGCACTTGAACACAAGTTTGGTGCTGCAGACGCTGGGCACGAGTTGTATGTGATGGAGAAGTACCACGGCTTTAAAATGGTTGAAAACCGTTCAGTCATGGAACAGGCTCATGAGTTCCAACTTATTGTGAGGGAACTTGAACAACTCGGACACGTCTTGCCTGACAAGTTTATGGCTGGTTTATGATTGCCAAGTTGCCTCCGTTATGGAGAAACTTTGCCACAGCTCTGAAACATAAAAGACAGAAGATCTCAGTCGAGGATTTGTTGGCTGGTCTTGATGTTGAAGAGAAGGCTCGGGCAAAGAATGCTCCACCAAAAGCCCCAGAACAGTCCAGTGCCAATGTGATGCAGCATGCTGGTAAGAACAAGCAAAAGCCTGTTCAGACTACTCAGTTCAAGAAGAAGAAGATGAACATGGATGAAGTTGTGTGCTTCGTTTACGGTGAGAATGGACACTTCGCCAAGAAGTGCAAGAACCGCAAGGGCAAGAAGAATCAGCAGGGGCAGAAGTCTGCCAACGTGACTATTGGTGATCCTAGCGGATCTGGGTACGGTAATTATTTACCTAGTGTATTTTCTGTATGTCAATCTAATGATTGGTGGACCGATACAGGAGCCAGTATTCATATTTGTACTGATATCTCCATATTTTCATCTTACCAGGTCGCACGAGGTTCAACCGTCATGATGGGGAATGGCTCGCATGCTTCTGTTCTTGGTGTTGGTTCGATCAATCTGAAGTTCACTTCGGGAAAGATCGTGCGGCTCAAGAACGTGCAGCATGCTCCCTCAATAAAGAAGAATCTCGTTAGTGGATCCCTCTTGTGTCGAGATGGATTCAAGCTGGTATTTGAGTCTAATAAAATAGTCGTCTCGAGGTATGGCCAATTCATTGGCAAAGGCTATGAGAGCGGAGGCTTGTTCCGCTTTTCACTCTCTGATTTCTGTAATAAAGTTGTGAACCATGTGTGTGATTCGAACAATTCGGTGGCTGATATATGGCATTCACGTTTGTGTCATATTAATTTTGGTTGTATGTCACGTCTATCCAGTATGAATTTAATTCTGAATTTTTCTACTGTCAAAGGCTCTAAATGTCAAGCGTGTGTGCAAGCAAAGCAACCTCGTAAGCCTCACAAAGCTGTAGACGAGAGATGCACGACATTGTTGGAGCTCATACATTCAGATATTTGTGAAATGAATGGTGTGTTGACAAATGGAGGAAAAAGATACTTTATGACTTTAATTGATGATGCAACTAAATATTGTTATGTGTTTCTTCTAAAAACTAAAGATGAGGCGTTTGAATGTTTTAAGACTTATAAAGCTGAGGTAGAAAACCAATTAGAAAAGAAAATCAAGCGTGTTAGGTCTAATCGTGATGGAGAGTATTTTTCCAATGAGTTCGATCTCTTCTGTGAATGGAATAATTCATGAACGGACACCACCATATTCGCCCCAATCTAATGGGGTTGCCGAAAGAAAGAACCAGACATTAATGAACATGGTGAATGCCATGTTAGGAACATCCGGTATGGCTAAAGCATGGTGGGGGAGGCTGTCTTAACAGCATGTCATGTTCTAAATAGAGTTCTAACTAAAAATAGTGAAGTTACTTCATCTGAAGGATGAAAAGAAAGAAAACCATCACTCCATTTCTTGCGTACATGGGGCTGTTTGGCCATGGTTAGCGTACCCATTAATAAGAAACGCAAGCTCGGACCAAAAACCGTTGATTGTATCTTTTTGGGTTATGCGTATCACAACATGGCTTATGAGTTCCTAGTGATAAAATCTGAAGCGCCTGATGTTTTAGTTGATTCACTTTTGGAGTCACGGGATGTTACTTTCTTTGAGAATATTTTCCCGATGAAAGTTGCTTATTCTTTACCGAGTTCGTCTAGTGAATTTATTTCTGAGCCTACACCCTCGATAGAGCCAATTATAGACCCACCTGATATTGAAGAGGATGACAATGTTGTAGCTCCTAGAAGGAGTAAGAGACAAAGGGTTGAAAAATCCTTTGGTGATGACTTCATTGTGTATCTCATAGATGATACTCCCACGACCATTGCAGAGGCATATGCATCACCAGATGCGGATTATTGGAAGGATGCAGTCCATAGTGAGATGGACTCCATCACTGCAAATGGCACATGGGAAGTAGTAGATAAACCAGTGGGTTGCAGACCGATTGGCTGTAAATGGGTATTTAAGAAGAAGCTTAGGCCTGATGATACTATTGAAAAGTACAAGGCTAGGCTTGTTGCTAAAGGTTTTACACAAAAATAAGATGAGGATTTCTTTGATACCTACTCACCTGTTGCCAGATTAACTATAATCCGAGTGTTATTATCCTTGGCTGCTTCCCATAAGCTTCTTGTTCATCAGATGGACGTGAAGACGGCTTTCCTTATTGGAGAGTTAAAGGAAAAAATTTATATGAATCAGCCTGATGGATTTATAGCACAAGGACAAGAGGGCAAGGTGTGTAGGTTACTTAAATCCTTGTACGGCCTAAAGCAGGCACCTAAGCAGTGGCATGAGAAATTTGAAAAGACTTTGACCTCTGCTGGGTTTGCAACAAATGAAGCCGACACTTGTGTGTATTACCGTTATGGTGGGGCCAAAGGAGTAATCCTGTGTTTGTATGTTAACGACATACTAATTTTTGGGACAAGTATCGAAGAGATTAATGATGCAAAATCATTCTTATCCCAAAATTTTGACATGAAAGATTTGGGAGAAGCCGATGTGATCCTCAATATTAAACTTAATAAGGATGAGAATGGGATTACTCTTTTGCAGTCTCATTATGTGGAAAAGGTTTTGAACCGCTTTGGTTATATGGATTGCAAACCTTCTCCAACACCCTATGATCCTAGCCTAATACTTCGAAAGAATAAAAGGCTAGGAAAGGATTATTTGAAATATTCCCAAATTATTGGATCTTTGATGTACTTAGCTAGCGCAACCCGTCCTGATATCTCATTTGCTGTAAGCAAGTTGAGTAGATTTTCCTCTAATCCAGGAACTGATCATTGGCGTGGTATTGATCGAGTAATGCGCTATTTACAAGGCACAATGAGTTATGCAATTCACTATTTAGGGTACCCAGGAGTACTCGAAGGATATAGTGATTCAAACTGGATTATAGAAGCTGATGAGCTTAAAGCCACTAGTGGATACATATTCACTTTGGGTGGTGGTGCTGTCTCTTGGAGGTCTTGTAAGCAGACAATACTTACAAAGTCCACAATGGAGGCAGAGCTTACAGCTCTGGATACAGCCTCTACTGAGGCTGAATGGTTAAGAGAGATGTTGATGGACTTGCCTATGGTTGAGAAACCAATTCCTGCTATTCTCATAAACTGTGATAATCAAACGGTGATCACGAAGGTGAAGAATAGTCAGGACAACGAAAAGAAGTCCAGCAAACATATAAAGCATAGACTGAAGTCTATCAGGAAATTAAGGAGCTTCGGAGTAATAGCTGTGGACTACATCCAGACAGCTAAGAACCTGGCAGATCCCTTTACAAAGGGACTATCACGCACCGTGATTGACAATGCATCGAAGGAGATGAGATTGAGACCCATGTGAGTTAACCTCAGTAGTAACCCAACCTATGTGATCGGAGATCCCGTGAATTAGGACCTGGGAAGAACAAGCTGTTGGTTAATGGGAGAGTACAATCTTTTCTTTTGACCCACTCTGCTGGAGATGCAGTACTCTCATCTCTGTAAGGCAGGTTGACTTTGTCTTAATGTGTTCTGAGGCTTTATAGCGAGATACTGTCCTACAGAGTATCCCTGTAAGAACACACCTATGTGAGCCCAACTGTTAGTCGCAGTTTATAAGAATTGGGTATTCTTTAATAAGCTCATGAAGTGAGTTAGGAGTATGATTCATACGCTCCACTCGCGGGGTTGGCTATGGCAACCTAGTATCAGTCAAGACTTCAAGTGAAGCCTATTCGCACCAAACTGCCAATTCAAGGCCTAGTCCGTTGTGCAGTTGCGGATGGGCCTATCTTGTTGTTCTAGGTGGATGTTCAACCTTAACCGGTCTCCACTGAATAGCTGGTATATTAACAGTACTGTGGTACAGGGAGTATGACTCGCGTGCCCTTGGGATGTGGTGGGGGATTGTTAGATGTTTTGGGCCATGGGCCAAACAATTCCAAATAAATCCCAAAGGCCCACTCACACATGCATGTATATATGGAAAGGTGGGGGACTTTAGTCCCACCTTGCCACTTCAAGAGGAGTGAGGCCAACTTAAATAGTTGAACTATCTCTATCTTGTTGGAGCTATTGTGGAGAGAAAAAGGAAGAACCACACGCGCGCGCGCTCGCTCACCTCGCCTCGTCGGGCCGAGCCGGACGGGGCGGGGCTAATGGGCGCGCACGCACGACATGCGCGTGAATGGTCCGCCGATTTCCCGCTCCGACCCTTGCGGGTGTGCGGCCTCCTTTTGCCACTTCGAATTTTTGCATGCATGGAGAAAATTGCGCTGGCCTATTTGGTAAGCAATTATTCTCGTATTATAGTAAGTGCACAAACGGCAGGTCAATTACCATAATACTGTGATTGAGCGGCTAATTACTTTCCTATTTGCTACGACGCGTGTATAAATATGGAGCGAGACGTCGTCCTCAGTACCGAGAGATTCATCTCTTCCTCGCCACAGTGCTGCGCTGCCGCCGTCTTCCCCATCCCGTCGCCGACGTGCCATCGGTGTCGGGAGAGCAGGCTCCGAAGCCTACGTCTCCTCGCGTCCCTACACGGGGTAGGGGGCGTATCAGGTTTTTGGGAAGCGCCGTCGCGACTGCTGCTGAACGTCTTCTTCCCTCTATGCCGCTGATCCGAATCTCAGTCGACGGTCTGCTACGTCCTCCTTCGCCGGCAATCCCACTGTAAGAATGTCGATTCTCTCTCTGTTGTTCGTTCTCGCATTCTCTCTGTTGCTAGTATCAAATCACGTACCTGTGGTATATGCTATTGGTCTTTTCCTCATTGTCGAAATTAATTTATACATCGCTAAATTGCTCTTATTTCCGACAGTTGTTGGAGTGTTCCACGTATATGCTTTGGTTCACTGCAGTTGCAAAATATTTATATTAATTAATGTGTCAAGTGTTTTAAAATTTACTTTAACTAAAATTAAGTGTAAGAAATTGCTATATCATTTTCATTATTACTATATATACAGACGAATCTCATCATGGAAGGACCTAAGGGTGGAAGTGGACGGCAGCACCGTGAACCCACGAATATACCTCATCGTCTTGAGGCCATCAAAATTCGAGAAAGTGCAGTCATTAGTTCCATTGAGTACACTTAAGAGGACCAATTTGGTTTAAAGTATACTGAAGGGCCATGGGGCGGCAATAGTGATCCATATGTTTTAGCACAGTGAGTGCAGTTATTATTATATGTTACCGTCTTTTATATAGGATACACAATTAACATTGTATCTTAATACTTGTTTTTTATTTCTGTGACACGCGTATATATATACAGATCAAATCAAACTTGATGCTGAAGAGTTTATCAGAGAGGTTTCAGGAACTATTGGTCAATTCAATGGTTCCGACGTCGTAACATCGCTGAAATTTGTCACAAACCGCAGGACAAGGGGGCCTTATGGAAAAGCGTCAGGAAATCCTTTTACCTTACCTGAGAAGGTAGGCGGCAGCGTTGTGGGCTTCGTTGCCCGAGCAGGAGAATTTGTCAATGCAATTGGAGTCGTCATGCGCCCATGATTCATATATGGATCCTTCCAGGGCTCCATAATCCAGTTCATATGCTTTTTCCACTACTTTTATTTACCATCGATCGTTTACCCCATGTCTGTCCCGGGAAATAAATTAAATCCCAGTGACCACAGTTAGTTCTGGGAGCTCCATTTGTTTTTTTAATTTCATAATAAAGTTACTGCTCGTATAGATGCATGCCCTGCCGACTCTGCAAGCAAGCATCTACGTGTCCTATATATATATATATAAAGTGGACCTTTCAAATGTACTAGTTACTGTAATTACTTTCAGTCTGTTGTAATAAAGGAACCTCATATGTATGTACTGCGTTGACCCTAAAACAGATGTCGCTCAAGGACAATCTGCAGAGGAGTACCTTGCAATACTATCAACAGAAAACAGATGGTCTGGTTTTGTCGATACAGATCAAAGAGTCCTCGTGGACCCAAACGCACCTTGGATTGCCATAAATTCTAATATGTTCCTTGCTGATTATTTCTTTACAGTAATATAAAAGAGTTTTGTTACGGGTGATTAAAAAGTACCCTTCATACTTTTTGGTTATTTCTTTTTTGATTTTTACTTACCACTAATTTAAGCAAGATGATTTGTAAATCTAAACTTAAGGATTTAGATGTATAGCGCGGTAAGGGTTCAAGTCCACAGCTTGGTACGAGGTGCTTATTCTAGGATTTAACGACAGTGTGCATTCATTGGAAGGCAAAGATTCTGTTGACGTTGAGACTCCTGTGATGACTTCGCAATCTCAAAATATGACGGCTTATCCAACATTGATGTATCTTATAATCATTGTCCGTTTACAGCATGGTCCAACGATGATGAGTGTTTGGTCAACGCCGAGTTACACTATGAGCATTGGTCACCATGCCAGTGGTACAATTCGTAAGACTGCACCAACAAAGGTTGACGAAATCACCGCAGGTGCCTCGCCGTCGACAGAAAATGTCACCTAACACGGAAAATACAACACCGTTAAGTTCTACAGTAAATCCAGAAAAATACGAGCACCCATGTCAAATCAAGTGAAGCAGCACCACAAGGTTCGTGACTTACCATATAAGGAGTATTAACATGATGGTGTTTGACTATTAGTCCAGCACCGGCACCAATAATAGTTTGATCCGGCATTGATGACCCATTTCTTCACCGCCAAATTGTTATCATCTGGTTATAGGTACAGAAGAAACACTTATCATACTATCACTAATTGTCTCCATGTTCTGTTCTCATCCCTACCTATTGGGAAGTTTATTGAAAATTTTTTACAACATGATTTGAGCATGTACTTTGGCGAGCTATTATCGTCCGACTATATATAACTATATATGAGCCAAACGGCACTGTACATGTTGCTCAGTTGCAATTCCCAAACAACAAACCAGACACCGTGTTCACTACCGTACCATTTGGTGTAATGTAACTACTTTGCAGACGAGGAACAAACATCTCTACATCATGAAGGGATCCATGAAGGGATCGGCATATCTCCGGAAGTAAGGGGTTGCCCTCTTCTCGTCATGGAGGAGCACTGTAGGGTCGTTGTCGTCGCCCGAGGCCTCCCAGCGGGCAACATAGCCGTCCCAGGAGGAGCTGACGAGCGTTGGGTAGTATGGATGCCAGGTGCAGTCTCTGATGATCGAGCCATGCCACGAAAGCTTCTTGACAGTCTCCCCACTTACCTGCACGAGCAGTAAGTTCAGCTCAGAGCAAGAAACCAGGACAAACGAAGTATTTATGCTGAAAGATCGAACGTGTGGATGCACATGGGATATTCAGCCAATGCTGCACTGTTGTCAACCAAGGGACCCCAAAGTCTCCAATCTCCATCTAGTTGCGCGTATGATCATAACCACATTAGAGGAAATGGTTGGTTACCGAGGGGGTTAACCGAGATCACCATGATATTACTGCTTGTAGTTGATAATTGATAGTTAACACAATGCTGATGTAATGTAAGACTTCAGACTTCAGCAGACTATCATTTGGAAATTATTAAATTTTCCCACAAAATTAGAACATAAAAAAGAGTAATTCAAGGAGAACAACGAAGCAGCATACCACATCATAAATATATACAGACTTGTCACTGGATCCTGTGTATATGTACCTCTGACCCGTGCTGAAACAGAAAACACAGCAATCGATGAAAAGATATGAACATAGACTGATCATTGTTACTACACTTAAATAGGGACATTACTCATGTTATTATAGAAAGGAAAGCAAACAAACAAAAAAATTGCGCATAAAGACTACAGCAACCAAGCCCACTTGAAACCAAAAGATAACATGTAATATTTGATTGATATTACCATTTTAGTAAATTATTTCCAAAATTCAATTTGCATTGTTCCCTATTTACATGGTATTCTATGCAAGCAAGATAAACCATCGTTCACATATTTAACGTCTACATGATGAACTTACACGAAAGTTGGATACCCAATGTTCAAAGAGAACTTAGCTGAATGATCTGAATAAGTGCACCTAAATTTACCAAATGCACATCATAGACTTTGTGCATGATATTCATTTTTTGTGCTAAGATGTGTGCGATGTTGAACTTATGTCACTGTTAATAAGGTGCAAATGCAATATTAAATTACTGAATTTTTGTGACTAGAGAGGAGCAACCAGCAGAAGACATCATGGTTTTTGTTGAATTATTAACTCTGGCTCACAAGCGAAGAGTGAAAAGAAACTCATCACTGGCAATTGTTTTAGAAGTGTGATCTTAATCTGGTTCAAGATCCTAATCTGCATACTAGTATCCAGATTACAGTTATGTCAAGTGCCCAATAAGATAATACTGTAACAACAACAACAACATAGCCTTTTGTCCCAAGCAAGTTGAGGTAGGCTAGAGATGAAACCCAAAAGAGGCATGAAAACAAAGAATACATAAATGGTACAAGAAAAAAGATCACGGTTCAGGCACGTTAATTACTAATCTCCAAGCGCTCCTATCCATAACTAAATCCTTAGGGATATTCCACTCCTTAAGGTCTCTCTTAACCGACTCGTTCCAAGTCAGTTTAGATCGACCTCTACCGCTCTTTACATTATCGATCCGCTTTAGAACCCCACTACGCACCGGCGCCTCAGGAGGCCTCCGTTGGACATGGTCAAACCATCTCAACCGGTGTTGAATCAATTTTTTCTCAATTGGTGCCACCCCAACCCTATCCCGAATATCGTCGTTCCGGACTCTATCCCTCCTTGTGTGCCCACAACACCATCGTAACATACGCATCTCTGCTACACTCAATTGCTGGATATGTCGCCTTTTTGTAGGCCAACATTCAACACCGTATAACATCACCGGACGAATCACTGTCCTATAAAACTTACCTTTTAACTTCTGAGGCACCCTTCTGTCACAGAGGACGTCTGAAGTTTGACGCCATTTCAACCAACCGGCTGAAATTCTATGCCTAACATTTTCATCAATGTTGTCATCCTTTTGTAGCATCGATCCTAAATACCGAATAGTATCCCTCTTGGCCACCACTTGCCCATCGAGGCTAACGTCTCCCTCCTCATTCCTAGTCGCGCTGAAATCGCACCTCATGTACTCGGTCTTGGTCCTACTAAGTCTAAACCCTTTCGACTCTAACGTGTGCCTCCATAGTTCTAACTTCCTATTAACCCCTGCCCTAGTCTCATCCACTAGCACCACATCATCAGCAAAGAGCATACATCAAGGGATATCACCTTGTATGTCCCTTGTGACCTCATCCAGCACCAAAGCAAATAAATAAGGGCTCAATGCTGACCCTTGATGTAGTCTTATTTTAATTGGAAAGTCACTGGTGTCGCCATCATATGTTCGGACACACGTCACCACATCCCTGTACATATCCTTGATGAGGGTGATGTACTTAGTTGGGACTTTGTGCTTTTCCAAGGCCCACCACATGACATTTCTCGGTACTTTGTCATATGCCTTCTCGAGGTCAATAAAGACCATAGCTCCCTATCTCTCCATCAACTATCATATAAGAAAATTGCCTCCATGGTTGACCTACCAGGCATAAACCCAAATTGGTTTTGGGTCACACTTGTCACTCTTCTTAGGCGATGCTCGATAACCCTCTCCCAGAGCTTCATCGTATGGCTCATCAACTTAATCCCACGGTAATTATACAACTTTAAACATCTCCCTTGTTCTTAAAGATCGGTACTAATATACTTCTCCTCCATTCTTCAGGCATCTTGTTTGACCGGAAAATGAGGTTAAAAAGCTTAGTTAACCATACTATCGCTCTGGCACCTAGGCATCTCCACACCTCAATGGGGATACCGTCAGGGCCCATGCTTTACCTCCCTCCATCCTCTTCAAAGCCTCCCCGATCTCTGCCTCATGAAATCTCCTCACGAAACGTCTGTTGGTATCGTCAAATGAGTCATCCAACTCCAAGGTAGGACCCTCATTCTCCCCATTAAACAACTTGTCAAAGTACTCTCTCCACCTGTCCTTGATCTCCTCATCACTCACCAAAAGTCGATCCGTCCCATCCTTGATGCATTTGATTTGGTTGATGTCCCTCGTCTTCCTCTCGCGGATCCTAGCCATCCTACAAATGTCCTTCTCCCCTTCCTTCGTGCCTAGCCGCTGATAAAGGTCATCATACGCCTGACCTTTTGCTACACTCACCGCTCGTTTTGCAGCCCTCTTCGCTATTTTATAGCCCTCAATGTTGGCTGCACTCTTGTCATAATGGAGGCGCTTGAACCACTCCTTCTTCTCCCTAATAGCCCTTTGCACCTCGTCATTCCACCACCAGGTGTCTTTCGCTTCCCGTTTGCCTCCCCTACTCACTCCAAACACATCCGAAGCCACCTTCCGAACACATGTTGCCATATTTAGCCACATGTCATCTGCATCTTCTCCTTCTTTCCACGGCCCCTCATCTAGCATCCTCTCCTTAAATGTTTGCGCTGCTTCCCCCCTAAGCTTCCACCATTTTGTTCTCGCAATCTTGGCCCGATTGTCCCGGTGGACATGTACCCGAAAGCGAAAATCCGCCACCACAAGCTTGTGTTGAGGGACAACACACTCCCCAGGTAACACCTTATAATCTAAGCAAGCACGTCTATCCCCCCTCCTTGCAAGGATAGAGTCGATCTGGCTCAGGTGTTGTCCGCTACAAAAGGTCACTAGATGGGATTCCCTCTTCTTAAAGACGGTGTTCGCTATCAACAAATCGTAGGCCAACGCGAAGTTCAAAACATACTCCCCCTCTTGATTTCTACTTCCATACCCGAAATCCCCATGCACCCGCTCGAAACCTACATTAGTCGCACCCACATGGCCGTTAAGGTCTCCTCCTATGAAGAGTTTCTCGCTGATAGGCACAGTACTAACCATGCTATCGAGATCTTCCCAAAACTGCCTCTTGGTGCTCTCGCAAAGACCTACCTGTGGGGCATAGGCACTGATCACATTCAGAGCCAAATCTTCAACTACCAACCGGACTAGGATAATCCGGTCGCCTTGCCTCCGCACCTCAACTACTCCATCCTTAAGGCTTCTATCGATCAAGATGCCTACACCATTCATACCCGATGTTGTCTCCGTGTACCAAAGTTTGTAGCCAGTATCCTCCACCTCCTTCGCCTTCTGGCCCTTCCATTTAGTCTCCTGAACGCATAGAATATTTACACGCCTCCTAATTGCTATATCGACTAGCTCTCTTAACTTATCCGTTAGGGACCCTACAATCTACTCAAGTCAATGGTCAACTTTCACTAACAAATGTAACCTTTTGAAAGCAGTTCAAAGGAAAATTCCAGTACGCTGGTGACATAAATAAAAATATCTGATGTTCCTTCCTGACCTGTGCACAGGGGAGAAATAGCAGCGGATAAGTGTTCGCAGAACTGAATGGCCTTTGTATGTGGCCACAGACTGATCATCTGGATGCTTAAAATAATGGGCTTCTGATGGAAATGGCATCCACCTATAGTCCCAGTCCACTAGACTCACTGGGCGACTGAAATCAACAGAATCAAATTAAAAAGGTAGAAATTAGTACCCACAAAAAAGGAGATGGAACTTAGTTAACATCACATAATAGGATAATTTTTCCCTAAGACATTGTACAAACTTTTTATTTCAGCCTGGTACTGTCAAAAAAATTATTTGCTAGAAGACACTAGGTGTGTCCTACAATAAAGAATTTTTAATGTCCTATAGCAAATTTCACAGAAGCTTAGGGTCCAGTAGCAAAATTATCCTATATAATAAATTGCTATAAAGCAAGACCCTACGCTCTCACGACGGAAGACATTTTCCTGATGTCCCAAAGTTTGATTCTCTGATCCTTGCAATTGGAGATGAAATAACGCCCATCACCACGGCTATCGATAAATGTAACTCCATCTAAATGACCTGTCAAAGTACCTGCTGACTTTTCCCCTGAAAGGCAACGTCTGTCCCACACCTGAGGGTTATAATTCACAAAATATAGTCAGTGAAGGCAAAACTCTATACTAGATGATTAACAGCAAATACATAACGGATCATCACAAAAGAAAATATATGGATGATCTAATAGGCAATTCACTGAAGTTGCTTTTGCTGTAGTTCCTCATAATTACCTTCTAGGATCTAGATGGTATGTCCACAACTGCTATTTTAAAGTATTAAACTTGTTTGCTTCAAGAAGTTTCATAGCCATACCATAAACAATGTTTTACCTATCACATATTCAGGTCTAATTATATTCAGCATACAGCAAATTTGTGGTAGTTGTATGATCTATTAGACGAAACAGATGATTCTAATGAAGTAAGACCAAGCAAAGCAAAAATAAGAAACATTCAGACAATATTAAACTATGATCTATTGGATGAAACAGATGATTCTAATGAAGTAAGACCAAGTAAAGCAAAAAGGAATAAGAAACAACCGGACAGTACTAACCTTACAGAAACTATCATCACTTCCAGAGTACAGCAAATTTCCACTTTCATCAGCGAAGGTAACAGCATTGACATCAGCCTTAGAGAAAAAGTGGAAAATAAATGATCACAAAAAATGATTTTCCTAGCACAACCCGTGTGAGATAAATATTTACTACTTCAGCTGCCATATTCCAATCCTGTGCATTTTTCATCATCAAGCAATATGAGCTTTGTACTTCCCAGTTTTCACAAGTTTCAACCACACCATGAAATTAGAAAAAAGTGTCTTACAGGCAATCTATTGAATGATTAAGCTGTGATTGTACAGTGACTGTTTTCTGATCTCTAGTCTACATAAATTGACTCCACTTGAAAATAGTTTTGTTTAATTTCATCCTATTATATTTCCTTCTGAAGTGCGCAATCACTCTCTTGCATAACGCATTAACATTGTATGCCATCATTAGAGAGTACTTCTAATTGACTATGGAATTCTTGAGCCACCAGTACCAGACACTTCTAAGCACTGCAATGGAGTAGCTGTTTATATTGGCATTTTGTGCATGGTTGATAAAACTAGACACGGCTAATTATTTTTTCTGTCTGATGTGGAAAACAAACATAACAATGCACATCAAATAAGATACTATCCCCCTATGTTTTTCGAGAAAAAAAAGAGTTTTAATCAGATAGTTACATACTTTATGAGCATGGATGCGGGCTGACACTTTATTTGTTGCAAGGTCATAAACATATATTGACCTTTCATTGTTCCCAACAACAATTTCTTTACCATCTTTTGAGAATTTAACAGAAAATATTCCAAAGTCCTCATCCTCATCACCACCAGTTAAATCCAATCCCTCATGAATTTCCTGCAGAATATGGATTACAAGCACATCAGTGACGTTTTAAGAACGCAGCACGAGCGTGAAGCTGAAGTTTTTAATAGATGACAACAGATCAAAAAGGTTTAGGAATAGAGCATACAGTAATATTAGCATGTGATTCCTTTCCAGCACTCTGCACGTTCACAATGTGAACAGTAGGCGACAAACTTGCATAGGCCTGCAAAGTGATCAGATGCATCGATGAAAAAACTAGGCGTGCCAAACATGAGACATGACTTGGTGAAGTTAACAACATACCCTGAATACGACCACAAGATAGGCCCCTTTCCAGGAAAAAGAAGCAGTGCATATAAAATTTATTAAAAAAACCTTAAGTGGTAAATTAAACAACAGGAATATTCCAGAGCACCAAAGTTGCAGTCCTCTTGGGTGCCTCTTTTCTTACTAATCCGAAATCACCTTATTATGGCAAGAACAAATAAACATTGGTTATGCTTTTGGTAATACAAAAGCGGGGGAGACCCTTTTCTCTAAAAAAAAGAAATAAACATTGGTGCCAATTAAGTGCTACTAATAAATTGTTACAACTTTTTTAAACAGACATATTGACTACTTCATCCCAGTTAAAGTTATTGTTATAGTGATAAAATCTCCTGGGCCTGGTGAAGGTTATTGTAAAAATGTAAGAAATTGCCGGAATTGCAAATCATAACAACCATATGTAGTAAACTTGAAGAAGGAATACATAGGGATAAATTCTACAGACAGAGAGACTGTAAGTTTCAAAAAAAAAAAGAAAGGGTATGGACCAGATATATGATCCATCTTTATTTTTGTGTCAGTCAATTAAGAGAAGAAAGGCTACCAAATGTACAAAATTAGTCACACAACACACCTAAGAATCTACGATACCAGAAACATCACAAAGCACTTACGAGTTAAGACCATGCGCGCCACACTTGAGTTACATAACAACCACAATGCAAGGATAAGACACTCTAGAAAACCTACGGAAGCCCTGAGCCCCGGCTGCACACTGTAGGTTTCCTTCCTCCTCTACTGTCCGCACGATAAAAATGGACATGGAGAAGCATTGTTAAAGACACAATCATTTTGATGTTCCAATAGCTTCCATGGTATTAGAATTCTCAAAAAGTGGTTTGATGCTACGAGATTTGTATGAATACAGGCATGCAGCTTGTATGGTCATTGGCGGCCCTAGATACGCTGAGCATGTTGTAAATTTCAAAGTCCAACTCACAGTTATATACAAAGACCATTAAATTCGTGAAAGGCTGAAGCCCTGTAATTTTGATATCAAAATTATGCCTCAGAAGAAGCTTTTCAAAATTATGCCTCAGAAGAAGCTTTTCAGAAATTTAACCTAGTAGATGTTGCATCAAAATAGGTATGATCTTCTAGTCGGATCAAACACAGTGCAAAATGTGCCCCCAAAATAGCAGTAAGAGGTCCAGGATCCAGTGGAAATGGAAATTTAGTGCTCAAGATGCTTACAAGGAATCGTTGGTCAGGTGAGAGAGCAATGTCTGAAATCGTCCAGTGCACCATTCTGCAGCTTATATCCTTCTGAACCTTCCACCCTTTCTCGGCGTCGTAGACTCTGATGCGGCTTCCCTACCATCACATCAAATTTCCGCACACAGAAGAATCGTCAGCCGCCACACAACACTTCTGTATCAGCAAAACCAAACCACCTAGGAACCTACCCGAAACCCAGCGATGAGCAGCGAGCCATCGGCGGAGAACTGCGAGACGTAGGCTTCGCTCTCCACGTCGTCGATGCCCCATGGCCCCTTGGTGGGGACGTGCTGCCTGCCGAGGTATGCCCGGTCGGCCGCCGAGAACCCGGCGCCGCCCACGCGCGCGTGGCCGCCGGCCTCCCTCGCCGCCACCAGCTCGAGCGCCGAGAACGGCCTGCTCCGGCGCGCAGCCGGAGCGGCGCCGGCGCCGTGGAGTGCCCTCCGGCACGACGGCTCCGACGCGGCCCGTGTCAGGTGGGACATCTTGGCGCACAGCGTGAACCGCTCCACCTCGCAGTCCGCCGCCGGCTTCTTCCGGGACGACGACTCCCCGCGCGCGCTCCGCCGCACTCCGCGCATCCTTCCTGCCCGTCAAAGAACTGGTGATGATTCTTGGACGGGGCTTGGTGGAATTCGCGGCGGCGATTGACCGCTCCTGGCAGCAGCAGCAGCAGCAGCAGCAGGCGAGCCGGAGCACGGACTGAGGGATCACTGGATTTTGCCGGAAAAGAACAAAAAAAAAATCAGGTGGTGTTCATCGCTCCTCCCCTGAAAGCACAGCGGAAAATCCGAGCAATTGCAGAAATTGACAGAAGATTTTTTTTGTCCCCCTGGAAGGCTGGAACAGTGGAACCATACCGGTGTGGGGACGGGGCTGGATTCCGTGGCGGTCGGCGGAGGGTTTTTGGTGGTTGGCCGCCGCGGCCTCTTGGGAACCTGACTGAACTGAAGAATTCGAGAGGGGAGAGCACCGGCAGCGGCAGGCTAGAGGCCTAGAGATGGCGTCCGAGGCTCTTCTCCCGCGCTCGCTGGCACGCGGGACCCACGGCTCGTTGCGCAGTCGCGCTCGTGCGGCGGGGAGCGCGGTCGCGTGGCCCGTCCAGCGACGGACGAGGAGGACGGAGAGGCGCGCGGACACCTGGCGGCCGGCGGTGCAGGCGCGCAGCCCGTGCGGCGGCCTTGTCAACGGCGCGTGGCGTGTGGCGTGACATCAGCCTCAGATGGGGAACCCCGACCGGCCACCGGCAGGGTGTTACGGTTTGGTGATGTCACTAGCACTCCGTGACAGCAGCATACCCAGCGACATGCATGGTTTTTCTTTTAATCTCTCTCTGTCTCTCTTAATCTCATCGACATGGATTGTTGCATACACATACAAGACTTGAGCAACTCCAAGACCTAAATGAAAATCATGAAATTAAGACCCCAACTCAGTTATCGGGATCCATGAAATGTCATTCAAATTATTTTTAGGCTCTAATTACAAGAGATATATAATTTTCTATTTTTTTATCTAAAAAATATTTAGCATGAACAATAAAAACATTACCCTAGATTCACATATTTGCAATAAAGCATACGTGTGTAGCGTAATTTAAAATTTGGAATTTTCGTTTATTCGACCTCGAAATACCAAAACACAAGATATTTTAGCCTAAATTCACTGAAACCTCGAACCATGGTGGCCACAAAGCCAGACCGAAGGTAGAGAAGGACAACAAAGGGGGGATTTGGGATCTGATTAGGTTCATGAGAAAGTGGATGGGTAGTTTACGACATGAGAGGGATTACTGTGGGTAGTGTGTGTAGAAGAAGGGAGATGGGGATGGAGTGAGGTAGATTCCCATTTTGGAGGAGTTTAGCTCAAGCTTCTTGGGTGAAGTCGTGCTATACGACTCTTCGAAAGTAGTGAGAAAAACTGTTATTTGTTGTATTAAAAGGGTACAATGGCTCCTCTGATTTCTCTAGCTTCTCAAGTTATTGTTTTTAGGGGATTCTAACTTCTCGAGTGAAGTCGTTTTTAAAGAACCATAATAATCATTTTTTTGAGGGGAACCATAATAATCAAATAGGGCGTCACAAAATCAGGACCTCACAAATCATCCTAACACAGCACACAGCCCATTAAGACCTACCCCGTTATGGCCTATGAGGCCCAAACGGCCCACCAGGTTCCTTCTGCTGAATGGCTCACAAGGCCGTAACCCTGGGCCCACGAGTCAGGATGATCCAGTGGGGCCTACCTGAGGTGTCGCCAGCGACGAGGCTCTCCTCCCTTCTCAGTCCTGCAGGCCTCGCAGTGGCCTCCCCTGGATCGTCGGCGGCGTCCGCTAGCTGCTGCCGTTTGACACCGGATCTCGGTCGCCCCGCTGCCTCTGCTCTCGGCCACTGCCGTGCCGCGCATTCCCCGCTTGGTTGCGCCCTTCATCCGCCGGTGTCTCCCGCAGCTGGCTCTGCCCCCCAGTTCCCAGGCGGGGGAGAGGCTCGAGGTCAGGGCGGAGATGGGCGGCGTGCCCTCGAGGCGGATGGAGCTCGCCGCGCTCGTCTTCTACGCGCTGGGCTTCTACCTCGTCGTGATCCGGAAATCGCTTCGCCTCTCGCACGGTACGTACGGCGGCGGCAGCAGCAGCCCTCACCCTCCCGTTACCTTCTATTCTCAGTCATCGATTGCCGCTGGCTCGTCTCATGCTTCGCTTGTGTTGCAGATTACTCCGGGAGGCTTTACGGACTACGCGCAGGAGCACTCGCGGGGCATCTGAATGTGCGTGACGTTACGGCAGTCTCTGCTACTGTTCTGTCTCTCATCTGCTGCCTGCTTGATCTCGATTGCCTTCTGTCGCAGGACCTATCTGATGCGCAATGGAGAAACTTCCGCGGGAACTTGCCTATTCTGTCCGCTGTAATGGGAGCATTTCTGATGTTGGTTAACGGACTGCGATACTGCTATGGCTTGAAGGGCCGAGGGACCGCCTTGTTGTGGCTTGTGCTGTCCTTGATCTATCTGTGTTATCTTCATGGTGCTTGGTAGAAACTCGTCAGCCCATTTTGTTTTGGCTTCTTGTTTTCTCTTTTGTAATCATCTAATAACTTGTTTGTCTTCATGGCAGTGTTGTCTTCATTCTCTTGATTTCGTTGATTAATTACTCTATTGTCAAGGTCAGTGCTTACATGTTCCCCACACTGTTGTTTTAACTTCAAACTGCCCTAGTCTTTTCCCCATGTCGTTTGGGTATACAAAAAGTACTACATATAAAGTTAGATAGAAGAATCTGATCTCATTGTCAGTATAACAAACAGTTACTGTTTTGTTTCACAGTTGATGAACCTATTCTGGAAAATGTGTGTGGTCTGAAAGTAGTGTCAGAAGCAGGAAATGACTCCAGTTATAGATACACATAATATCGAGTAGGTAGTAATAAACAGATTAAAGAAGAGGCCGTTTTGTAATCATGTGTTTTTAAATCTGTGGATTTATTATCTCCATAATCCAGCACAATGCCACTTGATTTGTTTTGTGACATCACTAGCTGCTAAGTCGCATAGGTCAGTTAAAACCAATTACGAATGGATTTGGAATTGGAACTTTTGCTTCCGTAATTTTGGTTTCTTCATTCTCTGTTTGATCATAGTTCTATGTTTTGCAGCTATTTGCTCATTATAAGTATTGCACAAGCCTCATTTGGAGCTTCAACCTATCTATTCTTGTTCTTAACCGAGTTTATGAAGGCTATTCATTCTCATTGTTCGGGTTAGATTCTTTATGCTGCTGCTTCATCTTCCCCTCTTTTTTTTCCTTGAATGATGCAGGAGGATTTTTTTTTTCTAAAGTCTCTTTTCATTTTATTTGATGAGATTTAACTTTCATATTGAAACAGGCAAAATCTGGCTTTTCTAGACAATTATCGGGGTACATTTCGATGGCACATATGCTTCAATTTTGGTATGCTTCACCTTATGTTGTCTTATTTTATCGAAATAATCTGTATATTCTGTGCATTTGTATATAGAAGTTTACTTTAGCTCTTCAAATTAGTTTCTCTTGAGATTCGTGAAGCCATGAAATATTTGTGTTGACTAGAAAGGACTAGTGTTTTTATTTTTTTTCTTAAGTGTTTTAGATTTGTTGGTCCACAGATTATCAGCTATGGATAATTATTATCCCAATTGATATGAACATGTTCCCAGAATACCAAATCCCATAGCTCATTAAAACTTTTAAACCATTAAATTAAGAAACCAGATACTCGCTTTTGCTGTTCAATGGAATTATTCATTCTCTCGATGCTGTGAGGTCAGCTGCCATTGATCTGGGCTACTTTAATTTTGGTGATTATCTTGCAACATGCCTAAAGCTAAGGCATGCATTGTCTCAAGTTGCATTAGGCTTGATCCATTTATCACAAGAGTTTCTTTGTATTCGTTTTGGCATAAGTATTGTGCCAGTTTTCATACTCATACGCCTGCGTTTATATGACATAGAGTATGTCTACTTTACTTGATTCAGTATTGGCAACTTTCTAATTTCCTGTGGCAGTTGTATTACGGATGATTAGCTTTGGATGTGATTACTGCTGGGCAGTTCATTCTTCTCACTTTGATCACAAGGTACTTTGTTCCCTAATGACTTACCTTCTCTGTACATGTTAGTTTTTCAGCATCAGATCTTTAATGTTTGAGAAAGTTGATCTATCTAGCTTGACAGACTTGTTGTACTGTAGTGTATATATGATATCTGACAGAATCTGTATGAAAGTCAGGTTTCAAAACAATGTTTGGAATCGGCCTTATTTTGTAAAGGAATATTTTTTTTCATAGTTGTCATGGATACCTGCATATCTATATTTTCTTAACTGTACCTTTGATATAGTCACATGTGTTGATGTACCACTGTACCAGTTTTCATATACACAAAATGCACTATCTTGCTATACTGTAGTATACTAACATGGGCACCCTCGTTACAGAAACATATGCAAAGATGTCAGGTTTGTTATTCTGGCAAAACATGCTATTTTGCTTTGCAGGTATTTTATTCGTCAAATTTTTCTTGTATCTATTTTTGCTTAATGTGCTAAGGTGGTACATGATACACCACTGTTAGTTTTACACAAATGTAAGAGGGTGTTCATGAGAACTGTATAATTACATGGGCAAGAAAAAACTAGTATGTTTTTAATCTTGGTATGTAAATAATTACTGGCCTAGATCCTTTTATTTTGCTTATCGAATGACTGACATAGGGATTTGTTTGGGGAGAGGAATAAGGCCTCCCAAGTAAAGATATGTGAAGGAATATTTAATAAGGAATGATTAGTTTCTGCTAACAGGTTGGTCTGTTGGTGAATATAAAATACATCTTCTAGGTGTCTATAACGTGGGCCAGCGGGCCTGACATTTTTTTTATAGTTTGCACTATGTTATATTATTATATATTTTGTTGATTTTTTTCTTAGCATCTGTTACTATTTTGCTTAATCAATTCATTATGAAGATGAAGTGCATGTCTATATCTGTTTTTCGTTCCGGTGATAGAAGTAATGTTCTTGGCAGGAAAAAGGGCTCAGTGTTGACAGGTACACTTTCCTCACGTATTTATGCTACTTGACGTATGCTCCACTCTACATTGCTGGTCCTGTTGTTGGCTACAATGCCTTTGCTGCTCAGGTTGGTTTTTTCCCTATAGGTAGTTTTTATAATTGAATCTGTTTTGTTATCAAGGTGAAAGTAGAAGAAGCACTTTAGAATGATATTTCATGTATGAGTTATGCTTTAAGAAATGATAACCATTTTCCAAGATGAACATATTTAGTTTGTTGTCAAATTGCTTTATTAAAAAATGGTGTACCAGTGCTGAAAGCTATCAGACAAGGTGGGTTCTGGGGAAGGGAATTTCTACACTGCCTTGCACAGTTACACTTGCATAATTTGCAAGGATGCTGTAGTTTTTAGTTTTGTATCATTCAGCATAATGGTATCAACTGGTATGGTATATGGTACCCAGTAAGTTCTAACTATTGTTGCACTCACTGTGCCATATACGCTGTATAATTTCTAAAATGGAGTTCAAAGGAAATAGGCCAATCTACAGCGTGACAGATGTTTAGTTTGGAACTCTGGATTTCCTTTCAAGACAAGGAATGAAAGAAATATGGAAGGCATTTTCAATTTGAATTTGGATACGACGAATTGTAATATTACCATTGATCATCATGAGTTCCAGTCTTTATTTAAGTTACCTCATATTTTTCTGGCAACTTAATGTAGAGAAACACCGCACACCCAATATGGGGGGTGACCTTTCATATATATAGCCTGGAAGGCTTGCAATACATGTACAAGTTACAATGTGGTACTAATACAAGTCAGACTAGGAGTACAAGGCCAATGGGCCATAAGCCCAATATGGGCTGTTATAATTATACGAACACCCTCCCTCAGTCTAAGCGGGAGTGTCACGAACACAAAGACTGGACCTAAAGTCAGTGAATAACTGTACAGGTAACCCTTTGGTCATAATGTCCGCGAACTGATGAGACGATGGAACATGAAGCACCCGAACCTGTCCCAAAGCAACCTTCTCACGGACGAAGTGAATATCTATCTCAATATGCTTCGTGCGACGATGATGAACTGGATTGGCGGTCATGTAGACAGCACTAACATTGTCGCAGTAGACGATCGTTGCCGAAGATATGGGTGCGTGGAGCTCCTGAAGTAGCTGACGAAGCCAACAAGTCTCAGCAACAGCGTGCGCAACAGCACGATACTCAGCCTCCGCACTCGAACGAGAAACCGTAGTTTGTCGTTTGGAGGACCAAGAGACTAAGTTGTCGCCGAGGAAGACACAGTAACCTGAAGTGGAGCGCCGAGAGTCTGGACAAGCAGCCCAATCAGCATCAGAGTAGGCAGTCAAGCTGGTGATGCTACCTGTGCCGATGTGAAGCCCGGTGGACAGGGTGCCCTTGACATACCGCAGGACACGCTTGAGCATCGCCAGATGAGGCTCTCGTGGGTCGTGCATGAAAAGGCAAACCTGCTGAACTGCATAGGCGAGATCCGGACGAGTCAGCGTGAGATACTGTAGAGCACCTGCGAGGCTGCGGTACTGAGTGACATCTGCCACCGGAGTGCCGTCCACAGCAGAGAGGTTGGCGTGAGTATCAATAGGGGTCGCCGTAGAATGACACTCAGCCATGCCGGCGCGCCGGAGCAGGTCCACAGCGTACTGGCGTTGAGACAGGAAGAGGCCATCAACAGAACGCGTGACAGAGATCCTGAGGAAATGATGAAGGTCCCCGAGATCTGTCATGGCGAACTCGGAGTGGAAAGCTCGGTGAGGCGACAAAGGAGCTGAGGCGACGAGGCAGTCAGGACGAATTCGTCGACGTAGAGTAGCAAGTAGGCGATGTCGGCACCTTCTTTGTAAACAAAGAGGGACGTGTCGGAGGTCGAAGCAGTGAAGCCGATCCGTCGGATGAAGCCGGAGAACCGCTGGTGCCACGTCCTGGGCGCCTGCTTGAGCCCATACAAGGACTTTTGCAGGAGACAGACGTGGTCGGGAGCCGCCGGGTCGACGAAACCAGGTGGCTGCTGACAGTAGACCGTCTCGGTCAGGTGGCGTGAAGAAAAGCATTCTTCACGTCCAGCTGATGTATCGGCCAGGAGCGAGAAGCGGCGATGCTGAGGACGACCCGGATGGTGGCCGGCTTGACAACCGGGCTGAACGTTTCGTCGTAGTCGACGCCATACTGCTGCGAGAACCCGCGAACGACCCATCTGGCTTTATGTCGAGCCAAAGAGCCGTCTGCGTGATACTTGTGCTTGAAGACCCACTTGCCGGTGATGACGTTGGCGCGAGGCGGTCGAGGAACGAGGCGCCAAGTGCCATTGTCCATGAGCGCCTTGTATTCTTCAGCCATGGCCGCGCGCCAATTTGCATCGGCGAGCGCGGCACGAGTGTTGCCTGGCAACGGAGAAGCCAGGCCGGAGGCCGCCGCGGTGAAGCCATACCGCTGCACGGGCGATGGCAGGAAACCCGTCTGGGAACGAGTCGCCCGCGCAGGAGGCTCTAGAGCCGGAGGCGGTGCGGGGCCGGAGGCACCACTGCCTGCGGTGCTGGAGCCGCAGGTCCCTCCGGCGACGGCGGTGGAGCCGGAGTCGGCTGACGACGACTGTAGTGGATGCCGAACCACTGCCGGACAGGGGCGACAGGGCCGGATGGCGGAGGAGGCGCTGGAGCTGCGACCTGCCGAGGCACCTGGCTTGGAGCAGGGGCGACGACGCTTGCTAGTGGAGGTGGTGCTGGAGCCGTAGCCTGCCGGGACGCCTGGGGCAGCCGGTGGGCAGCGCCGTGCCATAGGATGGCAGGGTCGAGCCCGACGGGGTCGCCAGCATCCTCCAAGGCCCGCGTTTGCTCAACGCCCGAGGTGGACGGAGCAGGCGCGGGAAGTAAGTCCTGTAACAGAAAATCAAAAGAATCCAGTTGAGGCTTTGAAGCCGCAAACGGAAAGTGAGTCTCATCAAAAACGACGTGTCACGAGATGATGATCTTGCGACTGGAGAGGTCAAGACACCGGTAGCCCTTCTGAGAAGAAGGGTAACCGAGGAAGACACACGCCGTGGAGCGAGGGTGGCGAGTCGTGGCACTAAGGTTGGGGTAACATAAGCAGCCAAAAACACGAAGGATGGAGTAATCTGGCACTTGTGGTGGAGAAGATGATAGGGTACACCGTTATTTTTGGACGAGGACGGCCGCCGGTTTGTGAGAAACACGGCGGTAGAGAGAGCTTCGACCCAATAAGATGGAGGCATGGCGGCATGAATCAGAAGCGTGCGAACAACATTGTTCAGAGTGCGGAGCATGCGCTCAGCCTTGCCATTCTGAGCAGATGTGTAGGGGCACGAGGTGCGAAGTAGGATGCCGCGGCTAGCCAAGAAGGCGGCGGTGGCATTGTTGAGGAACTCGGTGCCATTATCTGCCTGAAAACAGCGTAGAGGAAAACTGAATTGTGTGTGAGCGTAAGCAACAAACTGAACAATGTGGTCATGAACTTCAGATTTATGGCGAAGAGGGAACGTCCAACAATAATGTGTATAATCATCAACTAACACAAGATAAAATTTATAGCCAGAAATACTCGCAACTGGAGAGGTCCAAACATCACAATGAACAAGTTCAAATGGTGCTGATGTACTAGAGACCGAACTAGCAAACGGCAGCCTAGCATGTTTACCGAGCTGGCAAGCATGACAAATGCGGCGAGCTGCTTTATTACACTAGATAGCTGATAGTTTATTTAGAGTAGCGACGACAGCGGGTGCTGGATGACCAAGGCGGGAGTGTCACAGCTCTGGGGAGATGACGGCGACATGACAGCGAGGAGGCATGTGATGTGGAATGGTGTAGAGGTCCCCGTTGCTATTGCACCGAAGGAGAACCATCTTGGTCTTGAGATCCTTAACAGAAAAACCAGAGGCGTCAAACTCGATTGAACAATTATTGTCGCGAGTAAGCTGTCGAACAGATAACAGGTTACGGGTGAGTTGGGGAGCGACAAGAACATTATCAAGATGAAAAGGACGATCAGCTATTTGTAAAAGAGATGTGCCACGACTAAGAACAGGAATAGATTGCCCGTTGCCGACCGTGATGGAGGACGGTGGCATCGGGAGACAGGAAAGGAGAATACCGTCATTGGAGGACATGTGGGATGTCGCTCCGCTGTCCATGACCCAGGAGTTGGACCCCTGAATCGCCATCTGGTTGAGGGTGGCGATCAGGCTGGCCTGATCCCAGGATCCGTACGCCGGGGGCGCAGAGAACTGGGGTGGCGCGAAGGCAGTGTGAGCCTGATGCGGAGGCGGAGGCGGTGGGGGAGGCGCTGATGGCGCACCCCACTGCTGCTCCTGCTACTGAGGAGTCCACTGGACGGCCCAAGGGTTGTAGCAAACCCAAGGGTAGGCCGGCTGAGGAGCCTGACGACCGCCGGAGACACCCTGAGGGGCGCCACGCTGCTGCTGGTTGCGCCCACCGCCGCTGTTGGTGCCGTTGCCGTTGCCGTTGCCGCCATGGCCACCTTTGCCCTTGCCCCCCTTGCCCTTGCCACCACCTCCACGATTGGAGGCCGAAGAGGTGGACTGGCAGGAAGGCGAGGTGCAAGAGGAGTTGGTGGAAGCGGCGAGCGCTGATGACGAAACCTCTTTACCCTCGCTGCCGAGACGAAGTTCCTTGACGCGAAGCATGTTGGTGGCAGACTTGAAGTCGGGAAGCGGCGACGTGTTGGCGATGATGTCGGCGGTGGTGGCGAAGCGGGGATTGATGCCGCGCAGGAGATTGAGCACGAGCTGCGAGGGGGAGATGGTATGCCCAACCTCCCGCAGTGCATCGGTGGTGTGCTTCATCTGTTGCGCGTAGGCGTCGACGGAGAGATCGCCCTGGGACATGCTGTGGAACTCCTGCCCGAGGACGATCGCCCGAGGCTTCTTGTTCGCCTGGAACAGGGCCTCAATGCAGACGTACAGAGCGCGCGCGTCTTGATCGGGCTCCATAGCGAGGTCGAGGACGGTGTTGTCGCAGGAGCCGTACATCCAGCCACGGATGCAGGCGTCGGGCTGAGACCACGTGGGGTCAGCCGGGCGCACGTCCTCCGTGCCATCGATGTGGCCGAGCAACCTGTACTTGCCGCAGAGGGTGGTAAAGAACGCCTTCCACTTGGAGTAGTTGGGACGCTCGAGGCTGAGGGAGATCGGAACGTGCTGCTTCACGTTGACGGCTGCATAGGCAGCGAAGAAGGCAGGGCGACGCCGTCTCCCATGGCGCCGGATGTTGACGACCCGAGGATGCCAGAGGTAGCAGAGGACTGCGACGATTCCGTCATGACGGACTGGCGCGCCGGATCGCGAGGAGCAGGGGCGCGGGTAGGCGGCGGCGCGACGAAGTCGGACGGCCTGGTGAGGCGGCGGCCTGGGCGGTGCGACGAAGTCGGGCGGCCGGGTTGGCGGCGGCCTGGGCGGCGCGACGAAGTCGAGCGGCCGGGGCGGCGGCAGGCGGGCGGCGGACCGGCGCGGCTGAGTGGAGCGGCTGAGGGCGCTGGTGCGCGGCGGCGGCCGGAGGGGCACGGCGGCCGGGGAGGCGGCGGCGGCCCTGTGGTGCGATGGCGCGAGCCCTAGAGGTAGGGCGCACGGGCAGAAGAAGCGAGGATCGTGATTAGATTGATACCATGTAGAGAAACACCGCACACCCAATAGGGGGGTGACCTTTCATATATATAGCCTGGAAGGCTTGCAATACATGTACAAGTTACAATGTGGTACTAATACAAGTCAGACTAGGAGTACAAGGCCAATGGGCCATAAGCCCAATATGGGCTGTTATAATTATACTCTTAACACTTAAGAAATTGTATGCAGAGTTTTGGAGATGAATTTCGGTTGTGTTTCTAATTCATGTAGTGGTTTAACAGTAGCTTTCCATAGAAATGTCCCAGTAGTTATGCATACTAACCTGTTTGTGATGTAGCGATCTTGCAGTTAGAGGTACCTCAGAAAAATTATTCATTTGGACAAATATCTTTGTATGGCCTGAGGTGGATCTTAAGCTTCCTCATTATGGAAGGCATGACACACTTTTTCCACTACAATGCCTTTGTAGTAAGGTATTTCCTTGTCTTCATACTATGTGGTTAACTTTTTATTCCTTCTTATAATGGTTATATACTATATTCTGAAATTTGATTAAATATTCTGATGACAGCCGATTATGGCAGCACTTATCCCCATTTGAGATCTTCATCATCAGTTATGGGGTAAGATTATATTGTGCATTCTCATAAAAAAATTACATTATAACTTTTATACATATTATATTTCCTGTAAGTGCTCCAGGCCTTACTTCTGAGTTTGTCACTTATGCAATTTTATTTGTCTCCTTTTTAGTCAATGTGAAGCAGCATATGCATTGTTCCTTATTTGTTAGATTTTGTTAATTCATTACTTACATATAAGTTTTCTTGCACCACCTATCAGAGCATCATGGCTTTTCATTTTTGTATTACTCTCTGGGTTGGTTTTATTGTCCAACTTCAGTATGTGTTATACCTCTGTTCGTAGCTAACATTCTGGAATCTGGAGCTGCTTTGTTGGCTTGGTTCATTTGGTTAATAATCAAGCTCATTGGCTTCTCAAACTTTTCAATGCAGGTTTTAAACTTTATGTGGTTGAAATTCTTTCTTATTTGGCGCTACTTCCGGTTTTGGTCACTGGTATTTCAATATTTAAATTTTGTATTCAGTGCTACTCTGACATACAGTATTATATGTTTTATTTGTCTCGAACACTTATTTATGTACTGGATAGCGTTGGTATCGACACAACTTTGTTCTGATTTCAGCATCTGTTTTATGTTATTTTTTTGATAAACTTTAAAGCTGAGCACTTCATCTCAGGTCGGAGGAGTCGAGACACCTGAAAACATGCCCAGGTGCATAAATAACTGCCACGATCTGGAGAGTTTCTGGAAAAGCTGGCATGCTTCTTTTAACAGATGGTTGGTTAGGTATGTGTCAGGTGGTTTAAATGTGTTCTGGGTTACCATTACCACATATATTTGTCTTGCTTTTTTCTTTTTTGGTTTTGCTTGAAGTAACATATAGTTCGTTTCTTGTTTAAGCTTCACTGGAAGCTGCATCAAATGTTTACATTATAGTTTTGCATACATTTACAGCATGAAGCTTGTATATAGAGATGGTACATGTCTATACTAGTAGAGTTGGTAGATGGACCAATATACAGACATTGATTTGTCCATGTTGCTTTGTTTGATTGTCCTCTTGGTTATTGCAGGTACTTGTACATTCCTCTTGGTGGTTCTCAAAGAAAGCTACTGAGTATCTGGGTGATATTCACGTTTGTAGCAGTCTGGCATGATTTGGAATGGTAGCTTCTGCAGAATTTTACAGTTGACATGCTTGCGGACTCTGTTGATACATCAGACGTAATGACTCGGATTGTTCTGTTTGATTGCATAAACAGGAAACTTGTTTCATGGGCGTGGTTAACTTGCTTATTTTTTGTTCCAGAGATATTGGTCAAATCTCTGTCCAGCAAATTTCAGGTAAAGTTTATTTAAAGAGCTCTTAGAAGCTACTGCAATCTAGTTTAAAAACAGCTACATCAAGATACTAAATATACTTGAAACATACCAAGTTGTCTTTGTTTGAGAAACTTGATCCATTTTGTAGTTTTGATTTGAGTTAAGGATGGTATATTTATTGAGGATCCAAATAACTCCATGCCAATATGATACAAAAAAGATTTCAAGATATCTGCTGGAATGATTTTTCTTAGATGCCTGGATATTTTGGCATTCTTGCAAAATGTTTATGGAAATTTAACAATGGTACCATCTAATATATATTCTTATTTTTTTTTTTTTGCAGGCAAGTAGTTCCCTTGGGATCCTTGTTCATCGTGAATTTAAAGCAATTGCTGGTGCTGTGACAATCAGCTGTCTTATGGTATGTTCTATATCTGTTTCTGCATGCGCAGCTAAAAGAATGCATGCAATTATTACCTGATCTCCTTGCATTAAAAGAATCGAAGATATTGAACAATACATAACCAAGAAATACTGAGAGACTTCATGAAATTATTCATGTAATATTGGATGGAAAACTCAAATGTGCCATGATCATTTGGACAATGGCGGGCATAAAAGGAAATCCAGCCGTACATCAGATCAGCCATTCATACATAGTTACATGTCAACGCTATTTCTGAGATATTTCGTGCACAGGTGGCAAACCTTGTCGGTTATGTTGTGGGACCATCTGGGATTAAAGTTCTGATCTCAAAAATGGCTGGGAAAGATGGTGAGTTGCAACTTCACACCATAACTTGCGATGAATTTCGTATTATGGTCTACATTCCATGGTGAGTCAGAATGTACATGGTCCAGTGGCCTTTGTGGTTAATACACGTTCCCATTTTGCAGCCATGCCTGCCCTTGCCTTCATATTTACTACCTTCTACGTGGGTGTCAAGGTGATGGCTCACTAAATCAGTTTTGTTGACCATTTGTGCCCTCTTTTACTGATTGGTGGTGACATCATTGCAGCTTATGTTCCACATACGTGATGTACGCACGTGCCTGGGGTGATTGGATGGAGCTGAAGATCGTCTCTCCAGTTTTGACCCATACGCTTACACTCTCAAGGCAACTAGCTTCTCTCTTCTGTTTTGGCTGGACACGTTTAGCAGAGCATCAGCTATTGTAGGCGTTGATTTCTGATTTTTCTGTAGGATAGAGAGGTAAGGAGCTTGCTGAGCTGCCAGTCGAGTTGTAACCACAATCTCTGTTTGATAATACACCTGCAATGGGCAAGTGTAACTCTTTCTTGAATCACGAATCCAAAATGAATGTGGTAGTTAAATGAATGTGGAGTGGTAGAACCTGTGTTGGAGAGGAGTGCCAATCTGGAAGTGTGTCCCAATACAACTGCATGTCTGCAACAACACACCACCTGTTGAAACAGTTAAGTCATGTGGTCTGTATTCAACTAGCAAATTTGATTGACAGACTCGAGGTCTTCGGGCTTTGCAGCAATGGAGGTCAGGATTAGGTAAAGGACAAATTTGAACGGCGGCCCTGGTGCAAGTGGTAGAGCTTTACCGTCTGTGACTAAGAGGTTCAGGGTTTAAGTTTCAGCCTCTGCACATTTGTGCAGGAATGGCTACTGGTTATTTTTCCTTTCCCAGACCCCGCAGTGCAGGAGCCTAAGGCACTGGATACGCCCTTTTTTACCGTGGTCAAGATTAGGTAAAGTACAGATATGTAGACGTGACCACTGTCAAGATTTGGTAAAGTACAAGCATGAGGACGTGAGGCCTGTTGTTAATAAACCCTGTATGACCTCACAACAACACATCCAAATAAATTTAGTTCTCACACCGTCACCCAGCCGGCAGAACCAGGCAGATTTGAAGTTCAAAGAAAGAACCAAGCAGATTTGTAAGGCATTTCTCCTTGCTGGCTAGATTTTGGTTAGTGTCCCCCTACTGGCGTATCTTCTTCTAAAGCATTTCTCCTTGCTGCAATTCTGTCCTGCGAGTGAACATCTTGCCGGGTATGCATTTATGCTTTGCCTTGCAGATCACTGGCGTACTATCCAAGCAAGCAACCCTTGGTGAAAATGAACATGCATATACTGCTGTCCTTGCTGCTCTTGTGTTACGGAGGAGTTGCCAACATCCATTGCTCTAGAGTTGATGAGAGCAACCAAGATCTTGGCTCGCTGCTCCATTTCAAGCAGGGTATCGCTTCTGCCGGTGGAATGGTGTCACGTGCACCCCGACGCAACCGTACCGTGTCCGGAGACTCTACCTCTCCGCTCTGAGTTTGTCAGGCCGAATCAGCTCTTTCCTTGGCAACCTTACTAACTTCACCTCTGCAAATTACTTTACTGGTCCCTTGCCTCTCCTTGGCCGCCTGCAGCATCTTCGAGAGCTTTGCTTGGACGGGAACAATTTGTCTGGGATTATTCCAAATGCACTTACTAATTGCTCCAACTTGGTCTACATAGATTTATCTTCAAACTTGCTCGTAGGTTCAGTTACTCCGAAAATCGGCCTACTGTCAAATCTAGGATATCTCTGTTTGAGTTCAAATCAACTCGAGGGAAGAATTCCCGATGAGCTTGGCCAATTGGTGAATTTAGAAACCTTGGACCTAAGCAGCAATAGGCTTTCAGGTGAAGTTCCACATGCCGTCTTTAGTCTGTCTTCCCTGTGTTCTCCATTTCTAGGGAATAACATGCAAAGCATTGCCACCCAACACTTGTGAACGTCTGCCTAGTCTCATGCGGCTTTCGTTGGCAAACAACACACTTGAAGGTCCCATCCCAGCCTCTCTAGGCAATGCTCCAGGGCTAGAAGATATAGATTTATTATTTATCACATAACAAATTCACATGACAAATTCCCAGTACTTTTGGAAAACTAGCAAATTTGACTGACCTACACCTCGAGTACAGGCCCAATCCTGATCATTCATAGCGTGAAGGGGCTCATGGCGCAATGGCAAAGGCCACTGGTTGGGGAGCTCCTGCTCAGGATTCAAACACTAGGTGCCGTACCAAGCTATTTCCAGGATAACTCCATCTAGCATCAAACTCTCATGTACATCCAACTTCTCTATGAATTCCACTTCTATAAAGAAGCTAGCAACTAATTAAAATCATCCGTATTTTCTCTTGCATACCCGCGGCAACGTGCGGGTAATCCTTCTAGTTCCTGCTAACTTGAGATGGCCAGATTCTGAACTCGGTAAATCGTTCAGACACTACATTCCTACCGTCTTTTTCCAATTGACAAACCGAAGCATCACCTCTCAAAGAGGTGAGCTGCATCTTGCACACAACGATCTCCAAGGAGAAATAACAAGCCTATCCCAGTCCCAGGTAGGATTCGAAAACCTACAATCATTAGTTTGGTCAGAAACCACAAACCCAACTGGAGTGGACATGGACAGCGACAGAGAGCACTAAGAACAAGATACGTAATTCCTCCAGTCCCCGGCGGGTCCTTCCAGGTGGAGCACGCAGAGTGACAAAGGCAGTTTTCCCCGAGTTCCGTGGCCCGTCCTCTACTTCCGGCGACCCTCCACGACCCGCTGCCGGCTCTGGAGATGGCGCGGTCGGCGCGCGACGAAGTGACCGACTCCGGGGCCTTCGACCCGGCGCCGTCCACCTTCCGGAGCTTCGTGTCGAGGGACATCTCCGCCCGGTTCGCCGCCGCCCCGGGACGGTACCACCTCTACGTCTCCTACTCCTGCCCCTGGGCGTGCCGCTGCCTCGCCTACCTCAAGCTCAAGGGCCTCGACCATGCCATCGGATTCACCGTGAGAATCCACCAAAGCTCGATCGATTCTTCGCATCCCATCTTTGAGATCATGAATAAAAATCCATTGATTTCTTCTCTCTCTGCGTGTCTGTGAATTGGATTCTCTAGTCGGTGAAGCCCATCTTTGAGAGGACCAAGAAGACCGACGACCACATGGGGTGGGTGTTCCCTGCCACCGCCGACGAGGAGCCCGGCGCCGAGCCCGACACTATCAACGGAGCCAAGAGCATCAGGGAGCTCTACGAGATGGCCAGTGCAAACTACGCCGGGAAACCAAGCGTCCCTGTAAGTAGAGACTGTCAATTGCGTTGACCTGTGTTCTGTCGTGTCTCTGTATTGTGCTAGCTAGCTTAGCTAATGGATGCGTTGTGTGAGCAGGTTCTGTGGGACAAGCAGCTCAAGACCATCGTCAACAACGAGAGCTCCGAGATCATCCGGATGCTCAACACTGAGTTCAACGAGTTCGCCGAGAATCCTGCCCTGGATCTCTACCCTGCTCATTTACAGGCCTCCATTGATGAGATCAACGAGTTGGTGTTTGAGGCGATAAACATCGGCGTCTACAAATGTGGCTTTGCAAAGCAGCAGGGGCCTTACGATGAGGTAAATCTATCGGTTATACATGGTTTCTTGGAAGTAAAATTGGGTGTGTTTCCTATGTCTGACCGGCACTACTACTTCTTTTGTTCTGAATCTGTTTGTAGGCTGTCACGAAACTGTATGAAGCTCTGGACAAATGTGAGGATATTCTAAGCAGGCAGCGCTTTCTATGTGGCAATCAACTTACAGAGGCAGATGTCCGCTTGTTTACAACTCTTATAAGATTCGATGAGGTATGAATTTCTTAATGGAAGAGCAAAAAACATATGTAAAATCTTGTATTAGTGTTACATCTTGTTATGTTCAGTAGTTCATGATCCCTTAATCTCCTTTAACAAGAGAATCGAAATGTTATATCCAAATACCAGAACTATGGAGCGTGTACTAGATCGATTTAACATTTAGCAGAGTTGCTGATCTCACCCAGCTATTGGTTGTACAACTTTGTTATGATGGTATCTCACTTAGCATAAATGTTTATCTGATGTTCTCAACTCTTATAAGATTCGATGAGGTATGGTTTTGTTTTCTTCATAGAAGAAAAGAAAAAATATATGTAAAATCTATCATGTTGGCTTGTTCTAAATTTCTTAGATGTTTTGTTGAAACATTGGTGTCCCATCTTAGCTTGTTGAGTTCAGGCTGTAGGTGTACCCAATGTATCTCCAGTAGTTCATGCTCAAACACCAGAAATACACATTCTGCATGGTTGCTGACCTCTCGCAGCTACTTTTTCGTTTTTTTTGAGAAATAAACAGGAGGGGAGAGAATCCCGCCCCCTGAATATATTTAATATTTGGCTCTTCAAATAACCATGAATGGTTACAATGGTTTCAATTTGGAAAACAACAACTGAATCTTTTTCGGTTTTACATCTGTCTTGTGATGGCAGCAGTTAGCATAAATGTTTGTCGGATGTTCTCAGCGAGAGTCAGAGCACCAAATGAGTCAGTTGCAGAGTGAGACTATTTGGAGTCATCCTTTAAGCAATTGCAAAAGTTGTATGCAGAAAAGGTTTAACAAAATTCTCAGATCATACTTCTGCACTTCTATGCAGACAAACAATGCATGGAGTTCGATACTGTTGTCTGAAGCTATATCTTAATTCATTTTTGTTTTCATTAACACTTAAAACTTATGGATTGTCATTAAAACCATTTCCTTCTGGTTTGTCTTTCGGTAGAAGTTATGAGTACTGATGTGTTTTTTTTCCTCTACAGGTTTACTCTGTTTACTTCAAATGCAACAAGAAGCTTATCACGGAATATTCAAATCTGTTTAATTACACCAAGGACATCTACCAAGTTCCTGGTATTAGCAGCACGGTGCACATGGAGCACATACGAAAGAGCTACTATGGAGGCCACTCACCCATTAATCCATACGGGATCATCCCTGTAGGCCCGAACATTGATTACAATGCTCCACATGACAGAGAGAAGTTTAAGGCCTAGAAGATTTCCTTTGCTGACTTTTGTATGTGTCATGTTTTTTTTATCGTAATATTTAGGATCTGTGCTTGCGCTTGGTCATTGCTAGTCTGCAGTTGGCAGATGTGGCAAATGATAATTTTATTACCATGTTGGTTGGTCTGTGCTGATAATAATACTGGGACGGGTATGAAAAGTTTCTTGTGCAAAATAACTAGTGCATCTTGTGTGGAGGGACCATATATTCGTTCTCACTTATATTCACCCTTCTGAATTATTGGAACAGTTTAAAGTTTACCTTTTTATGTGTAATTTTATATTAAACAAATTCAAAATTTCCAGTTTTCATTATCTTTAATTATAACAAATTAAAAAAATTCAGAACAACCGTGGTGAGCGTGGCATCTTCCTCACCGTCAGCACTGCATTGCTATTATTATTCTTTATCGTTTCTAGTGAAGTTTCTACGCTATTCTTAGTGAGATTCAAATGATATATGGTTAATCCTCTGCTTCCATTCCTTTTTGTGACTTGTAGGAATGAACTACTTATTACTTTATCAAAGACAACATGTTGGAGTTCTGTTACGAAATTACGGAAAATAAATTGATGTTGCATTGGATAGTGAAATCTTCAAAACTTGAAATTTATTTTTAGACTTATATTTTTTTAAGATTAAGAAAAAGAGAATAGAAAACTTACTCACAGCTTAAATGGATTCCTAAATTTATTTTTGGCACAATAAAAATTAATCCAATCTGTGGAAGGCAAAACATAGGAAAATTAAGCTTTACAAAAATATAAATTAAATTTTCTTTAGTTAACTTGACAACAACTTAACTAAATAAAAACAGGTGGTTTTAATATCTTACCAAAATTGGTTATGTCGTGGGACCTTTTGGGATTAAAGTTCTGATCTCAAAAATGGCTGGGAAGGATGATGCTGAGTTGCAATTTCAACACATAACTTCTGATGAATTTCATATGTTCTACATTCCCATGGTGAGTCAGATGTACGTATACATGGTCCAGTGGCCTTTGTGGTTAATACACATTCCTATTTGCAGCCATGCCTGCGCGTGCCTTCGTATTTACTACCTTCCACGTGGATGTTAAGGTGATTGCTCACTAATCAATTTTGTTCACCATATACATTTAGTCGCTTACAAGCTCAAGTAACTAGTTTATTTTTCTGTTTTTGTTCTGTTCTGGACACATTTAGCAGATCATCAGCTATTGTAGGCGCTGATTCTGATTTTGCTGCAGGATAGAGAGGTAACACTAGTACACCAATTTACTATAGAAGCGGCTAAATCCTGTTTTCAGCCACGGCTAATCAGGCTGACACTAACCAAGCGACTATAATCCAACAACTACAGCGACGGGCTTTTAACCGCCCCTACAGATACGTATTTAGAGACGGATCTCTTAAGAACCCCGCCCCTAAAAACACTATTTTCAGTGGCGGCGTCATTAAGATGACCGTCTCTAAAATGGATATTCAGGGGCGGTTAGGTTACGATGGCCGTTTCTGAAGATTGACATTCAAGGGCGGTTGTTTTAAGTGACCCGCGTCTAAAATTTGATTTTGAGGAGCAGTTTCATTAAGACAACCGCTTGTAAAAATTGTTTCTCCAGGAGTGGCTGTTGCAATGCAACCGCCTCTGAATGTATTTTCAGATACCACATAATAAAACCGCCTTTGAAAATCAGTTTCAGAATTTTGAATGCAAAATTCCCGCCATATTTGAAATCGTGTTTTCCCACCAAATTTTGAAATTTCCCGCCATATTTGAAATCGTGTTTTCCCACCAAATTTCAGACCCATTGCAAATGATTCAAATTAACGTATCCATACATTAATATAGCACTGAGTCTGTTAACCAATACAACACGTACATCAACAAAACAAAGTTACTGTACACAAGGTTTGGTCGCAAGAAAATTAGGCAAGGGAAACTTCATTACTTGGCGATGAAGATCTTCATACTTGGGGTCTATCGCATATTCCGAATCAGGATCAAAGAAAGAACCCCCCCCCCCCCCGGTCTAACAACCTCATGCATCAAGAACTTGCAAAAATCTTCTTGAAGTGCTTGAACATCAGCTTGAGCAATGGATTCGTTTGGCCTCATCGTATCAACCTGCACAATGTTATTTCCACCCTTCTTTCTCTTATTCCCACTGACAGTACCACTAACCGAATAATCACTACAGTTGTCGTTCTTTTTGTATCGACTAGCACCACAGCGGGGACATTTATCAAGG
This sequence comes from Bothriochloa decipiens, assembly GCA_023333625.1. Taxonomy (NCBI): domain Eukaryota; kingdom Viridiplantae; phylum Streptophyta; class Magnoliopsida; order Poales; family Poaceae; genus Bothriochloa; species Bothriochloa decipiens. The sequence continues at coordinate 8,009,520 of CM041639.1, read as the reverse complement.
TCTTTGAAACACTCACTAGGAAAAAGGATACAATGGTTTGGACATGAATGTATTCATTGCACACCCATTGTCAGTGGACTAATAAGCTTGCTCGCTTGATATGCGTTGGTGGGCACAAAGTTTGGTTTTGGAAGCACAATAGCCAACAAAGTCAATAGGTCATTGAAGCTCCTATCAGATCAGCCATTCTTAGCCTTCAATATCAGTATGTCCAGCACAAAATGTAGCAGTGACCACCTTTTCTCACATACCTTTTCATCTGGGTACAAACGTTCTTTCCTTGCTTTCTCAACAGTCTCCAAGTTGCTTAGCCCTTTCAAAAGTAATTCTTGTTCAACGTGGCGCAACATGTCGTCCAGGAAGTCCTCTGCTTCTTCTTCGTCCACGTCGTTGTCTTGACCATGATCATCCCCCCTTGCATCAAAAAAATGATCATCCTCCCCGCCATAGCCTTCTCCACCACCTTCATCGTCATCTAGTGAAGTAGTACCATGCATTGGGTTCTGATGGGTGCCATTGTCTTCTTCCATTAATTCTGGTGCCTCTCTACTTCTCTCACCATGATGGTCCCAAACCTCGTAGTTCTCCATGAAACCCCGCCGAACCAAGTGTGATCTTATCCTATCTGGATCCTTGCATACTATAAGGTTCCGACAGTCACAACAGAGACAATAGATATCATTTGTCTGCTTGATCAGAGCGTGTCTTTTAGCGGCTTCAATAAAACCATTGACATCTGCTAAGTAGGATACTTCAAATCTTTTTTTTATACATCCATGACCGGTCCATATTTGCCCTTCAAAACCAAAAGGTGTATTTGCATCAAATAGGGTTCTCATATAACTACAACAACAATTAATTGATGTATATATTGGTAGGCAAAATAAATCAAACACCTTGCATGCATGTCTCTAGATTTAGCCGGTTGTTGTGAAGAAAGAAGAGCGTGTAATGTAAAGTTCAAAAAGTGTTTAGGGATGCCAAAATCTCACCTCTCAATCGTCAAATACAATCGAAGGTTCAAGGGCAAACCCTCCCCCCGCAGCTTTTGATGCTCCTCGTGGCCTCCAAGTGCTCAGCTGAAGGAACCAGAAGGATATTTGGCAGGAGTTCAGCGCTGACCCGAGGAGGAAGAAGGGGTATTTGGCGGGATAATTTTAGGGGCGGTTTACATAAGGACACCGCCTCTAAAATTGGTTCTCCTTTTTGGGTCGGTTTTGTAACGTCCGCCGCTCTTGATGATCCATTTGTCAGAGGCGGCTGAATTAAGAGGGCCGCCTCTACAAACCTGTATCTTCAGAAACTGTTTTATTACAACAGCCGTCTCTAAGACTATAATATCAGAAGCGGATGACTTAATTAAACCGCCTAAAGTACACGATCTTTAGAGGCTGTTTTCTTTATGAAACCGACTGTAAATATAAATAATCAGGGGCGGTTGCGAAGCTACAGTGCTACCCCACGACTGTAGAGGCGGCGTGCTATGTGAGCCGCCTTTGCTAAAAATGGTGGCGTTACTGATGTCAATTTACGAAGGAGCACACTGATTTGCCTGCTCAATCGACACAAGTCCATTTGCAACCATGATTTCTGTTTGATAATATATAAGCGATGGGTCAACATAACTCAATTTTTTAAACCATGAATCCGAAATGAATGTGATAGCTAGTTAAATCTACTTGAAATGAATTTGGAGAGGCGGCAGAATCTGTGTTGCATAGCTTAACTCAATTGACACAGTTAAGTATCCAAGTCCGTATTAAACTAAGAAATTTGATTGACGGACTCAAGGTTTTCGGTCTTTGCAGCACTAATGGAGGTCAAGATTAGGTAAAGTACAAATGCGAGGGCGACCGCGGTCAAGATTAGGTAAAGTACAAGCATTAGGACGTGAGAGTGAGACCTGTTCTTAATAAACCCCGTATATGTGGCCTCATCCAGCACCCCCACATCACATCACAACATCCAAACAAACTCAGTGCTCGCACCATCACCCAACACGGGCAGGGTACGAGACCCCTACTGTTTACTGAACATTTCTTCTAGCTGTTCTCCTGGTTGCAATGCTGCAACTCTGTCGTGCGACTGAACATCCTGCCAGGTATAATGCATTCGTGCTTTGTCTTGCAGATGACAGGTGTTAGAGGTGTACAATCCAAGCAACCTTGGGTGAAAGTGGACATGCATATACATATACTGCTACCCTTGCTGCTCTTGTGTTACGGAGGAGTTTCCAACATCCATTGCTCGAGAGTTCATGAGAGCAGCCAAGATCTTCGCTCGTTGCTCCATTTCAAGCAGGGTATCACCAACGATCCATTTGGAGCCATGAGCGACTGGAACACGAGCTTCCACTTCTGCCGGTGGAATGGTGTCACGTGCACCACGACGCCACCATACCGCGTCTCAAAACTCAGCCTCACCGCTCAAAGTTTGTCAGACCAAATTAGCTCTTCCCTTGGCAACCTTACCTTCCTTCGGTTTCTTGACCTCTGTAAATAACTTCGCTTGTCCCATACCTCTCCTTGGCCGCCTGCAACATCTGCTTTACCTTGACTTGTCCGAGAATAATTTGTCTGGGATCATTCCAGATGCACTTACTAATTGCTCCAACTTGGCCGTCTTAGATTTATATTCAAACTTGCTAGTGGGTTCAATCACTCCGAAATTGGGCCTACTATCAAATCTAGGATATCTCGGTTTGGTTTCAAATCAAGTCGAGGAAAGAATTCCTGATGAGCTTAGCCAATTGATGAATTTAAAAGTGTTAAGCCTAGGTGACAATAGGCTTTCGGGTGAAATTCCACATGCCGTCTTTAATCTATCTTCTCTACAATATCTATATCTACATTCTAATATGCTAGGCAAGGCATTGCCACCTAACATTGGAGACCTTCCTAATCTCACGCAGCTTTCGTTGGCCAATAACACATTTGAAGGTCCCATCCCCGCTTCCCTAGGCAATGCTCTAGGGCTACAAGATATAGATTTGTCACATAACAAATTCACGGGACAAATTCCCACTACTTTCGGGAAACTTTCAAATTTGACTGTCGTACGACTTGAGTACAATCATCTCATAGCAAGGAACCAGGGCTGGACATTCCTAAGCGCACTACGGAACTGTAGATCTCTTAACTACCTCTCACTCTCTTATAATGAGTTGCAGGGACCTATACCACAGTCGATCAGTAACCTATCGACCAACCTTCAATATCTCTGGTTGGCTGGAAACAACTTGTCAGGACACATTCCACGGAGCATAGGAAGTCTTAGTGCCTTAACTTCGTTGGATTTAGGCGAAAACTATTTTAGCGGTACAATTGAAGGATTGATTGACAACCTAACTCACCTGGAACACCTCGACTTACATGGAAATGAACTTGAGGGTCCCATAGAACTTTGGAAGCCTGCAACCACAACTCATGCTACAACGGTTGTATCTAAACGATAACAATTTTCAAGGTTATATTCCATAGAACTTTGGAAGCCTGCAACCACAGCTCATGCTCTGACCATAGCCACAACGATGTACAACATAAATGTTACTACATACCTCATGTCAACTAAAGTTGCAGTTTCATTAAAGAATGAATATTGACTTGCTTTTGTACTAGTTCATTCATTATTTTATTCTAAAACTCATCTTTTACTGACAGGAGGGAGTAACGTAACAATCTACATCTCAGTTTTATCAGAAACATTCCAACATTGGGTTGGCAAAGGGCCTGAACACGGTAAGAGAACACAGAGTGCAGAGAGGGGCAAAGACAATAGGCAGAGGACCATGCCGCTGCCGCAGGCTCGTCAGATGGTTCCCCCGCCGCTCCGGGAGGTACCAGTAGTCCGCTACCATCTCTACGTCTCCTAGTCCTGCCCCTGGGGCAAGGTGCAGGTCCCTCTTGCTGATAGCTGGTGACATTATTATGTTCGAGATACGTAATGCTCGCACATGCCAGGGGTGATTGGATGGAGCTGACACCAGTTTTGATTCGCAAGCAGACGGCTGATGTAGAACACAACTAGCTTCTCGTTTCTGTTTTGGCTTTGCTCTGGACGCAGTTAGCACTTAGCAGAGCATCAGGTCCTGTAAGCGTTGATTAGTGATTTTGCTGATAAGGAGCGTATTGATATTCCTGCTGAATTGTCGCCCCCGCTCTGGCGGCTCGGGGGGCGAACCCTAGCACCGCCGCTCCCTCCCCCACCTCCGCCATTCTCTCCCTCGCCGCCGCCGGAGGAGGCCGCCGGGATGCCCATGCGGCCCCCTAGGATGGTGGCGGTGGGGATCCTCTCCCGGGAACGCGGCCTACCTCGAGCGGGGAGGGGGGCGGCGGGCATGGTGGAGGCGGTCGGCGCTGGCCCGGCGACGGCGGCGAGATGGCGACGAGCGCGCGGCCGTGGGTGCGAACGGAGGCGCGTTGGCGGCGGCCCATGCGTGGAGCCGTTGGTGGGCGGCGTTGCTCGTTGCCTGGGGCGTAAAGGCGACGGTAGGCGCGGCTTCAACGGCGGCGGCGACGGTAGGTCGGATCTGGCTATTCTGCGTGGTGATGGGTGGTGAAGGTGTGGTGGCGCGGCGGTTCGACGGCGACAGTGCGATGAAGACTGGCTGCTCTTCCTACAGTGGGGAGTGGCTGCGCTTGGAGGTCGTCGTCCACCGGTAGCGGCTCCCTAACACCCCCCTTCCTCTACCCCTGCTGGGTGGCCACCACCGGCAGCGACTGAGGCTGTTGCGGTCGGCAGCTGCCAGTGATCGGTTTATGGGATGGGGGGGGGACTCAGTGGAGGGGGACCGACTTTTTTGGCGGCGCCGTGGCGGTGTGGCCGACTGTGATTTGGACAGGGCGGCGGTGCCGTGGCGGTGCTGCTGGCTATGCCAGGTTCGGTGGTGGCTGCTCCTCTCCGTTGGGGATCACCGGCAGGGCGTCGCGGGGCTGCTGCTCTTTCGGGTGTGGGGGGTTGCGGAGGGGCTCCCTCCTCCTCTGCTCATCCCCCGCCTCCTCTTCATGGTGGTCGTTTCGCGGCGGTGGCTGGGGTTGGGCTGGCGTTGGGGGGCAGTTTTCGTCTTTGTCGTCCCTCCCCCATGCTTCCGGCTGCCGTCGTGGGGCGGTCGTCCTGATGACAGGAGGCCATGGCATCCTTGGGGGTGCTAGTCCGGGGCTCTGCCCCAGATCCGGTACCTTCAGGGGTGACGGTGCCTGCGAAGGGAGCTCGGCCGGCAGCGGTGGCCGGTGGCGGTTTTGGCTTCGGCGGGCGGTTGGTGGAAGTTCACAGTGGCAGAAGGCTAGGGTTCGGCAGGGGGTCTGGCAGGTTGCTGGCACGGCTTTGCGGCTACTCGTGTGGCCGGCGTGTCGATCCTGGTGAGGCTTCTTCTGGATGACCGACAATGATGTCTTGGCGTCTGGCAGGGACCCGACATCCCGACCGGTGTCTGTGCTGGGGGTTCTTTGGGCACAAGCCTTGCGATGGCGACACCTGCGGGTGCTGTTACCCTGTTGAGGGCGTCGTGCCCCCAGTACTCTTCACGGGTGTAAACCTAGTCCTGTCATGGATGGACGACGGCGGCGCTTGGGCGTCGTAACCTTTCTGAAGGCGTCGTTGTGGATTATGACTCGGTTGGGTTGTCTTAGGCAGTGCTAGTTCGTCATTTTCGCCTTTGTGTTCGCGGGTGGTGCCAGTGGTGGAGTATATGTTTCTTTGCTTTCAGTTGCTTTGTTTTTAGGTTTTTGTTGTTAGCTTTTAGTTGTTTGTTGGAGCTCCTAGCTGTTTAAAGCAGAGGCTCATGTCGACGACCCAATCCGACCGAGTTCTAGCGGTTAGAGGCTTGAGTCTATGCCCCAATCTGACCAAGCGTGGAGTTGAGTCGAATTGAGTTGGCACGTGTGGCGCGAGTTGAGCTGATTTGGAACCTAGGTATACAGATGGAGTAGGGTACCCTCCTCAATTGTATTTGTGGTTGTCACCCAGTTTCTACTTAAAAACTGGGCGGAGCGTTTGCCTTCCTTTTTCTTTTTCGTTTAATAGAAATCGCGGCAAAGCTTTTGCAGTCCTTTCGAAAAAAGATATTCCTGCTGAAATGACATGATTAGAGTTGTAACCATGATTTCTGTTTGATAGAATACCCGTGATGTGATGGGTACGTATGTATAACTTGGTTCTTTGAATCACGAATCCAAAATGAATGTACGTGATTGTTTACTCGAAACTAATGAGGAGAGGTAGACTGGAAGAACAGCGTTGGAGAGGATCACCAAGCTGGAAGCAGTCTTGAGTTGGATTCTACATTTTGCTTTTTTGTGTTGTGTAGCCTGCGATTTGTAGGCTCAAAAGTCACCATATAAAGTTTTAACACCAACAGGCACTTAATCTCACTGCAGTATACAATGTAGGCTAAACATTAAAATTTCAATACAGGTCGTCAGTGACCAACTACAACACGCTAAGCGATGTGCCGATGTTGCCATCATGTTATTAGGCGCAGATAGGCTATAGCCGATATCATGAAGAGAAATTACGTCTGCCACTTGCTACTTTCTGCAACTTATTTATTCTTCTATATATGTATGCGTGGACTCCAAATAGGATATAAAGTAGTACTCCGTATGCTCGTGCCTATGATTTTTCACACAGATGTTTTGGTTAAAATTTTATTTTTTTTGAAAGGAAATTAAAATTCTATTTTAAGTGTCACTGTCATGTCAAAAGGCCCTCCACCACCCGATGAAAGGACAGAGAGCCTCTCATTGTATGGCAAAAGCGACTGAAAAATGACAATGATGTAACAAACCTTAAACTCTGGCGCCTTCATTTTTTGCCTTGTAACTCTTTCTCAAACTCAGCGCTTTGACTTGACTGAAGCTTGTGTTTTTAATATATTATTGTACGTGGGGAAATGCACCCCCCTCTAACCTAGTGCTACCGATTACTTGGGCTAACCCTAGAGAGGTAGCAATATAGTCTATTATACATGGGCCTCATAGGCTTAGCCTCATGGGCCTAAACTCAGACTCCAACACCCCCGTAGTCTGAACTACTGGTACAGCGGAGTTTACAGACTGGACACGAAAGAAAGTACAACACACGAGCCCACCACAGTCACAACTAGCCACTGGTGATGTTGAGGCTAGAGCGAAACTCGACAAAGGTCGAGGACGGGAGACCCTTGGTGAAGATGTCGGCGAACTGGGAGGTGGTCGGGACGTGGAGGACCCGAACATCGCCGATGGCGACCCGATCACGGACGAAGTGTAGATCGATCTCCACATGCTTGGTCCTCTGGTGCTGAACAGGGTTGGTGGAAGGTACGCCGCACTGACGTTGTCGCAGTAGACCAGCGTGCTCCGGGAGAGAGGGCTGTGGAGCTCGGCGAGGAGCTGTCGGAGCCAGGAAGCCTCAGCCAAGCCGTCAGCAACAGCAAGGTACTCCGCCTTGGCACTGGAGCAGGAGACCACCGGCTGGTGCTTGGACGACCAGGACACCAGGTTGCCACCTAGAAAGACGGCGTAGCCGGAGGTGGAGCGCCGAGTGTCCGGACACCCGGCCCAGTCAGCGTCAGTGTAGACGACGAGCTCGGTGGAGGAAGACCGGTGAAGGAGCAGGCCGTAGTCGACGGTGCCGCGGAGGTAGCGGAGGAGGCGCTTGAGAGCAGTGAGATGGGGCACTCGGGGATCATGCATGTGAAGATATACCTGCTGCACTGCATAGGTGATGTCCGGCTTGGTGAAGGTGAGGTATTGAAGTGCACCAGCAAGACTCCGGTAGGCAGTGGGATCTGCAATGGGAGGGCCCTCGGCCTCTGACAGCTTGCTCTGTGTGTCAACTGGAGTGGAGCAGGGCTTGCAGCCAGTCATCGCCGCTCGCTCCAGGATATCAAGAGTGTACTGCTGCTGGTGAAGAAGAAGCCCAGTGGGGCGAGGCTTAACAGTGACCCCGAGGAAGTGGTGGAGCACACCAAGGTCCTTCACAGGAAACTCCTTCTGAAGAGAACTGATAATGCAACGGAGGAGTGACGGACTGGAGGCTGTGAGGACAGTATCATCAACATAGAGCAGTAGGTAGGCAGTCTCAGCTCCATGGTGATAGATGAATAGGGACGTATCAGACTTGGTCTCCACAAAGCCCAGTGATAACAGGAAGGCAGCAAGTCGAGAGTGCCATGCCCGAGGGGCATGCTTGAGGTCATAGAGAGACTTGTTGAGCCGGCAGACCAAGTCGGGACGTGAAGAGTCAACAAATCCCATTGGCTGGCTGCAGTAGACTGTCTCGTTGAGGGTCCCGTAGAGAAAAGCATTCTTGACGTCCAGCTGATGCACGAGCCAGGAGCGAGCTAGAGCCAAAGAGAGCACCATTTGGACGGTGGTCAGCTTCACCACCGGGCTGAAGGTCTCATCATAGTCGACCCCAGGGCGCTGAGCGAAGCCCCGGAGAACCCAGCAAGCCTTGTACCTCTCAAGGGTATCGTTAGCCCACCGCTTGTGAGTCCAGATCCACTTGCCGGTGACGACGTTGGACCCGGACGGACAGGGCACCAGATCCAAAGTCTGGTTGGCAAGAAGAGCCGCGTACTCCTCTTCCATCACGCGATACCAGTGAGGGTCCGCCAGGGCCTCGCGAATGGAAGAGGGTACAGGAGAGACCTGTGGGTCACCGGGCATCTCCACAAGAGCCCGAGACCGCAGGGTACCCGCAGTGTGCCGCGTCAGCATAGGGTGAACATGCCACGGGTCGCGGTGAAGAAGCGGCGGGTGGTACACCGGCGTGATAACACGGGCAGCCGACGGCCGGAGGGGTGGTGAGGCATCCTTGGCGGGGAAGAGGCCTCCGGCGGTGGAGGCGTCGCTGGTGGAGAAGAGGCCCCCGGTGGGGATGGAGGCCGCGGAGCCGTCCACCCGCGGTGCTGGTAGACGTGCACCGGCTGGGCGAACCGAGCCGGTGGTGTGAGAGTCGGCACCCCCAGACCCGCGTCGGACGTAGGGGCAGGAGCTGCACCGGAGGGTGACGCCACCGGAGCAGGGTAGGGTGGAGGCCTAGGGGCGTCATTGGTGGGTGGCGAGCCAGGGCACGGGCCCGGCGCCGGGCACGAAGTAGCAGTATCTGTAGGAGACAGTGGTAAAGGTGGCTGGACCACCATGTCAGTGGGAAGTAGAGAGAAAGGGTCAGGGTTCGGGGTGGAGTCGGTGGTGGTGGTGGAGAAGGGGAAAACAGACTCGTCGAACACCACATGGCAAGAGATGAGGACCTGACGAGAGGTGAGATCATAGCAGCGGTAACCCTTATGATCAGGGGAATACCCGAGGAAGACACACAGAGTCAAACGGGGAGCCAGCTTGTGAGGAGCAGTGGCAGTGGTGTTAGGGTAACACGCACACCCAAAGACCCGAAGGTGGTCATATCGAGGAGGGGTACCGAAAAGAGCGTGGTGTGGTGTAGGAGCTAGACAAGCAGCGAAAGGAAGGCGGTTAAGGAGATAGGTGGAGGTGTGCAGGCTCTCAGCCCAGAAGCGAGCAGGGAGGGATGCCTGGAGAAGAAGGGTGCGCATAATGTTGTTGGTGGTGTGAATCATACGCTCAGCCTTGCCGTTCTGGGAGGAGGTGTACGGGCAAGACATGTGTAGCTAGACACCATGAGAGAGGAAGAAGGCCCGCGAGGTGGTGTTATTGAACTCGTGACCATTGTCACACTGGACGGCCTTGATGGTGAGGCCGAACTGCATAGACACCCAGGCGAAGAAATGAAGAAGAGCAGTAACCCAGTCGAGGAAGATGAGGACCCTAGCATGGAGACCGACACAGCCTGAACACCCCGAGTGAGCTCCTCCATGACAAGGTCGTAACGGACCTGCAGGAAGGTGGGGAAGGGTCGCTGCCGAGTGATCCACGTCCGAAGGTGAGCGTAGCGGTCACTGAGCCCACGGAGGACGTTGAGGACCAGGATGCGGTCCTCCAGGGGCCAGCCAAGGTTGCCGAGGGAGTCCACCATGCCCTTCATCTTGCGACAGAACTCACCAACATAGTGGTCACCCTGGACAAAGGTTCGGAAGCTCGCATCGAGATGCAGAGCCCAGGCCTCAGCATTACCCAGAAACTACCCCTCGAGCACAAGCCAGGCCCCCGTACGCCAACAGTGTTGCGGACGAGGTCACAGAGGTCGAGGGAGATCGTCCTAAGGATCCAGGACAGGATGATGTTGTCGAGGCGCAGCCACGAGGGGGTCTAGACCGCGACCGGGGTGTCGAGGAGGACGTGGTCGTCGAGGGCGTAATGGCGGAGGGTGAGTAGCACCAGGTCCCTCCACCGGGCGTAAGAGGGCGACTCAGGGTCAAGGACGACCAGGACAAGGAGCCGGATGTTCTGGACACCCCTGGCCTGGTAGTGAAGCTGCGCCACGAGCAGATCGGCCGGGTCGTGCCAGAGGACCGCGGTGAGGGACACGCGGCCAGAGGAAGTGGCCCCGCCAGAGGAGGTGGCCCCGCTATCGGAGGAGATAGGAGGGGCGAGGAGCTGCTCCGCCTCGGTGATCTAGCGAGCCAGGGCATCGGCCGCATCGCGCTCGCACTCCCAAGCGAGGGCGGCCTCCCACAGACGGGCCTACCCTGCCATGACAGCAACCTGGGCAGCAACAAGGGTGGCGGAGAGAGCGGACTCGGGGTGCTCCGCGGTGAGCTACGGGGGAGGTGGAGCGGGGAAAGGGTTGGTGCCAGCCCCAACTCCTATAGTCGCTGCCATGATGCGAGGGGTGGCTGTCCACGGCGGCATGCCCAAGGGAGGGACCCTTGCGCCCAAAACCAGTGTGCCGGCAGCATTGGTGGTGGGATCGGCGATGGCGTCGGTAGGCTCGGCATCCTTGGTGGCGTCCTCAGGGCCACTAGCGCCATGCCCCAGCTACAGGTTGCCTGCGCCCGGCGGCGGTTGCTGGCCACCGACGCCCGGCGGTGGCTGCTGGCCACCGGCGCCCGGCGGCGGGTGGTGGCCCGCGCCTAGGCCGCCTACGCCCGGCGGTGGCTGCTGGCCCACGCCCGGGCCGGTCCCTGCGCCCCCGCCCGCGGCCATCAGCAGAGGCGCGGCGCCGGGGCGGGGCGCGCCCTGGGCGATGCCTGGACGAGGCGGAGGGCGGGCCATACCTCCCGCGCCTGCCCATTGAGAGGAAACGGCGGCGGCGCTGGAAGAGTGGAGGGCGGCGGCGGCGGCCATCTGGGCCTAGGTCTGGGAGGTGGGGAGAGGGGGGAAGTGGTAGAAGTAGGTGGGGGGAGGGGGAGGAGGAGGAGGCTGGGCGGCCATGGAAGCTCCGACGGTGGCGGCATGCCGGCCAGCAGCAGGGGACGGCGACGGCTAGGGTGGGAGGAAGGGAGAGAAAGAAACCTAGCTTGATACCATGCTAATCTTGTGATACCGATTACTTGGGCTAACCCTAGAGGGGTAGCAATATAGTCTATCATACATGAGCCTCATGGGTCTAGCCTCATGGGCCTAAACTCATACTCCAACACCCCCCCATCGTTTCAAAAAGAAAAAGGACAGAGAGCCAGCGTTTACAGGTACCTGGTCCTACCATAATTTGTTTTGATAAAGAAGTTTTTATTAAATCCTTAGTAGCAAGTTGACACAAAGCTAAAGATTGCAACTTCTGGCCTCTGCCTAACATGAGGCACACAGCCAAACAAAGAGAAACCTAGCACAATCTAGTGACTATCAATTCGTAAACTAGTCCGCCACTCATGTGCCTGGGAGAAAAAAATCCTTGGCCACCAGCGTCAATTGTTGTGATACCGATACAACTATATCCTGCAAATTCGGCTTCAGCTAGTGGGTAACCAAATAAATAACCTGCATAGAAGAAACATTTTTTTTTTCAAAAACATTATCATTCCTGCTGAGCCAAATAAACCAACAAATCGTAGCTCCTCCTAGCAGGAGAAAGCGTTTGACATCCTTGTTAAGACCTCTTATTCATCCATTAAACATATAACCTGTATTATGGAGTTTTAAAAGACCTGTTGCAATATGAATAAAAGACCAAATTGAATAAGAAAACCGTTGCTCAACATCCATTGCTCGAGAGTTCATGGGAGCACCCAAGATCTTCGCTCGTTGCTCCATTTCAAGCAGGGTGTCACCCAACGATCTATATGGAGCCTTGAGCAACTGGAACACAAGCTCCAACTTCTGCCGGTGGAATGGTGTCACGTGCACCTCGACGCCACTATACCGCGTCTCAATACTCAGCCTTCGCGGCCAAAGTTTGTTAGGCCAAATCAGCTCTTCCCTTGGCAACCTTACCTTTCTTTGTCATCTTGACCTCGCGAATAATAGTTTTGTTGGTCCTTTGCCTCTCCTTGGCCGCCCGCAACATCTTCAGTACCTTTGGTATCTCGATCTCTCATATAATAGTTTTTTTGGTCCCTTGCCTCTCCTTGGCCACCTGCAATATCTCCAGTTCCTTTACTTGTCCGAGAACAGTTTGTCTGGGATCATTCCAGATGCACTTACTAATTGTTCCAATCTGATCGAGTTAGATTTATCTGACAACTTGCTAGTGGGTTCAATTCCTCGGAAATTAGGCCTACTATTGAACCTACAATTTCTCTATTTCGGTTCAAATCAACTCGAGGGAAGAATTCCTTATGAGCTTGGCCAATTGATGAATTTAAAACTCTTGGACCTAGGTGACAATAGGCTTTCAGGTGAAATTCCAGATAGCGTCTTTAATCCATCTTCTCTACAAAGTCTATATTTAGAGTATAACATGCTAGGCAAGGCATTGCCACCTAACATTGGAGAACATCTCCCTAATCTCATACGGCTTTGGTTAGCAAATAACACATTTAAAGGTCCCATTCCGGCTTCCCTAGGCAATATTCTAGGGCTAGAACAAATAAATTTATCACATAACAAATTCACTGGACAAATTCCCACTACTTTCGGAAACCTTTTAAATTTGGGCTACCTAGACCTCGAGTACAACCAGCTCATAGCAAGGAACAACCAGGACTGGGCATTCCTGATTGCACTACGAAACTGTACATATCTTAAATATATCATACTCTCTTACAATGAGCTCCAGGGACCTATACCGCAGTCGATCAGTAACCTATCGACCAGCCATCAATATCTCGAGTTGGCTAGGAACAGCTTGTCAGGACAAATTCCACGGGGATTAGGAAGCCTTAGGGCCTTAACTTGGTTGGGTTTTAAGTGAAAATTATTTTAGTGGTATAATTGAAGGATTGATCGACAACCTAGCGAATTTAGAGCACCTTGATTTACATGGAAATGAACTTGAGGGTCCCATACCAGCCAACTTGGGAAATCTTCCGCTCCTGCAAGAGTTGTACCTTAACAATAACAATCTTCAAGGTTATATACCATAGATCTTTGAAAGCCTTCAACCACATCTGCTACACTGACCATAGCCACAACAATGTACAAGGTAATTAAATGTTACTACCTCATGTCAACTAAAGTTGCAGTTTACTAGTTCATTATTGTAGTCTATAACGCATCTTTTACTGACAGGAGGGAGTAAACTCTGGATCGCAAACTTATTCAGTTGAGTAACCTACATCTACATTTTATTAGAAACATTCCAATATCTTGGAATGGCGAGAGCCTGAAAACGGTAACAGAAACAGAGTGACGGTGCTCTGCTGAGAGGGGCTAGTGATTAGGCAGAGGACCATTCCCCCAGTCGCTGGTCCTGCACCGCTGCTGCAGCAGGCTCGTCAAATGGCCCGGTCAGTGCATGACGAGGGCCTCGTTTAGTTGCCAGCAAAATTGTTAGTTATTTTCACTCTCTTTTCATCACATCAATCTTTAGCCGCTTGCATGGAGCATTAAATGTAGGTAAAAAAATAACTAATTATACAGTTTGGTTATAAATCATGATACGTAGTTAGACTATGATTGAACTATAATTATTAAATACAAAAGAAAGTGCTACAGTGTCAGAATGCAAATATTTTACGCATCTAAACAAAGCCGAAGTTACTGACTCCGGGCCTTGGGTCCGTCGCCTTCCACCTGGAGCTGCGTGTCCAGTAGGCAGCAGGGAGCCAGGGACTGAGGGATAGCTCTGCCCGGTTCGCCGTCGCGCCGGGGAGGTACCACCTCTGCGTCTCCTACTCCTGCTCCTCGGCATGCCGGTGCATCATCTACCTCAAGCTCAAGGGCCTCGACCACGTCATCGGGTTGCAAATGTTGATGCAAATTTCAGTTCGTGGTGTTCATCTTGGATTTCTGTTGACGTGGACTGTTTGTAAGGCTAATTGCTGTTGTGTGTATGTAGTAATATATTATATGCCAATCTATTGAATATATATAGCGTGATTCATTTTGCTATCATGGTTGAATGATTGAATTGACCTCACGAATGTAATTTTCAACCAAAAGAGTTTAATCATGCAAACGACGTGCTTCTGACGAGCGCCTTGGCAGAAGTCACAGAACCAGGTTGTAGGAGGATGGTGACGGTGGTAGCGGCGCTAGTGGCTCCCGGCGGCGTGTGGAGAGCAGATCGGGCGGAGCCATTGTCTACACCGACTGCCCTCGTTAATGCAAGGTAGGCCCAATCCTGGCCCCGGTGGACGGCATGGCCAACCCACTCATCAGCCCACGCTCCCATGGTGGGTGGCTGTCGTGGCTCTGCATTGGACCCTGGTTGGCCCCAGCGTCAGGGCCACACCATGGAGAGGGGTGGCACGCAGGGAGAAGGGAGGTGGGGAAGGTGAAGCACCGTGTACGTCGACATAAGGGAGCCTTAAATTTTCTTTTGAAACTTTAGGTCCTTGACTCAATCACATAATCCCAAGAAGTAATACACAAAATGCGATGTCCACGCCCCTACTGCGAGGGTGGATGTTCTCTAGGAGCACAACAGAACACCACTAAACCAACACAACAAACCAAAATCAAATCGGAGACCGAATAGGCAAGCAAGGGACAAAACAGTGCAACTGCGGATAGTCTAGCTACAGTATCCTTAACAGGAACGACTGTTTGTGCCAGTGCCTAGATCGTCGACAAGGAGGGGAAGGGGCTTGCATGGACCGCTGTGTCCGGTGTTAGCCCCATGCACTACAGCCAAGATGTAGCCACGGATGGCACCTGGGCAGAAGCGCGGTCGTGTTATTGGAGTGGCCAAACACGATCTGTGGAGGAGGTGGAGGAAGGGCAGAGGCACCTGGTGTCAGGGAGGAAGTCTTGGCCAATTTCGGCCAAGCCCTCAACTATGACTGGTAATAGTGCAGACGACTTGTGAGCACTATATCTTGTGGGGTTCTCGGTAAGAGGGAGAGCAAGAGGGTGGGGGACGCTGATGCCAGGGGAGGGGGTGGTGCCAAGGCGGGGGCAGGGACAATAGGACTGGCGCCTAGGGTTGGGTCGGGGATGTCGAGCGTCTTCATTTCAAATTATAAGTTATTCTAACTTCTTTTAGAGTTAAAACATCTTAAATTTGATCAAAATTATTAAAAATTATAAATATATGTGACATCAAGGTGTGGAACGAAATTATTTAGTTAATGAAGAATCTAATATGATACTTATTTGATATTATAAACTAGAAGGATTCCCCACGGGTTGCCGCGGGTTTGGAGGAGGAATAAAAATATGTTAGAATAGTGAACTCCCGAGGAGGATTCCCCAAGTGTTGCTGTGTGCATGGAGGAGGAATAAAAATATGTTAGAATAGTGAACGGCTGAGGTACACCTTGCATGTCAAGATAAATTGCTAGTAGTAAACGATAGTGGATTGCTGATGTGGACGCATTGTATGTCAAGGGCAATAGATAGTGAGA
The DNA here is from genome assembly GCA_023333625.1 of Bothriochloa decipiens. NCBI lineage: Eukaryota > Viridiplantae > Streptophyta > Magnoliopsida > Poales > Poaceae > Bothriochloa > Bothriochloa decipiens. The sequence continues at coordinate 7,993,733 of CM041639.1, read as the reverse complement.
TTGATAGTGGACTATTGAGGTGGACTCAGATTGATAGTGGACTATTAAGGTGGACGTAGATTGATAGTGGACTATTGAGGTGGACGCGTTGCCTATCGAGAAATAGATAATGAGGGTTGTTTATATAAGAGTTATAGATAATATTATCTTCTTTCTCTCAAAAAAATAGATAATATTATCTTATTATATAATTTTTGTCCAACTTAAATGTTCTGACTATCAAGAAATTTAGAATGACTTTTTCTTCGGACGGGGGAGTACACTTAATTTTGGTGTACGTGGATTTATGTTATCTTTATTCAGTGACCGGTATGCTGTCGTCGCCGTCACTTGTTCACTGCCACGTCAAAATCTGGCAGTGGTGGTGGTTTGCAAACTGGCAGTGTGCACCCTCTATGTAGCAGTGATTATAGTATATTTATATGCGCAATTTTAGATATTCAGGGTCAAAGTTTTGAGAAAACAACTAGAAGAAACTGATTATTCACTATTTCTCTCTCACTATTCATCATCTGATTCATCTGATTCTGAAGCTGAAACAAACGCACCCTTTATATTTGTGATCGTTCACCTTCCATTTGTGCCCTCTGTTGCTGATAGCTGGCGACATGACTGCTGCTTGTGTTCCAGAAACGTGATGCTCGCAAGAGCCAGGGTGATTGGATGGAGCTGAAGAACATTTTTCCAGTTTTGACTCGCAACCAGACGGCTTTATTTAGGACACGCTCAACACAACTAGGTTCTCTTTTCTGCCTTGGTTTTGTTCTGCAGGACACATTCAGCAGAGCATCAGCTCCTGTATGCGTTGGTTTCTGATTTTTCTTTTTGGGTTATGGCTGTAGGATAGAGAGGTAATGGGCTCACTGATCTGCCTGCTGAACCGACATATAAGTTGAGCTCTAACCATGATTTCTGTTGGATAATATACCTACAATGGGTCAGCGTAACACAATCTATTGAACCATTAATAATCCAAAATGAACTTGGTTGTAAAATCTACTCGAAATGAATGTGGTGAGGTAGAACCTGTGTTGGAGAGGAGCGCCAAGCTGGAAGCGTGTCCAGTCCATATAGCTGTACCTGCACTGCAGGTTCGTGTGGAAAACTAGCAAAGGTCTTCGGTCTTGGCAGCAACGGAGGTCACGATTAGGTAGAGCACAAATATGAGGACGACCGCGGTCAAGATTAGGTAAAGTATCAGTACGAGGCTGTGAGACCTTGTTCTTAAAACCCCGTACGGCCTCATCTCTAGCAGCCCCCATTACAACATACAAACAAACTCAGTTCTCACACCATCCATCACCCTGCCGGCAGATCCAAGCAGATCAGAGATACAAGCCTACAAGGCATCTGGTTCCTCCTGGCTTTAGGTACTCTCTAAGTTAGTCCTACTGAACAAAATCTTCTTGCAGCTCTGTCGTGCGACTGAGCATATCCTACCCGGTATGCATTTCCCTTGCAGATAACTGCAGGTAAAAGTGGAGATGAATATACTGTTGCCGTTGCTTCTGTTGTGTCTCGCAGGAGTTGCCAACATCCATTGCTCGAGAGTTCATGAGAGGAGCCAAGATCTTCGCTCATTGATCAATTTCAAGCAGGGTATCACCAGCGATCCATATGGAGCCTTGAGCAACTGGGGCCTTGTTTAGATTGTGAAAATTTTTTAACTTTGCTACTGTAGCACTTTTGTTTGTATTTGATAAATATTATCTAATTACGGACTAACTAGGCTCAAATTCGTCTTATGATAGTTATTTTTTCTCTACATTTAATGTTTCATGCATACGTCTAAAGATTGATGTGATGGAGAGAGTGAAAAAACTTATAATTTTGATGGCATCTAAACAAGGTCTGGAACACGAGCTTCCACTTCTGCCAGTGTAATTATGTGACGTGCACCTCGACGCGACTCCAACTCGGTCAACAGAGTTTGTCAGGCCAAATCAGCTCTTCCCTTGGCAACCTTACTTTCCTTAAATTTCTTGACCTCTCTGAAAATAACTTTATTGGTCCCTTGCCTCTCCTTGGCGGCCAGCAGTATCTTCGGGACATTTTCTTGTACGATAACAATTTGTCTGGGACCATTCCCAATGAACTTAGCCAATTGGTGAATTTAGTATGGTTGGACCTAGGTAACAATAGGCTTTCAGGTGAAATTCCATTTGCAGGCTTCAGTCCATCTTTAGCCTATCTTACGTTGAGTGGAAATGGCTTGGCAAGACAAATTCCACGCTGCATATGGAATCTTAGTGCCTTAAATTTGTTGGATTTAAGTGAAAACAATTTTAGGGGTACTATCGAAGGGTTGACTGACAACCTAACTCAGTTGGAACGCCTCGACTTACATGGAAATGAACTAGAGAGTCCCATACCAGCAACCTTGGGAAATCTTAGTGCCTTAATTTGGTTGGATTTAAGTGAAAATAAATTTAGGGGTGCGATTGAAGGATTGATGGACAATCTAACTAGGGTGCAACACATTGACTTACATGGAAATGACCTTGAGGGCTCCGTACCAGCCAGCTTGGGAAATCTTCCGTGTCTGATTCCATAGAACCTTTGGAAGCCTTCAACAACCGGTACACTAACCATAGTCACAATAATGTACAAGGTAACATAAACGTTACTACCTCGTTGCAGTTTCAAAAAAGAATGATGACTTGCTTCTGTACTAGTCCAATATTTTTTTGGATGAAGTGTACTAGTTCAATATTGTAGTCTAAAAGGCACCTTTTACCAAATAGCCATGAAATATTCCAACTTTTGATGGCTAGAGTCTAAACACGGTAAATCTTTCACACTCCGACATTCCTACCATCTTTTTCCTTTTCAAGAACCCAAGCATCACCTTCTCAGTGAGCCGTAAGGTGAGCTGCATCAGTTAGTTTGGTCTGAAAGCAGAAAGTAGAAACCCGAGTGGAGCGGACATGGACAAGGGCAGAGCGCATTAAGAACAAGTGCGTGTTAGATTCACCAGTCGCAAACGGACGCGGAAGCAGAGTGACAAAGGTGGCATGGTAGATCATATTTGGAGTCAGTCACCTCGTCTTAAGCCGACCGTGCCATCTGGACCAGCCGTGGAGTGCGGGAGTCGTATGATCTACCATGCCACCTTTGTCACTCTGCTTCCGCGTCCGTTTGCGACTGGTGAATCTAACACACACTTGTTCTTAATGCACTCTGTCCTTGTCCATTTTCGCTCCACTCGGGTTAAATGCGGTCCTAGTGCACCCCTCATGTGTGCACCCCCTCATGTGCAGCCGTCGGATTAGTTCTGAGATTCGTGCACACTCAGCTGCACGAACCTCAGAACCAATCCGACGGCAACACATGAGGGGGTGCACATATGAGGGGGTGTCCCCAAACATTCAGCGGCCTTTTCGACCTGTCGCCATTCAACGAGTTTGCGTAGAATCCTGGCCTGGATCTCTACACTGCTCATTTACAGGCAGGCCTCCATTTATGAGATCAATGAGTTGATGTATGAGGCGATAAACATCAGCGTATACAAATGTGGCTTTGCAAAGCAGCAGGGACCATACAATGAGGTAAATCGATCGATCGGTTATTCTATTCATGGCTTCTTGGAAATAAAATTTGGTGTGCTTCTTGTTTTTCACCGGCATTGCTACTTGTTCTCAATTTGTTTGAAGGCTGTCATGAAACCGTAGGCTCTCGACAAATGTGAGGATATTCTGAGAAGGCAACGCTTTCTATGTGGTGATCAACTTACAGAGGCAGATGTTTGCTTGTTTACAACTCTTACAAGATTTAATGAGGTACGAGTTTCGTCATAAATCATAAAAGAAATAAAAGTATATGTAAAAATCTGTCATGTTTACAACCCTTAGATGTTTTGTTGAAAACATTGGTGTTCCATCTTAGCTTTGTTGAGTTCAGGCTGTAGGCGTAGCGTGTAGCTGTCCGTGTATATAAGGGGGGCACTTCCAGTGGCGGAGCCAGAAACGAAGGATAGGAGGAGCCAATTTGCCAATTAAACCCATAAGTACATATATAGTGGAGAAATTAGTCTTACTAGTTACGTACTAATTATATAATCAGGGTACAGAGTCTCAAGTATCCAAATCGTCCATTTTATTTGTCCATGAAGACCATCACATTCTGTATGGGCGTAGGCCTGTTGTAGGTGTAGCATATCCGCAGAGCAACAGAGGGGGCAGATGCAGAGGACTGTTGTGCTGTGTGGTGGACTCGCCGCTCCTGCCTCGCGGACGCAAGAAGGCAGCTAGACGAGGGATGGCAGTCTGGTAGTCCTCGTTGAGAATTGCGGCTTGCGAGAGTTCCGAGCGTTGGGTTCTGCTACCTGCTGTGTGATTTTGACTGAATAGAATATGGCCTCCTTCAGCAAAACACGGAGGCAAGGGGGACCATGGCCCAGTATGGCCCCAACGTAGCTCCGCCAGTGGGCACTTCTACGCTGACGAACAATGCACGGAGTTCATGCTCCCTTAACCTCCTTTATATTAACAACAGAAACGAAAACTTATACCCAAATGTCAGAAATATGCAATGAGTATTAGAGCCACTAAAAATTCTGCATGGTTGCACACCTCACGTGTAGCTACTTTTTCGGTTTTACATCTGCTTTTTTTGAAGTATCGGTTTTACTCTGTGTTGTGATGGTAGCAGTTAGCATAAATGTTTATCAGATGTTGTAAACGAGAGTCATAGCACCAAATGTGTCAGATGCTGAGTGTGACTATTTGGAGTCAGCCATTAATAAGCAACTGCAAAAGCCGTATGCAGAAAAGGGTTTAACAATTGTCAGATCATATATAAAGGTGGACACATAAGCATAATGAATATAAGGGGGCACTTGTATGCTGACGAACAATGCACGGAGTTTGATACTGTTATTTGAAGCTAGATCTTAATTTTTCTTTGTTTTCATTAACATTTAAAAAAAATAGATTGTCATTTACAACCATTTCCTTTTGGATTGTTTTCGGTAGACATTACGAGTACTGATGTTTTTTTTTCCCTCTCTACAGGTTTACTCTGTTCACTTCAAATGCAACAAGAAGCTTATCAGGGAATATCAAAATTTGTTCAATTACACCAAGGACATCTACCGAATTCCTGGCATTAGCAGCATGGTTAACATGGAGCACATTCGAAAGAGCTACTATATTGAGGTCACTCGCCCATAAATCCATATGGGATTATCCCTGTGGGCCCAAACATCGATTATAGTGCTCCACATGACAGAGAGATGTTCAAGGACTAGAAGATTTTAAGATTTCCTTTGGTGACTTTTGTATATGTCATGTGTATTGTTGTAATATTTGAGATCTGTTCTTGAGCTTGGTCACTGTTAGTCTCCATGTGGTAGATGTGGCAACTATTGCTGATAATAATATTGGTACATGTATAGAAAGTTTCTTGTGTAATAAATAACTAAAGTTTTTTTGTGCAATAGATAACTAATTCTTGGTGCCAAGAGTTTACTATTCAAGGATAAATTTTACAATGCGTACTCTTGTATGGAGGGGCCATATATTTGTTATCACTTATATTTATCTTTTTTTTAAAAAAAGTTATCGTATATATCTATATCTATATCTATATCTATACATAATAATAAAGAGGCAAAACTCCATCCCCTTTTTTCATCCATCTTTCCTAACTATTTCTGCAAATGTGGAAGTTGCCTAGAGCCCTTCTATTTTAGAAATACTAATTGTTTCGATAATAAATTATTTCAATAGAAATTCTAAACCATATCTATATGTATCTACATATTTCTTTTCTGTTTTTTATCTTTTCCTATCCCTAAATATTAAAATAAGAATTCAATATTAAACCATGACCACAATGTTTTTAATAGAAATTCTCCATAAATGTGTCTATACATTTTTTTCTATATTTTTATCTTTTCCTATCCCTAAATATTAAAACAAAAATCAATATTAAACTAAGAACATAGTTTCTATTTGAAATACCAATTATAATTTATATCTATATTTATCTATATATTCATTTATATTTTATATCTTTTTCTATACCTAAATATTAAAATTAGAATATAATATTAAAACAAGAACACAATTTCTTTATGTCCTATTTGTGTTTGTGTCGGATTTTACATCTTTTGTTGCTTTGTTTTCTATTTTTCCTCGTAACTAGAAACTCTGCATATGTGTTGCCATGAAAGAAAATTTCCTTTAGTTGCAAAGACCATATAATTGTGTAGATATAAACATAAGTATATCTTAACTTTAATTTTTCATACAAACCATGTGATTTGACATTTTTTTGATTTATTTGCAAAATCTAAAAATAAAAGAAAAGGGAAAAAACTTGCATTGGATTGGTTGAGCCCACAACGAAGTCAATCCAACTTAGGTTGAAAAAGAAGCTCACTAGGAAAGGCCCACTTGAATCTAGACATTTTGCATTCGGAACCCTGATATAAACTATTACAAGCCCTTCCACCTTTTATTTCTGTCTGGCATCTTTATATTTGGAGCCCTGTATTTTCACTTTCCTACTCCTAACATGCTTAGACACAGACACTGTATGACCAGGCCAAACGATAGAAAAAAATCGGTGAAATGGCAGAAATTTTGTCTTTTAGTTATTAGGTATAAATATAGATTTAAGTACGAAAAAGCTGGTTTTTTCTGTTTGCCTTTCTTTTGTTTTCCTGTTCAATTCATGTCTTTCTTATTTGATTTTTTTCTTTTTGGTTTTGTCTCGTTCAAGTCTGGTACAACCATTTTTTGTTTTTTATTTTTTTCATCTGTGTCTTTGTCACACCTAGCCCATGTGCACGTTAATAAGATATTGTGGAGGTATTAGTCTCACCTTAGTTGTTAAAGGTTGGATAGACCAATATATGAGACTTCGAGAGTCCATCCCACCATCCTTGGATTAATCCTTTTACGTGAAACAAAGATGAAAGTGTAAGCAGAATGGTGGTAGGTGTGGTTCAGTTAGCATGTAGAGTAAATTTTAGCCATTTGGACTTGAGAGTAGTTTGGACACTAGAATTAAAATTAGAGGTTTGAGATGACACTGAAAATTAATAGAACAAGGTAGAAAAATTGGTTGCTCGGTGTTTTCATCCTTCCATCACCGGCTTCCTCATTGACGTTCTAGGTAGGCTTTTGTGCCTTACCCTTTAGGCCAAGGATACGCTTGTGTAGCCTCTCATGGCCCCCAGATTCCTTGAGGACATGCTTTACCTAGCCTCTGTGGAACAAGTAAGCTTCCTCGAGTGCCCTCTCGAGTTGCATGGGTAGCTAGCCCATACCATTTCCTTGGGGACATGTGGCTAGCTTGGCTATGGCCACCATTTCCTCCCGTTGACACTTTTTGTCACTATTCTTCTTCTTTTAGTGGTGTCTGCTTGTTGTGTTGGCTTCATCATAGCCTTCTCCTTCACTATGGATGGAATTGGGCTTGTCATTGCCGCTAAAGCTAGCTTGGACAACCTCCTCCCCCATGGCATACTAGACTATGAAGTCGATGCCCACCCCTCTAGCCATCATCACGAGCTGGTAGTCCTCGGGCTAGTGGTTGGCATCAAAATAACATTGTACTTACCAAAGTGGAAAGGTAGGGAGAAGTGCTTTGAGTAGTGAGCCACCTATATCTTGGTCATAAATGCCAGTGGAGAAGAGAGGTCCTAGCTTGGGATTCCCTCTCATTGGCTCAGGCTTAGGGATAAACTTGGCTCAACAAAGCCACCTTGTCATGAGGGTGTCCCACATGTCCTGGTCTTCTCTGATTTGGTCATGCACCGACGATCGATGTAAGTCAACCTCACGTCACCGCTCGCATTGGGGCTTATTTCTCTTCTCATCCTTATTCAGCTAGAGTTGTTCATAGAGCTATCTCCACCACAACTACCTTGGGAATTGTGCATGTTAGAGTAGTTCCATTTGGTGCTGGCGTTGGCAAAGGATGACCAAGGTGACATTGTGGTGACTGGACACTAAGCTCTCTACTTGCTTATGAGTAGGACAATGTTGAGGAAGCATCGGTCCTCTCAGATCTTCTTAGTGGTCTTTGAGTATAATGTGTCAAAGTTGTCGCCAAGGTGGTAGGTGGTGATCACCATGTTGTACATTGCCTGGCGTAGTAGGCTAGGATCCCTTGCATGGTTATTGACTTTATGCTAGATAACGTGTTGGCGCTCGATCTCCTCTTTCAACCTTTCATGCTTGGCTTCCCTACCAAGCAATAAGGCACTCAACCTTCTCCTAGGGATAGGCGCGGCTAGTTGAACTAGGTTCGAGGGCATGATGTCGAGTTTGTCAGCAGTCAATCCCATGGAGGAACAATCCCTCTTTGGGGAATTTCTGATAGCCTCATCGAAGTCATACTCTAGCTTGACCCCAAGAGACAAGAGTATCTCAAGGAAGGTGCGCAGCAAGGGGACACAGGCCTATGGCGCCCTATGTCTAGCAATTTGTGTTCTTCATGTTAGGAATGCTTAAATAAGATGATTTGTTATAACGGAGGAAGAGAGAGAGAGAGGAGAGCTATCGAGAGTAGTTCTATGCTAATCTAGGGTTTCATTGGAGTTGAGTCTCCATGACTAAGTTCTAATGATCTGATCCCTTTTATAGGAACCCATGCCTCCCCTTATAGATTGGGAAGCCCATGGGGTTACAAAACAAATGGTTCACTACCAAGGGATTGTTGCCCTTGGATTTGGTCTTCTTCTTCCAAGCACCACCAATCCTCGTTTGTGTTATAGCGGGGGGCCAATTGACATGCAACCACTCCCTAACACCCTTACCGTAGCTTGGCTATGATGATGATAGCCAAGTGCTCTTTCGTGTAGTGGTGCCTTCCTGGGGCGGTGAACCTTAGCTTCCTCTTGTCTTCTTTTGCACACCAAGCTTCTCCCTCTGCCTTGAGGGTTTGCCAAGATGGCATACATGAGCCCCCTATACTTTGTGGGTTTTAGGGACTTCCTTGTCCTAATGTGTCACTCCCCAAGCGTAACCTACCAAGGGAGTGTCTAATAGTGCCTCATAGCTAAGAAAATGGATAACGGTGTAGTGCTTTTGCGCCTTTCAGGATCTGAGTATGGGATAGATTCTAGACCTACCTTTTTGCTCGGCCCATGTAAGTGTTCACCCTTACCTAGAGTTGGGATAAATGCATGGACTACGTCTCAGTTGGAGCTACCCTTGGGTCATGAATCCCTGTGCCATTGCCAAGCCCTTGCGCCATGACCGAAGATGACTAGAGTAAGGGTTTTGTCTTTCTTGGCTCACCCTTATAATATCGTAGATTTTCTCGGGGGGGGGGAGGTTTTTCTCTAGACGACCTAGTCATAACTTGTTTGCTACATGGTGCACCTGATGGCATAACCCTCAATCCCTCAGCATATTCACATAATGAGAGAGTTAGTCAGACTATGGTGTCCATAACCCCAGGACTTAACGTACCCCTATATGTTAGACTCTCCACACTAGTTCTAAAACAAACAACTAACTAACTAGTCTAAATTGCACTACTAGTATTCAGTTATGTCAAACAACCTTTTATTGAGGAATATGCTCTCTTTAATTAGTTAAAATAATTATTACATTACTATGAGTCGGTGGACATGTGGTCTCATTTTTCCTTGGTCCTTGATATCTCAATCCTTCATCGGCGCAATTGAAGCATCTCGGTCTACAAGTATAAAATATATAGTATCGCTAAGATATGGATACACATGAACAGATATCATTAATATCATGTTTTAAAAATAATTGTCTGACTAAATATAATACTAAGATCTATAATCAATTGAAACCGGGACTAAAAGATTTTCCATGAGGCCTATAAATACCAAGCCATGTCCTTGACATCCACTCCATCGAAACATCGTGGTTCATACAATAATAACCTCTTGTGTAGTACTCAGCCCTCACACCTCATGGATCCCAACTTCAACAGTGTGTGGAGCACCTCCGAGATCAGTATGGCGAAGTCGCTCATCACTAGTCACATCACCAACCCCTTCACAAATGATACAATTAAGAGGCACAATGAGTTCGTGGATGATCTCCAAGCAATGTTCCCATGGAAACAGAATCATCAGGTAATTAATTTATATGTTGAGCTAGTAGTGGAGATGACGAAGGCACGCAACAACAACCAACATGTTGTGGCAAGCAGTGCCCATGTCAATGATAACTTTGGGATGCCAATAGGGGCTCCACCCATGGAAAACATTGAAATGTTGCAAGGTTATATAATGGATGATATCGAGGCTACAAGGCGTGTAGAGGGACAACAACACATGCCAAATGTTGTTCCTAAGCAAAGGGGACGTGCAGTGAGGTTTTGGACTACAACTGAGCACAGGTATTTCAATTTTGCACTAACTTGGAAAATTTTGTCACATCTTGAGTGTTATTTTTAGTACAATTAATAAGCATGTGGTCTTTATAATTTCATACCATGAGATTTGATTTTCATTGATCTTTAGAGTATGGATATATATGACATATATTCTTATCTGATATTATTGAATCTTACTATAGGAACTTCCTCCGTGGACTACAAGTGTTTGGTCGTGGTAAATGGAAGACCATCTCCAAGCACTTCGTCCCCACAAGGACACCGGTGCAGATCTCAAGCCACGCGCAGAAGTATTTTCGCAGGCAGGCATGCACCACTAGAAAACAACGCTTCAGCATCAATGATGTTGGGCTCTATGACACACAGCCATGGGTGCAGAACAACTCTTCTAACTGGGAGGCACTCACCTTCGCTGGCGGTGCTTTCAACACAAACTACAATGGATTTGATGGAGAACATGTTGCCTGTAATAGCCTTGCATGTGCCAGCCAAGCGAGTGTCAACCAGGTAGCTACATGGATTACAGACCAGCAGACAACAATAACTTCTTCTGTAGCTCCAGTGATCGAGGTGGATAGGAGCCAGGTGACTAGTAATGGTCAATTGGGAGGCTTTCTTCACAATTAGTGGATGGTCATGGACAATATTCACTAGTTTTTATCTATGGTTCAGTATCCAATGATGCATGTATGTAATATCTAGTTGGTTGAAGACAGTTTATGGTGTTAAGTGTCATTTGTACCGTTTGATATGGGCTACTAATTAATAGTTTCATTGCTAGAACAATGCAAGGAAATAGTATCAGTGTGTTATTTCTATATTAATGTATCTGTTCGTGTGTGTTATTGATATTTTGTCTGTCATGTGTCCTTTGTTTGGTATACCATGAACATTAGAATGATTGTATAATTCTATCTTGCTTCCGCTCATATAACTAATGATGATTCGCCTGTTGGTCGTGCTACCATCAATTTAGGACAACAAATTGCTACAAGTTTGATGCATGGTAGCAGCTTCTAAATTAGGCCTGCAAGTGGAATTAATTCCAACACTCATATCCACTAACTTTTACTCATGCTTGAAATCAGTGTAAGCAGTGTCAAATTTAGTTGGCTGGATCTAACCAGTTATGTCAAAGTACGATATAAATGTTTCCTTCTAAAACATGAGTAAAATCACAAAATAGAGGGGCAAAATCACATAGGTCTATTTGTCATTTCATCCAAAAGTTAACAACGTTAAGAGGGGATCACAAAATATGAGGAAAGTGGTTCTTCGTTTTGACAACACAGGACAAAATCACAAAATTAAATAATATACATGGGCAAAGCCACCATTTCACTTCAAACGTGGATATAGATTTTTTTTTTTTGAGCAGAAAACATGGATATAGATGTCAGAGCCCCTTTCTCTTTCCCTTCCTCTTTTGTTTTTTTGAGGCCCTTCCTATTTTTTCTTATTTTGCCTACACATCTGTTTTCTATCTGCTACTAAGGCCTAGTAGCCGTTTAAGTCAAAAAAAAAAAATAGAAAGGCCTAGTAGCTGCCACCGCGCTTCTTCAGCCTTTACAACCCAGAAACAGCAAGCTGCACACTCGCGAGACCAACGGGCCACGGCCCAGAACAGCCAGCGCGGTGCAGAAGCTCCCGCAGCCCTTTTTTCTTAGCCCGCTCGCCCCTCGTCTTCGTAGGCCGCAGGCCGAGCCCATCTTCGTCGGCCCGGCTTCTTCCTTCCGCGCCCTGTCGCTAGGCCTAAGCTACACGCAACAGCAACAGCCCACACGTCAGCGCGTTCCTCCTCCCGGTTGCAGAGCCCGACCGCGCCTGTGTTCAATCCGCCGCCGCCGTTCATGACCGCATTGGAGAGTGGCACGCACGCCGACGAGAAAGAAGCTCGAGCCTCCCTGAATTCGCCGCCCGCCGCCTCGCCAAGTCGTACGTCGCCATCAACCCGAGCACAGCCATCAGCCGGGTTCGCGATCTCGCGTGCACGTGAGGATCACGGCAAGAAGAGTCGCTTCTCCGCCACCACGCGCGCGTCTAGCTAGGAGTTTGCCGCCGCCGCCTCAATCCTCTGGACACTGCTTCCCAGTTTTAATTTCTTCGCGCCATCCTTATGCGTGGCCACTGCAATGGGAATATTGTCTATGAGTTTGACCATTAGTTTCAAATATAGAATTTTCTCGAGATAGCTATGCTGGCGAATCCGCAAGAAAGTCAATCTTGCGTAAAGTTAGAACAGTGATTCTCGCTTGTGCCTGGGCAGGGTTAAAGTTAGAATTGATCCTTTTCCTTTTTGCGCTGTCGCTTGTGCCGAGGCTAGGTTTTCATGCTTATTAATTTGACTGACTTATATTTACTAATGAATAACATAATTGCATGTCTCGAACTCTCGAACATCTAATTCTCTACGTGAAAAAAGCTAAACATGAGTACATGACACATGCAAAATACTAGAGGTGTGTATGAAAAGTTCATATGCATCCAATGGCTTGTATAATTAAACATCAGATCATGATCTGTGTACTACCAGCATCGGATACAGTACGTGTCCCTATAGCTTGTGCTATGACAACGGCTCGCAGCCTCGTGCGCTCGACGACGACTACATGTGGCTCACGGCACGGCGACCGGCGGCCACTGCCGATGCACCCTCACCAGAGCCCGCTGCCACGCACGGTAGTAGTAGGCGCTAGCTAGGGGTTTGGTTGGGAAAGAAAATGGAAGGAAAAAGGAGCATGAATGTGTCCACGGTGTCCACCTGAGTTGATGCCTCGCGATGATTGCTCCTGTTATGCCACCAGGGCTCTGGCCAGCCGGCCGGGCTTGTTAGTCGTCTCGGGTGGGAAGGGAAGGAAAGAAACCAGTAGAAGATCGAATGCATGTTTTGGACTGAATATTTTACGTTGTAACTATTTTGCCTTTATTTTTCTTCTTTTTCTACATGTATACATTGATTGTATGTACAGTTTTTTCAACAATTTTGGCTGGAGCGGCGAAGTCGGCTTTCGCCTGCGCGCTCCTGGCTGCGCCACGCGTGAAAATATCTTGTAATTCGTGAAGACAATCTCTAGGCATAGTGGCAACGTATTCTCTCATATGATCCCTGATCTCTCTCCTACGTGGACGCTTGTAGTTGTAGAAAGCTCCCAACGACCTTTTGCGGTGTCCTTATTAGAGGTCTGAAGTCCAGCACGGTGGCACTAAGTGTCATTTCTAGGGAGAATGGTTGGGCAAGGACCTGCTTCTGAAGAAAAGATGTCTGCTTGATCCAGAGTTCCAGACATAGGAAATGGCTAAGCTGCCAGTGGGTGAGAAGCTTAGGGTCCTGAGCTGAGAAGGCAGCAAGCCTATCTGGTGACCAGACATATTCAAACTAATATGCATTTTGTGCTTTATGCTCAAGAAGTGTGTTCTGATCTGACCTCTGATCAAAGCTTCTAGCTAGGGCATACTATTCCTCGTGCCTCTCTACGCGGCATTGCTGGGTCTCAAATCTCAATCTTCTCTTTCCACTCCCTCGGCATGCATCTGCACTACGTCAATACAGAACTTGCGCAGCGGGCGAATTTGCTTTACCACAGCGGGCACCGGCGTCCGCTGCCGCTGCCACGCCACGGTAAATCCGGGCGTTACGGCAGCGGGCACCAGTGCCCGCTGTGGTAAACGGCTTTACCGCAGCGGGCTCATTGGAATGCCCGCTGCGGTAAATGTTTTAAAAAAACGAAAACAAAAATGCCAAAAACCCTAGATGGGCTCGGCGAGCCCATCCACGGGCCCTACGAGCCCATCCAAGGCCGCGCCGCCAGTTCCCGCTGCCGCGAGAGCAAGGGCAGCCAAATCCGGCCGAGCCGCTACTCCATGCTCCGCTACTGCCACGTCCAGAGCGTCGCTGCTCCATGCACCGCCGTCACCCACCGGATCTGAGAAGGAGGAAGGGAGTGAGGGATGGATTCACACTGGATATGAGAGGAGAGAGAGAGGTCAACGAACATACCTCGAGCCGATGCGCCGCGCCACCACGCGCAGGGAGGAGTCGTTGGAGGGGCGCCGTGGACCTAGATCCGCCATAGGAGAGGCTGCCGTGCTCGTTGACGAACCTTTGCGCGCCACCACCGGCCGGATCCGGCCACCGTGCGCCGCCACAGGCCGGATCCGGCGTCCACCACGCGCCACCACACTGCTCCGGCAGGATCCGACGCCGGGGAGCGCATCGCCCGCCGCCATGGGAGGAAAAGGAGAGGGAGCCGCCATGGGAGGGAAGAGAGGGGGGCGCCGATGAGGGGAGTGAGGGGGCGCCGGTGATGGGAGGGGTGGAGTGGGGAGAGGGGAGGAGTGAGCTGCTGGAGTGGGGAGGAGAGGAGTGGTGTGAGCGCCGTTTCGCCGCGCACGGAAGAGAGGAAGGCGCGATGCGCGTAGAAGAGAGGACGGCGCTGCTGCGGGGTGGGGATTGAGAGAGTGAAGCTGAAACCCTAGGGGTCGCAAATATATATGTGTGTTCGGGACTTGGGCTTTCGGGCTTCGGCTGGGTTGAAGACTGGGCCGGCCTTTACCGTAGCGGGCTTTATTGACCGCCCGCTACGGTAAATTGATTTACCGAAGCGGGCATCTTAAAGTGTCCGCTACAATCAATTTACCGCAGCGGACAAATGTGCCGTAACGGTAAATAAAAAGTGCACACTGCTGTAAATCGTGGCGATTTATCGTAGCGGACAGCAAAGGTGCCCGTCACGGAGTCCAAAATGAGATGTTGCGGTAAATCATTCTTGACGTAGTGCGGATGAGCTGAGATTGCATCCCAACCATCAGCACCGAAGCTCAAGGAAGGACGACTCTGATGAGATCCCTGGAGTGGATGCGGCTGTCTCACCCGAAGTGATAGGAAGTGGAGCGACGTCCTTTCTGGCAATATACATGAGCCACTCGCCTCATCATCATGAGCTGCATGCTCTCGGAAATGGCTGTGGTGAAGGTGGCAGGGTGTGATATTTGTCCTTATCACTGTCATCTAAATCTGTCAACGCATGGATCAGAGTCCTGCCAATCCGGCACTGGCATATGCCTTTCTCAGGGCTAGCTCAAGGTCCTCCTCCAATGTCTGCATGTGCCGACTTATCCATTGTCTACATACTATGGTCGCCTCTCAAAGCACGACCTCCTCTTCTCTCCTATATATATGATTGGATATGCATGGGCCTGTCTATATGCAGAAATGGAGGCCCCAACAAGGGTCTGCATGTGCTGCACAGGAA
Organism: Bothriochloa decipiens; assembly: GCA_023333625.1. Classification (NCBI taxonomy): domain Eukaryota; kingdom Viridiplantae; phylum Streptophyta; class Magnoliopsida; order Poales; family Poaceae; genus Bothriochloa; species Bothriochloa decipiens. The sequence goes on along the minus strand of CM041639.1, from coordinate 7,978,149 downwards.
CCGGATCCACAGCTCCTGTGTTACAACTTTTCATGGCAATCAAGATGCTGTGAGAGAGAGAGCTGGAGAGCTGTCATCCATTGAGCTTTAAAACATCTATATTTATGCGCAGAGCTGTTTTCTGAGCATACAGACAGTCCAATCCGTAGTTTGGTTCATCAGGGGGAAAAAGTAGCACTCGGTCTGTCTAAATCTGAAAAAGGATGAGAGAGAGAGCGACAGAGAGAGAGACAGAGAGCGAGCCGAGCACAATTTTTTGTGAAAAGGTGAAGGCAACTGCTTGCTGAGTCACTGGATTCCTGAAATGCTTGGGTTTGGAATCTGTTCTGAAAGGACCATATTCTTGAGCTACAAATGTTCTGGCCTCTAAACTTTGGTTGTTTGCGAAATCTTTGAAGGGAAACATAGTCAAGTAGTTATATATATGGTCGTTGCTTCTGGGATATACAAATTAAACTTCACAAGATGCCTCTTTATGAGCATGGGTGATACAGTGGCAGAATGGCCAGTCCTATTCCTGCTGCGTACGTGTTTCATGTTTGCTTTCTTGTGCTAACTTGTGCTGAAAAACATAAAAAGAGCACTAGTCGGCCTGTCTAAATCTGAAAAAAGGATGAGAGAGAGCCGAACATAATAATTATTTGAAAAGGTAAAAGGCAACTGCTTGCTGAGTCACTGCATTCCTGAAATGCTTGGGTTGGGAATCTATTCTGAAAGAACCATGTTCTTGAGCTACAAATGTTCTGGCCCTCTTAACGTTGGTTGTTTGCAAAATCCTTGCAGGAAACATAACCAAGTAGTTATAGTTGATTGATTTTGTGAAACAAATTAAACTTCACAAGATGCCTATCTATGCATGGGTGATACAATGGCCAGTCCTATTCCTGCTGCCTGTGCTTTCTTGTGCAGAAAAACATAAAAAAGAGTTGCATCTCCCCGGAATGATTATACATAAATAAACAAAAATACGTAATATTGGTGAAAAACATATCTCTTGCCCAACTGCTCCGGCTGAGAACAAATTAAATGCTGAAGGAAAAAAACGTGACCAAAAAAACATATTCGGTTCAGGTTCTCTATCCCGAACTCTTTTATCTTTTCAGTACATTTTCTTGTAGAAATGGCGAAAATATATCTTGAATATCCCAGTAGAGCTATTAAAAAAACAACATCAGTTGTAAAACATTTTTTGGTACAGTCATACTAGGTAAAACAATTTATTTTCCCAAATAAGAAACATGACTTCTAAAAATTGTGTAAACTAGTTTTAAAGTCGTTCATCCACGGGGTGATTTTTTTATGCTAAAAGTGAAACATGGACCATATTGCTTACATCTATAACATACAAAGAACTCGGGATATATTCAAAATCACTCAAAACAAACTCAATTTTTTCATGGATGCTAAAAAAATGTACAAAGAACTTCTTAGTTTTGCTTTGAATGCTTTAAAATATAGTTTTCAATATAAAACCTAATTTTGAGCATGTGCTCTATTAAGGAACTTTTAATTTCACTTTAAGTATGTATGCTAAGATATTAAATGAAACAATTACTACTTTCCAACCCTGAATATAGATGTTTTTTCTAGTATTTTTGGAAAACATTTTGGAGCTAAACAACTTAATTGAAAACTCAATTATAGCATTTTCGGGGAAAATTTTGGTTTTTAGCAAAATCTATTATGACAGATACTAGAAAGATGGGTGGTTATGCTTCAATTTTAGCAAATATTTATATGATTACAAGATTTCTGGGTGTCCCTGTGGATCCTTTGTTTTAGATTGACAAAACATATTTTTTAAAAAAAGAATGTAGCTTTGAATTTTGTTCCTTGGATGAACGACTTTGGGAAATAGTCTACCCATATATAAAACGACTTTAAGAAGAAATCATGTCTTGTGTTTACAAAAATAAAACCGGTTTCCCATAAAAATAAAATTCGATAATTTTGTTTTACCATAGTACGACTTTTCCTCAAAATCGTTAAATTGTTGGGCCCTAAATTTTTTCAAGGTATTTAAAGTCCCTCTACCAGGAGATGACACTATATTAACTTAGTTCTATTATATTTAGAATTCTGTAGATTCAAGGTATATTTTTGTAGTTTCCATTAAAAATGTATTGAAAGACAAAAATGCCATCCCTCCAAAGCACATCAACAGGAAAAAAAAAACAAGTTGCAATATTACTAACCAAATGCTAGGTGCCCAAGAAACTAGTTTTTCTTGAAAGAGTATAGGTTCACCAAATCAGGCAATCTAATATGTGTAATGTACTGCTAGTTGCCTAGTACACAGATACCATATTATTTCTGTAAAGGGCACGGCATGAAAAAGAACAATTCTCATGCCTCCATCACCGCAACACCTAACCCCGGATCCTATTCTTCAAACGAGTAGACCTATCACACATTTGAGTTTGCGGGAAGAAAACCAATACATTGCCCCCCAAAAAAAAATGTCGCATAAACCAGTACGAAATGGGACTGACTGTGACTGACCCTGGAACTGGAGCTTGCAGGAGTCACACTACACCATATGCACCCTGATTCCGTCAACGGAGACTCGGGATTGCCACCACGTGAGCGGCTACTGACAGTTCGGACTCTGAAGTCTCGAATGACTTCTGAATTCCGTCTGCGTTTTCAGATTCAGAAAAAATCACGCAGAAAGCAGCAAGCTAGCTTCAGAATCAGAGAAACCGTGCTCTGCTTTACCAGCAACTGCACATCAACCTGCAACACCTCTGCCACTCGGTCACCACCTCTGCAACACCTGGGCCTTGTTTAGATTAAGAAAAAATTTCAACATGATAAATAGTAATTTTTTTATTTTATTTGACAAATATTGTCCAATCGTGAACCAACTAGGCTTAAAAGATTCATCTCATGATTTTAAACTAAACTGTGTAATTAGTTATTTTTTTACCTACATTTAATGCTCCATACATAAGTTCAAAAATTGATGTGATGGAAAGAAAGTGAAAAAATTTGGCAATCTAAACAAGGCTCTGGGGAAAATTTTTTCCCCAGAGATCCTCTGCCACTCACCAGTCACCAGTGCAGCCATCACAAAACTGCTGCTTCATTCAGTCTGATTTATCCAATCAGACACCAAACAACAGAAGAAATGCAGGCACCACTGTCTGACAACAACTATAGCACCAACATTTGCCTCTTCCGACAAAAACCCAATAAAAGATTCCAACAGAGAAGCATACATAAGTCATCTAAGATTCGGCCATTCTTTTAATAAGCCTTCATCAGAGGGCAGTCTGATGCTATACAACACTCTGGAGCCAGAACAGAGTTGACCACCTTACACATTGCTCAACCACATCAATAGAGTACAGTAGCTGATACATCTGCTAGCCTAGAGTACATTAGATCTCACAACTATATGGCCCATTCTATTGGGATAAATTTTGAACTGTAGAATTGCAGATTATTCTGGGACAGGAGCACCCAAAAAAAAAAAAAGGCAAAACAAAACATTACTATGACCACAGCTCTTGTACATTTGCGGTTTGCCTATCTACAAGATATAAGTTTATTGGGGTCTTCCATGGCAACCCAACATCAACCTTTCGCCTATGTACAAAACATTTGCAACAAAAAAACTGGAGGCTACACCTGGCTATGTTAGCTGCTGCTCTGCATCCAGGAAACAGCACATCCATCAATGTCTTACAAAAGCCTGCATGCACCATCCATCTAAAGTAAGGAACTCTTCAAGTTTCATCAAAGTGACTCTGTTAATAAATAGAAATAAGAGGAGAGAGGATCTTTTTACCTTGAAGAAGATTCAACAAAGCCCTCCTCTACCAATGATGATTGCTTGGCACTGATAAGGTGAAATGTATCATGATCTAAATGTATTCTAACTATAGCACTCCTCCCTGCCTGACTCAAATGCTTCTCATATACTCACTCTTGTCACTGATAACAGTAAAATCAGCTGGGTTTCTGTTAGTCACACAGATATCCTTTCTCACAAGCTTATCCAGCGGATGAACTGTTTTCCCATTCCTACTGGTAGAAGGTTGACCTGTACCATACCTAGGCAATTGGTACTCTTGACTGGCAACACAGGTAGCAGAACCCAACTGCAGTGCATTCCATCCTCCAGAGAGCATTCCTGAGTTCAAGGCCTCGTAGTTTTCTTTTCTGTTCATATCAAGCGATGTCATCCCTTGAGAAACACCAAGTCTGTATCCAGACTGTGGCCCACAGTTTTCAGACCAGTTTGCAATATCCCGCTGCAACAATGAACCAAGCACACCAACTCGAGGATGAGGGCGTACAGGCCTATGCAAGTTTTGCTGCACCTGACGCCGAGATAAGTCTTGCAGTGTCAGAGGAACCTCTTCAGCTATGTGGCTTCCATATGACGTGCTCGGTGATGCATTATACTGATCAGGCTGCGTAAACTGTGAACCGAGAAATTGTGTTTGATGAAGTTCCATCTGGCGCCTGTCAGCTCTTTGATAGTTCCTGAAGCCTGGAGCTGTTGATGAGTCCATCAGTCTCAGAAGATGTGGCTCGGGCATAGGCTCTTTGGGGTAAACGCCTGACTGTCCAGGAATCCTTTGATCGTACAGCCTACCAGACCCCATAGTCAATGCTGTGCTTGGAACACTTGGCTGAACCAGGCCCACTGCTTCCTTTGTGTAGGGATCTACGGACACAATTACTGGCTGGTGAGCTGAAGCTCCATATGCATGAATGGGAGCTGAATCAGCTTCTGTAAGTCTGTTTCCAAATTGAAAACCATATGATGGTGTCGGTGAATTCCTTGAAGCTGTCTTGAAGGAATCCCACATTAACTTCTTTTCTCCGTTATCCCTCCAGCTCCGAGCAGGCACTTCAGCAATATGTTCATGATGTGAAAAGATAGGTGAGGTACATGCAATTGTGACTTCTTCGTCCCTGTGGAATTGTGTCTGTTGTTCCTGGGTACACTCCACAATGTTAAGGACAGGTAGTTTTGAAGAATATGCATTGAAAGACCGTGCGATGGGTAATGCATGAACCTGCTGCATTTGCGATTCTGGACGACCATTTGGAACCTTGGTGCTAGCGCTGGATGCTGCATGGCACTGTGATGACTTTTGAGTATTTAAATTCTGCGGATTCACATTGGCAGCCTCTGTACTGGGTGATGCGTGATCTTGTGAGGACTTCTGGAAACTAGTGCTGAACTCATTTGATGCATTGATTGGACAATCCTTGGCTGCAAATTCAGCACAGTCAACTTGAGCTACCTTGGACTGAGTATGACAGTTTTCCAAAAAATTGCTCTGTCTCTCATGCTGTTTTCTGGTGAGAAGTTCAACAATGTCCATAGGGATGCCATCAATCACATTCTGTTTCTCATGCACCTGCTTTCCTTTCTTCTTATTCGTTGGAATATTCTTCTTGCGGAGGACAGGCACCTTCTGGATCTTTTGTTTATCAAGGGAAACCTGTGGTAACGAAGAAAAGTGAACATTACATAATATCCGCAAATCCAGATTACTGTAGAAGAAGGTACACTATTTATAGAGAAGCAGAGTAAATTCAGTTTGGATTTCCTATTGCTTGCACCATTGTAAAAATAATATATCGTAATAGTTTATAATGGAAGTGTATTGTCACTTGGGATTTGGTATTTTGCTCACTTGCCATCCCAAACTAGTTACACAAACATATAGCTTGTTCAGTTGGCATGCATGCAAACTTGAGAACTCAAATGTCAGAAAAAGTGCCAAAAAATTCTAGTGGTGTAGAGAACAGCTTTCATGGATGGCATGGGAGCAAAATGACATAGACACAAATGCATAAACATTAAAGGGATTAAAAATCCTATACTGGACGAACATCTCCAATTCAGGTCAGCAAAAGTAGGTAAATAAAACAGGTAAATGAATCAAATAATCCATTTATATATTCATTGAGATTTTTTCTTTAATCATACCTTTGCCGAACATCTCTGTACAGAGCCTTCAGGTTCCATTTGAGATAAATCAGCCTCAATGTTCTCGTCATGGGCAACTGAAGTGGACAGCACCTTTCTCTTTAGCAAAATCGTTGATTTTTCATTTGAGGACCTCTGTTTCAAGTTACTGGGTTCATTTTGGCACAGGTCATCCACCTTCTGCATATTTCGCCCCAGGCTGTCATTCTTTGGATTTTCATTCCCATGATTGGCACTGATAGTAGATGGCACCTTTTCCTGGCCCACATCCCCAACTGGGGGTATAAAATCTTGATGCATATCATTAGAAGCAACAATGTCTGGGCAAGAGTTTGGAACAGCAGAGGAATGAAGATTCTTGTGTTCTGAGTCTTTCTTCTCTGTTCTAACTTTCTTATGAGTGCTTTTCAGCCAGTTCATAAGAGAGGATCCATCGTCTACTGTGTGTTTGGCCTTGTTCTTGACAGCTCTTGACTGGATTTCTTCCACTTCCTGATTAGGAGTGTCATTATCTTTTCCAGCCTCAATACCACCCTCACAGGGATCAACACTGTTTGCATGGTCCTCTTGAATGGCATCTGCAGAAACCCCTGCCTGCTGGTTAGTGCCAAAGAGTTCTGATAACCGCCTCATCTTTCTTCGCTTTCTCTGGGAAATTTTGGAATCTGAAATATCAGGAAGTTCAGTGGATTTGTTCCGTTTCTTGTTACCATCAGACCCAACACTTCTTTCTAATGATGCTCGGCATGGACCCTTGTTGCCGTCTTGGTTGCTTTTGTCCCCAGATTTTTGTTTGCCTTTGTGCCCAGATACTGCTTTACAAACATTAGATTCACTGGGGTCATCATTGGGAACATCTTGAGCTATGTTGCTCTCAACTTCATTTGGAGCCAGACTAGTTGGATTCTGTGTGCCATTTTCTTCAATGACTGAAATCTTTTGAACATCATTCAGTAAATCGATGACATTCTTTGAGGCAGCATTCAAGATATCAGCTGACACTTCAATATTATTGGGAGAGGCCTGTAAATCTGAGGAAATATTGACATATTAGTTTATTGTATACAACAAAAAAGTATTAATTAAGAATTCATCATGCTCAGCCATACCTTGTGTCGCTGGAACATTTCTTTCAATGAGTGCCTCTGGGACACTTTCTTCAGGTACTGCCACATTCATCCCAGTAACTGCTTTAATGCCAGGTGAACTGCATTTTGAATTGCATTCCTGGGCGGGCATTGAAAGGGTCAACTGATCAGATGATTGCTGTGTGCAAGAAAACGGTTGTCTAATCCGAACAATTGAAATAGAGCAGCCATCATTCACTCCATCCTTCTCCATGGAAACATTTTTGGGTGTAGGTCTATGGCCTGAAGCTTTCAGTCTGTCAAGACATTTTGAGCAATCCCATCGACGATACTTTGACACCAAAACTGGGGAAGACGAATCATGGTGCTCATCACATTGTGGCTGGTTATCGAAAATATGAGGAGAGCTAAGTTTCGGATCCTTATTCTGCATCATAGCAACATAACCCCTGACAAAAAAGCATTAATCATCAATGAGACTTATGATATATGCATAGACAAATCATCAAATGTTTGCTCTAGATAAAAAGAAAGGATCAGTATATATCCGAAAGCAATTCTCAATCATAAGTTGTGCATAGACAGTTTTACTCATGAATCTCATTTTGTCCTCACTTTGTGAATGTGAAATAAAGAAAAAGAAAGAAAGAAACATTTACATTATCCATTCACTTCTACTTAGTTGGTATTTAACATAAAGGAAGAACCATATGTCTAAAATCATCAAGTAACGTCAGACATTTTAAAATTGAGAGCACAAAAGCATAGAAAGATAATTATTGGAAGGATATGGGTTCAATCCATGAACATACACAGAGAGAAAATAAATGAATGGACAACTGATAAATAAAGATAGACATGCATGTGTAACAAAATCAGTCAGCTCAGATGCATAGTAAAGACATAATACATACATAGCAAATTAACATTACACAAGATTGAAGGAAAATAAGAACAAGCAACATCAATAGTGTGCATGACACATATTGGAGCCAATGGATCAACTTGTTGGCCACCAAGACCTAGCACCGTAGAGGCGAGCAGCACCAGCTCGACCCTACCCCTCGAGACCTTCCTTGAACCAAGGATGGAGACGAGCAGAGCTCTAGAACACACACACAGCACACCCTTTGTCTCTGCGTTGGCGGAAGACAAAGTCTGAATATGGTGGCAAAGAAGCTGTCTTTCCATTGCATTGCATAGAATTTATATACAGACCTCACCCACTATCGGGTACATAAGGCATGGCTACAGTACTCAACTACTCCTAGTACTATTCTAGCATCAGCTCGAGACGTGGCTGATGGAGCCTCTACAGACGCACGACCTATTGCCATGCTCTACAGGACTGAGACAAGGAAGGCCACGACCGGCTGTCCTCTATGTCCTTGCCCATGCTGGAAATGAGTTGAAGGGATAGCAGCAGATTATTTCTAACAATCTTCCCCTAATCCTGCTGCTAGCCCTTGACCTCCACCATGCCAATCATCTTCCTCAGCTCCTGGAACCGAAGACGCTCGAGTGACTTGGTGAGGATGTCAGCGAGCTGCCAGCCAGTGTCGACGAACTCGATGACTATCTGTCCTCCATCGACGCAATCTCGATGGAAATGGAACTTCACATCGATGTGCTTGCTCCTGTCGTGGAGGACGGGGTTCCTTGCCAGCGCAATTGCTGGCTGGTTGTCCACCTTGAGCGCCGGTGGGCGAGCCTCGACACCAGTGAGCTCGCTCAGCAACCATCGCAGCCAGACCACCTGGCACGCCGCCGTGGCCGCAGCCACATACTCCGCCTCACAGATGAACAGGGCCACCATCTTCTGCTTCATCGACTGCCAGGCGATCAGCGCTCCACCGAGAAGAACAAGCACGCCGGAAGTGCTCCGCCGCCCGTCCACATCTCCAGCCATGTCGGCGTCGCTGAACGCCGTGAGCCCCGGCGCGCCCTCCTTGGCCTCGGGCGGCGCTTCACTGAACACCTTCAGCTGAAGCCCGCCGCGTTTGGGGAAGACAATCCCCAACTCCACCGTGCCCTGGACTTAGCGCAGCAAACGCTTGACCGCCGTCCAGTGATCCTCCCGCGGATCCTCCATGAACCGGCTCACATAGCCCACTGCAAAAGCGATGACCAGCCGCGTGTGAGTCAGCCAACTCAAGCCGCCGACGATGCTCCGGTAGAGTGTAGCGTCCACCTTCGCCGCGGTGCTCTGCCTCAAGAGCTTGTCGTGCTCCTCCATTGGCGTGGCCACAGCCTTGCAGCCCGCCATCCCCGCCCGCTCGAGTAGCTTCTACGCGTAAGCGCGCTGCCCAAGTCTGATGGCGTCCTCCCCCTGCTTCACCTCGATCCCGAGGTAGTAGGACAGGGCACCCAAATCGCTCATCCGGAACCGCGCGGCCATCTCTTCCTTGAAATTGGCGATGTCCTGTGCCCGTGCGCCGGTGACGATGAGGTCGTCCATGTACACTCCGACGATGAGATGCTCCTTCCCCCGTCGACGGGTGTACAGTGCGTGCTCCGTGGCGCATCTCCGAACCCAAGCTCACCCATGGTGGCATCGAGCTTGGCGTTCCACGCCCGCGGTGCCTGACGCAGGCCGTAGAGGGCCTTGCGCAGGCGCAGCACCTTCTTCTCCGCGCCCTTGACGACGAACCCCGTCGCCTGCTTGACATAGACCGTCTCCACCAGATCCCCGTTGAGGAACGCCGACTTGACGTCGAGGTGGTGAACCTGCCACTCCTTGGCAGCAGCGAGGGCGAGCAGGAGTCGCACCGACTCCATGCGTGCGACGGGGGCAAAGACCTCCTCGAAGTCGACCCCATCGCGCTGCACGAACCCTCGAGCAACGGGGCGTGCCTTGTGCTTTACCACTGCCCCGCGCTCATCCTGCTTCACCTTGAAGACCCACTTAAGTCCGATCGGCCGGCAACCCGCCGGCAGATCGACCAGCGCCCAGGTCTTGTTCTCCTCGATGGCCTTCATCTCCTTCAGCATCGCCTTCCGCCACGCCGCGTCGCGCTCCGCAACAGCGAACGTGGTCAGCTCCTCTGCACTCATCAGAAGCAGAGTATGGTCGTCGTCAAGGGTCCGTGCCGCCAGCCCGGGCACCGTCGAATCCGCTACGACGTCGTCCAAGCGGCGGAACCGGACCTCCTCCCCTTCGTGGTATGCATCCACGAACTCCGAAACGTTCGGCGGTGGCGTCGCATACTCGATTGTTTCCACCGTGGTTCTTCGAGGCGGGGTCGTTCGCAGCGAAAAATCTCCGTCACTCGAGGTACCCCCCGCAGTCGAGGTCCTCCGGCCGACACTTGAGGCCTCCCGATCCGTAGTCGCGTGTCCTGGGCTTGCGGTCTGGTTCGAGCCACCCGGTCTCGTGGTTGAATCCCACGGACTTGTGGATGGGCCTCCTCGACCCGCGGTTAAGGGCACCTGACTCGAGGTCGTGGCCCTCAAGATCGGAGTTGATCCCCGCGCGGTCGACGCTCCGCGTCCGTAGTCGAGACCTAGGGTCGAGTCCGTTCCTTGCTCGTGCCCCTCGCTGCGCGATCGAGGGCGAGGCCGCTCTGCGCGGGTTCGCGGTCAAGCCCCGTGGTCGGGACTCCTCGTGCGGTCGAGCTGCCCGTCCCTGCGGTCGAGGCTACCGCTCGGTCGAGCCTTCCCCTCGAGTCGCGACCGTGGCCTGTTTCCGTTTCGCGGTCGGGGCGGTTTCCAGACACCCAGTCGTGGCCAACTGAGCGGTCGAGGCCCCCACGGGTCGGGGTCGAGGCCCCTTGCGCGTTCGCATTCGCCGGCCCCGCGGTCGAGGCTCCACCTCGCGCGGCCTGGGACGAGGCCGCCCCTCGAGCAGTCTGGGATAAGGCCGCCCCTTGCTCTGTCGAAGGTGCCCCTCCTCCGAGCGGACTGGGCGGGTCCGCCGTCTCAGCCGCCGCCGCTTCTTCCGCCTCTCTCGCCGCGGCTTCCACGGTCCCCGGCGCATCACCATGGCCATGGATGACCAGCTGCTCTACGACGAAGGAGTCATAGAGTCTGCCGCCCCCTTGCTCGAGGCCGTCTTCTTCCGGCCCGTCCTAAGTCCACGACGCTGCCTCGTCGAAGACCACATCCCGGGACACCACCACTCTGTCGCTGGCCGGGTCGTAGAGCCGATAGGCTTTCGACCCCGCCTCGTAGCCGAGAAAAACCATGCGGGTGCTCCTGTCCTCCAGCTTGCAGAGGCCCGACTTGACGGCCTTCACATGACCAATGCAGCCGAACGTGTGCGCAGGTACGAGACGTTGGGCTTGCGCCCGTGCCACGCCTCGTACGGCGTCTTCCCCTCAAGGGCCTTGGTCGGCGACCGGTTGAGGATATGCACGGCAGTCGTGACCACCTCTCCCCAGAACGCCGTCGGCATCCCTTTGGCCTTCATCATCGAGCGTGCCATGCCGATGATGGTCTGATTCCGGCGCTCCACGACGCCGTTCTGCTGCGGCGAGTAGGGTGTTGTGAGGTGTCGACCCACCCCCTCCTCGACGCAGTACTCGCTGAACTCGAGCGCTGTGAACTCGCCGACGCGGTCGGTCCGAAGCACCCGTAGCTGCTTGTCGCACTCCGCCTCCGCCCGCGCCTTGAAGCGCTTGATGGCGTCCGCCGCGTCACTCTTGCTCGTCAGGAGCTGCAGCCACATGTAGCAGCTGCAGTCATCCACGAGTAGGAGGAAATACCTCCGTCCGCCATGCATCGATGGCGTGATTGGCCCGCAGAGGTCCCCGTAGACCAGCTCGACGGGTATCGTCGAGCGGTGCCTCGCCGTCTTCGGGAACGGCAGCCGCCTCTGCTTCCCCGCCAGGCAGCTGTCGCACAGCTCCCCGGCATGCTCGATCAGTGGCAGCCCGGTCACCATCTTCCCGAGCCGGCCCAGAGCGTCGAAGCTCAGGTGGCCGAACCGGCCATGCCACAGCCACGGCTTCTGTGTGCACGCCGCCGCCAAGCACACAGGATGCTCCACCTTCAAGTCAAGGAGATAGAGTCGATTTTTGGAGTGCGTTACCTTGGCGAGAAGACGCCGCTCCTTGTCCCTGATCCACAGCACGCCGTCACGGATCAGCACCACCGCCCCACGCTCGTCAAGCTGTCCCAGACTGACGATGCTCGCGCGGAGCTGGGGAATGAAGTACACGTCCGTCAACGCGCGCTGCTCCCGTTCCGGCAAAGGAAAACGACCGTGCCTTGGCCTCGAATGTCCACCCTCGAGCCATCCCCGAACTTGACCGTGCCAGTCTTGTTCGTGTCGAGGTCGGAGAAGGTGGCGCGACAGCCAGTCATGTGGTAACTCGCACCGGAGTCGAGGTACCACCGCTGTTCCTTCTCGTCGCCGACTGCGCCCAGATGTGCCTGCGCCCGCGGCTCGTCAAGTTCGACGGCCTGCGGCGCAGTCCTCTGCTCCGCCTCCGTCTCCCCTGCTTTGCCTTCCTGCAGAGCGCAGTACTCACCCATCAAGAGCGCCTGCTCGTCGTCATTGTCGTCCTGAGCCAGGTGCGCCTCCTCCTTCTTCTCCTTCCTCTCCGGGCACTCGCTCGCCCGGTGCCCAACCTTGCCACACTTCCTGCAAGCGTTGGAGGCAGTGAACTTTTTCTTGCCCTTCTTCTTGTCCGCCGGAGCCTTCCCCTGCTTCTTGCCTCCGTTGTCGCCGCGGTCACCACCGCCGCGACTAGAGCCTTCCCCGGACCGGCGCTTCTCCTTCATCTGCGCCGTCCACTCCCCCTCGGTCAGCATCAGCTTGGGCTTTTCCTTCTCCGGCGGCGCAAGTCCGCGGCTCTCCACCACCTGCAGCCTCCCTGCCACATCCTCGAGGGACAAAATGGAAATATCCAGCATTGTCTCGATGGACATGGCGAGCTGCGAGTATTTGGGAGGCACCACGTAGAGCAACTTGCTGACGAGATCCTCGTCCTCCAGCGGCTTGCCGTAGTTGGCCAGCTGGCTGGCCAACGACCGGAGACGCAGCGTGAAATCCTCCACCGTCTCCCCGGACTTGAACCGGATGTCGTTGAACTCGCGCTTGAGCTGCTGGACCTTGGCATGCTTGGCTCGATCCGAGCCAACACAAAATGAGGCCAGCATCTCCCAAGCCTCCTTCGCCGTGGCCTTCTGGCCAAGCGCCTCATGGAACTCGCCAGGCGTGGAAGCCATGAGCGCCTCCATGACGCCCACCTCCGCCTCCTCCCCTGCGCCGCCAGTCTCCATGGCCGCCCACCACCTCCGGGCGCGGAACTTCCATTTCATCTGGACAGCCCACTCCCCGTAGTTGGTGCGGGTGAGCATTGGCCAGGAGTTGGTCCCGCCATACTCCTTGACCACGCGCACCTCTACCTGCTGCGGTCGCGCCACTGGCTGGAGTTGCCCCTCAGCGCCCGCATCCTGCAGAACCGCGTCCGCCATCACCGGCCGTTGGGCCTAGCAACGATGTATGGCTCCGATACCACGTGTTGGTGTTAGGACCTAGCACCGACCACTGCCGATCACCTTGGAAGGTGCCTAGCAGTGGCACTGACCAGCAGCGTTGGCTGCCGACCAGGTTCGAGGCGAGCAACACCTGCTCGACCCCCCTCGAGATCCTCCCTGAACCAGGGAAGAAGACGAGCCGAGCTCCCTTTCCGCACACACACACAGCACACACACTGTCTTCAGCGTTGGCCGAAGACTAGAGACTGATCTGGTGGCAAGAGCTGCCTTTTCCATTGCATTGCATAGAATTTATATACAGACCTCACCCACTATCGGATACATGAGGCATGGCTACAGTACTCAACTATTCCTAGTACTATTCTAGCATCAACTCGAGACGTGGCTGATGGAGCCTCTACAGGCGCACGACCTATTGCCATGCTCTACAGGACTGAGACAAGGAAGGCCACGACCGGTTGTCCTCCATGTCCTTGCCCATGCTGGAAATGAGTTGAGGGGACAACAGCAGATTATTTCTAACACAACTGACCCTTCAGATCAAACCAAACGTACACCCATGGACGTTGAGCAATGTTCACCATAAGGCGCAGGCATTGTGCTTGAAGAAAAAAATGACTGTATATAGGCAGAAGCATGATAAACCACGCTCACTCACCCACTAAACATAATCGAACCAAATGCATAGGACCCAGGGAAATTGATCATTGTATCACATCAATTCCCATGCATTGTGCTTGCAGACAACAGATGACTGTATTATATAAGGCAGAAAGATGATAAACCATGCTCATCGGGACGTTGATCAACTGAGTCACAATAATGCAAATTTATTGTGCTTGCGTACAACAAATGACTGTTTAATAAGTATGCTTAATTAACCATGCTCACACAGTACCAACTAAACAGTGGTACACTGCTAGATAGAGATGCAATGGAAGTCAATGAAGAAACGCAGACATCTACACTGGGTATGGAAAATGATTACCTCATGGAGAAGCGGTGGTCGCACTCCTGTTCTGCTGGTGTGTCATCATATTCAGCAACTGTAGAGAGACGCTCTGCTGGTGTGTCATTAGCTTGATCAGCAAGTGCAGATAGACGTCGTAGTTCCTGCACTGCTCTAGCTCTACGAGCAAGAGCAGCTGCTTCCATATCCATTATTTGCTAGAAGCAAAGTGTGCAGCACAACTGTCACTTAAGTCTTGTGATCTTGGAAACTGAACCAAACAGCTCGCACAGCCCTGAAAAAACAGCAAGAACTGCATGAGTTATCTTGCACATCTTGTTCCGGCGAGACTGCAGAAAGAGACACAGCTAGCAATCTAGCATGCTTAAACAAAGAACGCACAACAGGAATAAGTAACTAGCAGGTTTGATTGTGTAAATCCCAACATAATGCAGACTAGACATTCTTAGTTCGTTCATGGAATAGAACACAGCATAACGAGCCATATATATGCAAATCGCAACAAAAAGGAAGAAATGAATACAAACTGTACCTCTAATTAATTCATTCCCAGATCGACTACATATATACAAATAATAAAACTGGGTCGTCAGTTACCAAATAAGGCAGAGAGACAATGAAACACGATTAACTTCCACGCATGTTCGTGCCAGCAAGGCCGCTGTGCTAACTCTGACAGCGCTGGCCACTCGTTCCTGCAAGAATCCAAGCAAACCCCGGATTTTTTGCGACATGAAATATAGGTGGTCACGGCTTCCATGCAGGCACAGTAAGGGCATCTGGACTGTGCAAAACAAGCAGGAGATGGGAGGTAACCATTCAGGTCCTAGCACAGCGAAAGTAGAGCTAGAGTCGACCGCGCGCGTAGCAAGATCGATCTAACCGGTCCTTAAGCAGAGAGAGAAAAAAGCAGGCTTTTCTGAAGCCAAAGACACGACTGACCTGACCCGGCCGACCTCATCAGCAGCAGAAGTTAAAATAATGGTTTTTTTTTTTTACCTGTGCCTTTGCTGTTGTCGTGGCGCTGGAGGTGTGTCGTCGGGTGCGGTGGAGCAGCGCCGACGGTCGACGGACGGCCCACGCTACACACGGGCTCCTGCGGCGGACGGGCGGGTTGGTGCCGCAAGAGGCGCGCGGGAAGAGGTGGATCGGAAGCTGGCGGCTGGACGGAGCTCACTCCTTCTCGACACGGCCGTCGTCGTCGTCGATGGCCGCCGCGGCGTCGCCTCGTGTCGCCCTCTCTACGCCGTCGCAACAACAGCGCTCGGGTTGTTCGCCTTTCTCTCCTCCCCGCCGCCACGGAGGACCAGATCCGCGACCGGGATGCGAAATCCGGCGCGGGCGGGCGCCGAATCGGGGGAGCGCGCGCCGGCAGCGGTGGGGAATAGGGCGGCG
This sequence comes from Bothriochloa decipiens, assembly GCA_023333625.1. NCBI lineage: Eukaryota > Viridiplantae > Streptophyta > Magnoliopsida > Poales > Poaceae > Bothriochloa > Bothriochloa decipiens. The sequence continues at coordinate 7,962,296 of CM041639.1, read as the reverse complement.
GCGGCGGCGCGCGGTGGGAGAGGAGCGGAGGGCCGAGGGCTGCTGCGGGGACGGACGGACGCGAATGGGGAAAGGGGAATTTCACGCGAGAGCCGAGACTGGCGAACTGGGGAGAGAGAGAGGGGCGGGCGGGCGAGGGTTTTTCTTTTTTATTATAATCCCGGGTGTGGGGCCCATCCCTGAAAACGACGCTGGCCCTGGCTGGCTGGCTGGCCTCAAAAATACGCTCGCCGCTGGATGCCCTAAGCTACGTCCCGGGCCCACACGCAGTCACACACACATCTGGTTCGCAAAGGAAATCCGGTCGCCCACCACACGAAGCAAAGCGAGCGGCGACAGGCAACACAGAGATGGCACGGAAGCCGATGCGCACACCGGATCCGGCTCCTACCCCATCTCTCCATCCTTTGCTTCCATCCGTCCATCCATGCCCACACACATGACACACCCATCCCACTATCTTTTTCCTTTATTATTATAGATACTAGACTAGATTATAGATAGATAGATTTAATTGAATATTAAATTTTATATTATTATTACTCTTCCCACCCACCGAGAGCAGCGGCAGGCACGCCCACACACGCCATACATGATCCTACCACTACGCCGGCCGGCCACGTTACCACGGAGAACCCTAACCCTAACTAACCCTAGACGCTAACCAGAGGTGGGTTAACCGCGATCGAGTATGTATATATGTATATGTAACCCTAGCTAACCAGAGGAGAGGGGGTGGGGTGGGGGTGGTGGGCCTGGTCCATGGCTAGCGATTGAAAGTGCCGTGCCGTGCCCTGTGAGTGGGGGCTTTGGAGCATTCAAGGGGTCATGGAGGTTGTTGTCATGCTACCTTTACATTTTTTTACGTTTTTTTTTTCTCTTTTGAGCTTTGCTAGATGCACACAAACGGTGTACCAACTTTTCAAAAAAAACAACCGGTGCACCAAGGAGATATACCAGCAACATGCATAATCGGTAATAGATATTAGCTAGAAGCGGCGCAAAGAATCCTGCGTAGCTGTTTTCGTATAGATTTGGAGATATCGTCCAAATAGAATAGTATATATTAGAGATACGGTTTTGTGGCAACCATTGAATTACGCCGATAACTAATGGCTGTAACAGATAAATGAAGATGTCTAGTTGTGTGCTGTAACGGATAGATATGGAGATGTGGGCTGCGCGCGCGGCTTCGTGTGAGGACCATTGACCAACGCCGTAGGTGAGGGGTAGGTAGTTCTGACATAATTAATTCTTCCAAATATTTCACGAACGAATCAAAATTTGATTTGAAAATTAAATGTATTCGCATAAATTAAGCCTTATGGCGTGGATTTACCTGGATCTGCTAGCTGTAGGATATCAATAGTGAGGCATGTTGTTAGCTAGGTTGCCAATAGGAAAGATTGATTTTGGGGTGCTTATTCAATGTCCTGCCAGTGTCAAGTTAGCTGGTAATATGACCATTGGTGATGTATCTAACAACTATCTAGTTTTTTAGCATCAAACAACTATCTAGTTGGGATTAACAGAAGAGCAAATGGGGTAGAGAGTCTTACTGGAATAAACAAAGACTGTATAAAGTGGTTGTTTCCATATTGATTTGGAGATATCATCCATGTAGAATAATGATACACTATAGGATATGGTATTGTGGTGATGGTTGAATTACATCTCAATCGAATGTTTCTAAGGATTAGAAAAAGATGTAGGAAGGGCGACTTCATCACATGACCATTGGTCAAGATTTCATAGGCAATAATGGATAGCAAGAACTAAATTAATCCTTACAAAGCTTTCACGGTAGAACCAAAATTTGATTTGGAGATTAAATATAATCACAAATTTAAGTCTTACAGTATGGGTTTAATTTGTTTGCTAGTTCAGGTTAGCTGGCAATGATCATTGGCAACGTATTCGACCGTTGGGGTTAATAGAGAAGAGGCAAGTGGGACAGGGAGTCTTACAAAAACTAACTAGGTTGAATAAAAAGTTGGCTAGCATCCTTGCTTGCGGGACTACCAAAATTACCAAAATGAAGTTAATAATTAATAAGAGAATTTGTATATAAGTCAGAAGCTTGACGATGGAGTAACTGTATTAATGAGGAAGGTAGGAGAGACAAAGAAGGGGGAGGTCCATGGGTAAAAGGAATGAATTGCTCTAGAGGGATAAAATCCAACTACTAAACATGAATGTAGTATGCAAAGCTCAAACAAAAAGGATTAGACAAAAACAAACAAAAATTACCTTTTAAATAGACGGACACCAAAGTTAACAAGTTTATATGAAGGAGTAAAAGACTTATTTACATGAATGACTTCGTTTTTTGGAAGTAAGTAAAATTAAGAATCAACAATGCATTTAAAGTAAAAGAAAGGTAGTTAGGTTTTGTTTTCCTTAATATATATATATATATATATATCGTGTATGTGTGTGGAGATATGCTTAGCAAAGCACGCGCATGCTACAAAAAATAATATTTAAACTATTTGACCATAGATGTGGTCCAAGTTTTCCTTTGTTGTAAAAGCATATGTTCGTTTAAGTAGCAAAACATACAATCCTATTATTCTAGCTAGACAAATTGGTTTCACTTACTTTCAAGTATATGTATTATATATTCCTAGACGCGTTGCATAACTTCACATTTTTTTTCTTATCTTATGCTAGCTTGTTGCGTACAACATGTTTTCCCTACTGAAGCGTGTTGTGTGAATCCACTGATAGAACAACTACTCCAAGCAAGGTATATTTCGAACGAAGGTCATTTTTTTGCCTTTCTACTTTTCATCTTTACTCTTTTTGTGTCGGTAGGACATAGTTGATACAGTCTTATATATAGGAGTACTCTGCTGAACATCATAACGATTAAGGATTCAAATGAACTAGCTTCCTTAATAGCTATTTTTTTATACACGTGCTGGGAGATTTTTTTTTTTAACATACTGCAACATGCTGGGTTTGACACATCTACTAAATATATATTTTGGTTTGGACTAGCTACTTGGTGTGATACATTCAGCGTGCGTCCCCAAAGTTTTTTGATTAAATTTTCCTTATCCATTCATTCTTTCTAGTGAAATAATTGCTTCTTGAAGCTAGGGCAGTAATAGCTCGCGTATTCAGCTCTATATAAAGCATACGGTTAAAAATTGTACGATGGCCATCATATATTTACCAAGCTCTTGGTACAATTAAAGCTCATATGTGTATGCACCTGACTCTATCACTTGATGCGTCCTATATATATGCACCGTGTGCCGTACATTGGTTATATACTTCCTATATGTACTCATATATACAGGTCCATGCATCGAACATATTAGAACATCAATTCATGCTTGCAACAAGAGAATACGACGCCCAAGAAAGTGAGGTGCTTCGGATAAATATATAGGTGTACAATGTCTCTGGTACCTAAAGCATTACTCCTTGGGTGGAAAAACCTAGGAATCAATTAACTGCAACGTCTCCAATCGACAAGACTGGGGAAAACAGAACAGGGTTCATTATTCGAAAGACTGTCGGGCCAAGAAACAATGCATAGCATCATAAGATTATACTACTGCATATTTTACCCTACACGAGATGATAAAAAATATACTTTTTCCTACAAGTGCATTTATGACTCTAAATTTGTTCTAAGTTAATTTTTTCCTAGTTTTCTCTCTTTGACAATATCTAAAACTTTATGTAGCATTAATCACAGCAGACGAATTGCCATTATTAGACTCATTATGACAAATAATTTTATAATGCATATAATTCTTTCTATTTTTTATGGTATAGCTCATGGAGTTATTAGGAGCAGCTAGTAGGCAGCAAATAAAGGATCGATGCACGTCAACATAAAGTTAATTAGACGAATAGTTAACGTGGGTCGTTGGATCTCCATCCTACGTACGAGCTGCCGCCAGTGCCATGCAAGTTGGACTAATAATTTAGGGTCCGTAGGGCAAGCTTTAGGAAGCACTACCTCTGATTTGACGTCATCGTATGAGCTAATATATATGGTCAAGCAAATAAAGCAAGCTGCTAGGACGGCATATATGATGCACACGTACATGCTTAATTTTATTTACATACATACATATATACATATATACATACATACATATGCAGGCCATGCGATTAAGGACTTGTTTAAATTGCCTACAAATTCCAAGTTTTTTCACTCTCTCTCCATCACATCAATTTTTAGACTCATACATGGAGCATTAAATGTAAATAAAAAAATAACTAATTACATAGTTTAGTTTGAAATCACGAGATGAATTTTTTAAACCTAGTTGGTCCACGATTGAATAATATTTATCAAATATGACAAAAAAAACTACTATTTATCAGGTTAAAATTTTTTACGATCTAAATAAGGCCTAAGCTAAGCACCAAATGATGCACTAGTTGTTTGTGTAGCCGGTTCGGATCGGATGACGTGTGATCTGATGGAGTTAGACATAACAGGCAGCATAGCAGGTGGTATATGGCTTTTGTCCAGGGGCATGGGCACGCATATGAGTGTACATGTTCACTTTTCAGTGTGTGGGTGCGTGTACAGTGCTCGTTCCTGACATGATGGGAAACCTAGATAGCCTAGCTAGCTATCAGGATGTTAGTGGAGAAAAGTGTCCATACGTCTATACGATACGAGAGCAATCACTGTATTATTGTCGGCATACAAATATGTACACAGTAGCTCAAAGAGAATATAGTATATGTATACCTTATCGTGTGAAATATTCGGAAATGAACGTATATAGATAAAGTAAGCCGTGTTTCTTCGTCATTTCCTTTTTCTCTCTCTAATATTCTCTATCTATGACCCCGCTTTTTTCCACGACCACGGTGTGTTTGAGCCAAATAAGCCATAAGCCCACCATTATGCTCGGCGACTGCCCAATCAATACGACTGTGTTCACGTTGGAGTATGGCCCATAACGTTGTTGGAAATGTGTTCATAGGCCCATGAATTGGAAATCATGGCTCGTATTCCCACGACTACCCCCTTCCTCCGCAAATAAAAGCCCACAATTACGCTCGGTGACTGCCATATCAAAGAACCGCGAGTTCGCGTTACTGTATGGCCCACAACATTGTTGGAAATGTGTCCACGTATAGGCCCATGAAATGGAAATCATAACTCGCATTCCCACAACTGCCCCCCCCCGGCGCACGAGCACCATGAATTGGATATCATGACTCGCATTCCCCCGACTGCCCTCCTCCCGCGCGCGCTCGCCTCTTCCTCCTCGTGCGAACGTCGCACTGTCCTCTAGATCCCCATTGCTCCTTTCCCACCGCCGCCTCCCTCCGTCTCGGTTGTTGCCTCCCCTAGCACAGATCCGGCGCGACGGCCAGTTCCACGGCGTTGGCGGCCTCCTCTCGTGCCAGCCTCCACTAGATCCGGCCTCTCGAAGGACGTCGCCTCCCGATAGCTGGTGGCCTTCACTAGGCTCCAAGACACCAACACGCTCCATCGAGCTCCAGCCTCCTTGAGACTCCACCGGTCGCCTAGAGCGTGTTGCCTCCCTCCATACTCCGACCATCGTCCTCCACTACCATCCAAACAACATCGGATTCTCCTGATCGTGGCTTATCAGATAATAATCCCACTCAGCTTATAAGCAAGGGTAAAAAATGCGGAAAGAAGCATCCTATGTCTGCTTGTTAAACTACTAAAACAAGAGTTTTTTTTAGTTTTTTACCCCAGCATGAATTATAATGAGTAAAAATATAGTTTTGTCGTTGCCTAGAAAATGATTTCGAGGTTGTTTAACTTGCACAAAGTTGAAATCGTATATATGCTGCATTATATTCGAAGTGGGACATATACAAACAACCTATAATTATTAGGTGCAGGTTCACCAGATCAGACGCGCGGTTCAGATCGAAGTACGTGTAGTAGTGCACAGTGGCAGTGTGCCACGGTGTTTTTTTTATCTTTCCACTGCATGCATCATGAGAAAAAGCAGCCCGCCGCAGCAGGTTGCTGCGAGGCATGTGAATCTGATGGTAAATAAATACTAAATATAATCTTTAACAGCAATCAAATAAGCTAATTAATTATGTTTGAAATTAATAATCTTTGCGTAACCGGCCTCATGAACTGATGGTAACTAACGCGTGTGTGACCTAGCTAGCTAGGTTTTAAAGTCATTTTCTCAATACATACATATAGTACTATATTATTACTACTCCGTAGTATGGTAGTCTACTAATAATATGGTTAGGTTTGAAACTAGCCAGCCAGCTAGCTAATAATCGTGAGAATCACTGTAAGCTACAGGGATTAACCCTAGTACCGTGCAGTACGAAGCATGCCTGCATGCTGCATATGCCAGCCAGCTGGCACACCCTGCTGCAACAAGGCCAGCGTCACTCTTTGGAGCCATAGTACAGTATATGTCCCCACCGTTGGATCGAAGCTGGACAGTCCGATGCGTGCTGGGCCCATGGCCAAGGAACCCATGCTCTCACGGCCTCTCGCCCACATCCCATCCCCATTCCCCAGTCTTTTTCGCAGGCCAGCTAGAAAAGAGTTCCGGCCGCACTTCTGGCCTTCGCTACCGGCCTGCGGAAGGCGGTGAATAACCGGCGGCTGCTAGTTGGCGGCGTCGCTGCTCCCGCAACTGCCGGATCGCCCTCCCCAACGGCGGCGACGAGCTAGAGATGTGAGGACCCAGATGGGTTATATATGGAAGTTCAGGCGAGAACGAAGGACGCCGGTGAACCGATCCCATCCTCAAGGCCTATGGTTCGGGCTTCAATCGCAAGCGATTTCATGTGTTAGTTAATTCCAATCAAGCAGGTGGTGTACAACCCTAAACGCGCGCCAATTGCCTATCGGAGAAGGGGAGGGGGGGGAGAGAGAGAGAGAGAGAGAGAGAGAGAGAGTTATATACATCACAAATCCCACAAGATTTATATACAAATGTTACCATTACAATGAAAAGTACTTATCAAAGATGGCGGCATTATGACAACTCCATCAAGATGCTTATTACAGTAATCTAGCGGGGGCAGCTTTGCATATGCCTTGTTCTCCTGGGTCCTGGCACGCGTAAAAGGGAGAATATGCCCTTTCTATCGGCAGTGATATATCATCGTCTACTCACACTGCTGGTTCCAGCGCGCCACAAACTAGCAGAGATGTAGATTTTGACTACATACACTCCAATCATTTTCTTAATTTTTAAGCTTAATTTAGAACTAAAGATATTGGCAGTGAATGGCGAATCTGTAGTACTGGTGTGATCTTTGCATATTTCTTACATGGTACATTATGACAAGGGAAAAGCCAAAGTGTCAAACAAGAAAATCATCTTCTGTTTACGAGAACCACGCCACCTAGCAAGCAGCACTCAGCACGTCGTACTTGCAGTACTATAACTACTTCTAACTACTTTTGGTTTGATCAGTAGTTTCTCCATGTGTGCAAGATCTAATGGATTAGCATCATTTATCCCTCCTATGATGGCATGCGCTCATCACCAAACTATTGCCTGCCGTACACATCAATCGACTATTTAATTAAGATCTATCGTGGACAGGGAACCATATATATGCACGAAAAGCTAAAGAATATATCTTATCAAACTATAATAATTTTAAATGGAGGAATATTGTTCATTGCTCTTTTCTTATTTGCTAGCTAGCTAAAAATTCAATGAAATATTACATTTCTCATTTATATGGTCTATTTATATACTAAGATAAAAAATATCTTGATACGAATTCACTTTGAAACTTTTTGTTTGTTCATTTACATATTAGTCCTAGGCCGGATTTTAAGTAACTAAAGTCTATATTCAAGCTAGTCTCAATGCAGAGTTATACAGTTACCCCCAGAGTGTGGAGCCGTCGGAGCCCCAAAACACTGGCTCCTCTAGCTACCGGCTCCTTCCATGTTCAAATGGAGTCAGAGTCATTTTGCTCTGCACTATGGTACGCGCACAACAATGTTCTACAATATCTACATTGCGTGTTTGCATGGAGTCGAAGCTGCTGGGATATTTGAGAGCGTGTGAGAATGAATCTTTTTTTTTCGAAAGATCCGTGTTACCGACTTCGATGATAAGTAAAGAGCAAAAATATATATAAGGCAGCCAATGTGGCGTGAACCACCACGAAGGCGAAGCTTACCCATGCAACATAACAGAGTAAACAATAATCCAACAAAGATATATGAGACCAGTGCTCCCGAAGCAGGAGGCCGTAGCAGGTCATCGTTGCCCAGTTCAAGCATATGACAAGAGCAGCTTCGACTTCCGGCCATGGCCACATGCTCTACCACAAGACATCACGACAAAGTCTAATTCCACAACGACGCTTTCAGGAAGGTTACAACGCCCAATGCGCCGCCTTCGATGCCCCTCTGGCGAGGCTTCATTGTTCCGTTGTTCCGGTAAGACGTTATGGAGATGTTTCATCCTAATGAAACTCTATTTCTCTCTTCCCTCGTAAATACCATGCCAAACTACACCTTCCATCCTAAATAGAGTATACATGGATTTGCGCTAATTAATGTTTTTACAAACTTGGTTAAACCTGGTTAAATTTGGTCAACACTCTTTATAGGACGAAGGAAGTTACTAAATGGTCTGTTATAGCTTTGAACGAGAATGAAACCTCTCCTAGGACTGGCCTCGGTACATGCAAGAACTAATCATACTCAGTTGTTCAGGCTGCAGAAAAAGTTTGCCTTTTAAACATGTTTGGGGATGAGATATGGGGGAGGTAACTAAAATACATTATCCAATCGATTAGCAACCAAATCAACTTGAAATAAAATCAAATGTGCAAGGTCTGACCTGCACCTGCAGAGACGTCGAATACTATTAAGGGCCTGTTCGGCAGGTTAAAAAGTCAACAGATTTTAGTAGATTTAATAATAGTTTGTGAGAAAAAATGAGCCAAAATCTACCAAAACTTACCGGCTGAACAACCCGTCGAACATGCCCTAAGTAAAGCTCAAAATTCCAGTCAGTTCCTGACGGTTACGGTGACGGTGACGCGGCAAAGATGAAACCGAGAAATTCTGTTTCCCGTCGGTCTTGGAAATTCTGTTTCCCGTCGGTCTTGGGCCGGCAGGAGTTCACGGGCCCAAAATCTCGCTGGCGCTGTCTTCTCCGCCGAACAAATCGCGTCCACCGCCGGCAGCACCGTCGCATCGCATCCCTTGCCTGGTGACGCCAGCACGACGCGCCTCCTGCGTCTCCCTCCCACACCTCCGGCTTCCCGTCCTCTCCTCCGCCTACGCCCATTCCACGGTCGGCGCGGGCCAGGGATCACTGGCCCCGACGACGTCTTCCTCCTCATGGCGGGCAAGAGCGAGCAGATCCGCGACCCCGAAGGCCCGAAGCCGTCTTCTTCGTCAGTAGCCGTTCAGGAGCCTCGTTCCCGGGCGCCGGGCATCCCAACCTGGCCCCCGCTCCCGGAGGGCTGTGGAGTCGGAGTGAAGCGACCCAAGAGGAGGAGATCCGAAAGAGGCGCAGGAAGTAGGTGGTCTTCAACTTCCGTCTGCACGACGTACTGAAGCCTGCCACCGCGGGCTGCGTCTGAGGTGATTCATTCCTTCCTCTAGCCTGCTACTTGATCCGATTTATTGCTGCATCTCAAAAGAGGCGCTTCTGCATTGCCATGTAAAGTGCAGCGCATAAGTACTTGGTTTGAACATAGCCTGCTCATGTTGTGATTTTTGCACTATATGAATATGTTTTGATTTTTTCTCTCTCTCCATTTTGCTCATGTTACGATAATCAAACAAGAGAATATAGCCTGCATTTCATCACTAATTTAATGCAAAAATAGAAATGGAATCAAAACATACTCATGGTACTATGGAGATAGGTACTGAACCTTGAAAATAAACTGCACGATATTTGCAGCATAGTTGCAGCCTATTGCAATCAGCAGAACTATTATATTATATATCTATTTAATAATTCAATTGGTCATTAATAGTCTTGATGTTTCTCTGTCATCAATCGCAATGTTTCCATGAATCAGTGGAGCTAGACAACTTGCTCCTGCTAAGCCAATGACTCAAATGAGACATTCATTCTGACACCTGAAATATATGTCCTTTGCACTTCATCTTGTAATAATTTACTAGTATCTTGCAATGATTTCCTAGTCTAAATTGATATGTTGCAGACTGTAAGAACCTGCATATGAAATCATGGGGTCGTGAATGAACTGCCATATGTTGTGCAAAAATTGTAAGTGCCTTCTTAACTAAATATTGAGCTATTAGATAGTTTGTCCATGAATAAACAGCCTGGTGAATATCAGTCTTTATCCTGGATACATGGAGGTTGCCTCATTTATCCAGGATAAAGAGTAATTTTCACCAAGCTGTAAGTTCCTTCCTAACTGCATATGCCTTTCTTGAAGTTGATCATGTTGACTTCTTAAACCAGTAGGTGTATATATTCTATTTTCAGTTATCTAAAACCTATCCACTGTTCACTGGGCTAATGAGAAAACAATTTAGCAATGGAATAGTTTGCTCAATTATCGAAATTAGTTCTGGCCTATGCTAATTTTTACTAGATAATGGTATCTTTGCCTATGTTTTATTGTCATGTTATTACGTTGATTCCCAAAGTATCATATGCTGGGCATTATTGATATTTGTAAACATCAAGTCTGCTTGGGCCTCTAATTTATATTGAACAAAAGGTTACATTGGTATGAGAAATTAGTCCTGTGCTATATTTGTTAAGAATAGCTTCATCACTTATTTCTGTTAAGTAGAGACATTTGAACTGACATATACTGCTAGGGTACTAGCCAGGCATGGTTACAGCTCAGTATTTAATACAAGCAACAGCCTGTATACCAGCTCAACAGTTAATGCAAATAAGATATTACAACATGCATTTGTATCCCATGATAATTTTGAGTCAACTCAGGTTTAATATTGTAACTCTACTCCTTGTAACCTTGTAGTTGTAGTTAAGTTGATTGTCCCATGCTGGAAATGACGTTTCTGCTTCTTCTGTGTAGTTAGTAGGAGTATGATGTAGATAGTGAAAAAGAATCCTTTTGTCATGCTGCCAATATAGCTACGAGCTGAACATGCAGTGTTGTTTGATTTCTTAACTCAGTATAGGAGCTGTCATGTTGTTATTCCTAGGAGCTTCTTTTGCATATTTAGTAGGAGTATGATGTAGAGAGTGAAAAAGACTCGTTTTGTCAAGCTGCCAATATAGCTAGGAGCTGAACATGCATTGTTGTGATTTATGAACTTGCATTCTTAACTCAGTATAGGAGCTGTCATGTTGTTATTTCTAGTGTGGGGGATAATGAATCTGTACTGAGCAGTAAGGGCCATTTGGATTTGGTTGACATGTGAATTTTATTTGTGTTATTAAATTTAATGTCGAATGTGACCCGCAAATATGGATGATATTGGTGGTATTATGAGACAGTTCTGGTACAAATTAAGACCTGTTGACAGTCTGGTTGTCCTTTTGGTCGGCCTCAAATTTCTGGAATAACGCAAGGTATCCTGTCCGGGTGGAATTCCTGATGGCCGTACTGACAGGATCTGCATTTGACTGGTCAACATGAACCTACAGGAATTGCTTCCTGTAGACTGACCGTCAGGAGAAGTTGATTTCACCTCTTGGAGCTGGTTCTATCGGCCATCCCTGATGGCCGGCTGTTAGGAGTGTAACTTAGACAAAAAGGTGCCCTGGCAGTCTGCTGCCATTACCTTCTATCATGTCCTGTTTGTTGCTTGATGTTTTGGATCCCCCATTGTTCATAGAAATGTCCATTTTCTGATATAGTGGGGCATGCTCTATACTTACTTTGTTAATGGAGTTGGACTCGATCATTTGTGCTACCTTAGCCTTAGTCCTTAGGGTGAAAACTTGCTGAGAAATTGAGATATTGTGTTGTTCATCTGAAACCAGTTTCTGTATTTTTACAATAATACTTATGTTTAGTCCTTGCCCCTGAGAATGGAAAAAACAACTTCAATTTTGTCTTCGTGTCATTTATTGTGTTATACTTTACCTTACTGCTGATCTGTTCCTCAGATATTAATATTCTTTACCTCATTTCTGTAGATAGTTTGTCCATGAATAAACGGCTTGGTGAACATCAGTCTTTATCCTGGATACATGCTCATGATTACTAATGTTGTCATTCATTTGTTCTTGGTCACTGTCAAGGTAAATTTATGAATTGATGTGAATTGGTGTATCATGAAGCCTCACAGTTCTGTATCTATGCACAGGTGAGACTGGAAATAATGGGGAAGAAAGCAGAAAACCAACTTATATATCTGGAAATGAAGCTGGGAGGATATCAAGAGAAGTTTCTAAAGTGGAAAAGCGAAGAAATGTGAAGACCACACTTTGTCACGAGAGAAGTTCGCGGAGCCATTGCATGGTTTGCTGCATTCAGCCACCAGCATTTTGAGGATTCATATTTTTTAAAATCAAGCTTTTTCAAGCTATGCTTGCATCTATAGATTATCCTGGATGTCCCATCTGTGGGAGGATGGTTAATGTTTGTGGACATGGCTGGATCTGAAAACATAGAAGCAGCAGGACAAACAGGATTTGAAACCAAAATGCAGGTGTGTTATTCAACCGATTCTTGTCTGTTTGTACTTTGTAGCATCTATGTGTTCCAAATTCCAATTGTACCCTGAACGATGGCTTTCAATGAGTTGCTCTGTGTATTTAATAGATATTCAGTTTGGCACTGATATTGCCACATGAATTGTACCACTGTCAAAGCTCATAATATTTTATTACATGTGCGATCTATAATGTTGTCAATATTTCCAGACAGCGAAATTAACTAAGGAACACTGCTTTGAAGCGAGTAGTTGAATCTATTGCAAATGGTGCTTCCCATGTTCTATTTAGGAACAGCATGCTCACAATCCTACTACAGGTATACTACTCTAAAAATCTACATTTATTGATACAGCCTCCCCCCCCTCTAACACTGATCTAAATATTTCCTTTATTATATTTCAGGATTCATTCGAGAGGATGACAAATCCAAAATCCTGATGATTCATTTTGGAGTCAACCACAGTGTAAGTCTTCAAGAAATTATACATAGGCCTTTCTTTTGTTTCATTTTGGAATAGGCAGCAACCCTTGTTGATGTAGTTAATATATATGTGTCCACTGTGATGATCAGATGGCTTTGGGGAACAAGGAAAACCAGCTTTTGGAGATGAAGCAGGAGTGCCCCCAAATGCTATGCTGCATATAGATCTTGAGCATCTCTTGGAAAACTATGATGCTTTAATAAGGCTGCAAAGTACATCGAGTACGACAACTCTTTCAATGAGAGGATGAGGAGAAGCAATCTAAAGCAATGAAAATCATTTGAAGGTCAACAATAAAGCTGAAACTGAAAGCATACAGAGAAGCAGAGAAACTTTGCACAAAGGTAATGTAGACTTGTCCTTTGCCATCTTATGTTGTAGAAGCAGGGTTTACTCAACAGCACCATCTTCCTCCTATAAGTGCACCTATCCCACGGCAAGCATGTCCGAGAACAAACTTTTCATGGTTTTCTTTGCAGATAAAATGCTGACCTCCTTCAGTTCTCTGCCACCTGACCTATCATCCATCTGTTTGTCACGCCGTGGGCGGCTAACACGTGCGCGCGTGCCATGGCAGTTACCGGAGCTGGTGCCTCTGCCACCGGCGCCATTGAAGAGGACAAGGCGTACATCGTCAGGTGCCCTTTGTTCATGGTCCACCCAGCAGCCCGTTCCACCTTGGCCCGTGGCAAGTCAGGCCGCTCGCTGCTGAAAAGATTTCGAGCTCTTGTCTGTCACTTAGCATCGTTTCCTTACAAATACGACCCTTTGGAATACGAGGATTTTTTTACGTTTTTTAACATTTTTTTCTGTACAAACAAATTGATTCTTCTTAATTATTCCATTTTTTTCAAATCAAATATAGAAAATTTTCTGTCTGCCAGGTCGGACAAAGTGTCCATCGGACTCGGAGTATCAGAACATCGTGTTCGCAACGAGAAGAAGGTGCAGCGAAAACAATAGTTGGGCTCTGTTCGGGTCCTCCTCATATTGTCCTCAGGTCCATGGGCCGTCAGTGACCTGGACCAATCACCGGGTCGTTCAAGGAAGCCCAATTGTTTTGCCATGTCCCGTGTCCTTCTCGATAGTATAGTATTACTGTAATCCTATTTTAGTTTTCTACCGTACCGCTACGGGAGAAGAGTTGCAAACCCAAAGGAGGCAATAAAACTACCCAAGGACGAACAATGTGATTCATACCTTTCTCGGCCTTTTGGCTTAGATCAAATGTAGTATCTGTTCTTATCAGTTTGATATCTGATATTGTGAGGCACCGCTTATAATGATATATTAAACTTATTTTTCGTAGGGAAGGAATCACAAGTGGCATGCTATTGGGTTCCTTAGGCGTTGCTCAAGCGTTGCACTATAGCTTGGGCTGCGCGCCCCAACCAAATCGATTTTTAAAAACTTGTGCATTTGTTTATGTCAGTTTCACTTTTTTGCTACGTTCCCAACTCAGTTCAAGATATTGGTATATTATTATATGATGTAGTACTGTAATCCTATTTTAGTTTTGTACCATGCCGCTACGGGAGAAGAATAGCAACCTAAATGAGGTAATAGAACTACCCAAAGACGGACAATGTGATTTGTACCTTTCTCGGCCTTTGGGCTTAGATCAAGTGTGGTATCTATTCTTATCAGTTTGATACTTGATATCGTGAGACACTGTTTCACAATGATATATTGAACTTATTTTTTGTGAGGAGGAAATCGCAATAGTGGCATGCCACTTGGGTTTCTTAGGCGTTGCTCAAGTGTTGTACTATAGCTTGGGCTGCGCACTCCAACCAAATCAATTTTTAATTTTCACCATATGTTTCTTTTTGCTAAGTTCCCAACTCTTCAAGATAACATTTTTCAAGTTCAGACATATATTTACAAACTTTGTGATCTAAATACATGGTATGGTAGTGTCCCACTAAGCAAACTCTAAATACCCGCTGAGCAAACTCTATAGTGCAAAATAAGCTGTTCATACCAACCCACCATATGGGCTTCCCATTATTTAATGAAGTGCAAGGTAGTCGTATGCCTTCGATTCTTTTGCCCATGTTTGCTATTGGGATGAAATGAAATAGAAGCGTGGCCTGCGTGTATATGTTAGATACTAGAATAGAATTGGGTAAAAACACATCTTTAGGTTCTCAAAGTACCTATTTCATTATAAATTTGTATCACGATTTTTTTGTATCCACTACTTGCAGACTGCTTTTCTGCAGCGAGGCATTTGGATTTTCCGTGGCGGGCAACGGCGTCCACTGCCGCTGCCATGCCACGGTAAATCCGAGCATCACTGCAGCGGGCGCCAATGCCCGCTGCGATTAACTGATTTACCGCAACGGGCACATTAGGAAGCCCGCTGCGGTTAATATTTTTAAAAAAACAAAATAAAAGAAAAACATGAAAAAAAGCCCAATCGGACCAGATCTGGGCCCGCGTTGGACCTGGATCCCGCCGCCGTCGTCGATCCGCCCCCACGCCGCCGGATGGATTTTGCACCGCCGGGATCCGCTCGTAGGAGAAGTGGAAGGAGGCTCTCCCGGCGGACCCGCAGCGCTACCGGCGGACCCGCAGCCAGTGCCTCCGCCCGAGCCGCCGCCACCTAGATCCGCACGATGAAGAAGGGGAAGGAGTTGCTCGCTGCAGATCTGGCTCCACCGCTCATCGTGGAGGCCCGCGCCATCGTGGATCTGCACTGCCGGAGGGTGCTGGGCCCTCCACGCCGCCGGATCTGCAAGGGATGAAGGGTAAGGAATGAATCCACCATGGATCTGATAGAGGAGAGTAAGGACGAGGAGCATACCATCGGGGTCGCTGCTGAGCCACCGAGCCGCCGTGCAGGGTGAAGGAGAGGGGGCCGACGAGGAGCTGCCGAGGCGCCAGATCGACGGAGCAGCGTTGCTGGAGGGCCGGATCCAGTCCTCTACGCTGTCGGGATCGAAGCCTCCTCCTACCGCTCGCGGTCATCGGTGCTCCTACGCTCATGACCGTTCGTGGTGGTCTCGTGGCTGCTCGGGAGAGGCAAGAGGAGATGGCGTGCGCATGGAGGAGAGGAAGTCGTGTGTGGTGGAGAGAGTCTGCGCATGGCGTCATGCATGGAGGAGAGGTGTGCGGTGGAGAGGAAGCTGTGTGAGGTGGAGTGGAGTGAGAGAGGAAGAGAATCGGGGAGAGGGAGCACGTGGATGCCGGGGCTGTGTGAACCGAGACCGAGCTGCGCGTTGTGGAGATATAGGAAACCCTAAGTGTTCTATTTATACATGGAGCAGCTACCAGGCTTCGAGTTGGGCCGATTGGGCCAGGCCTTTTCCCGCGGCGGGCCTAATAGGATGCCCGTTGCGGTAAATGAAAAGTGCCCGCTGCGGTAAATCGTGGGGATTTACCGTAGCGGGCAACAAAGTTGTCCGTCACGGAGCTCAAATTCACAATGCCGCGGAAGTTCATTATTGACGCAGTGATCTCTGTGGTAGTTGCATTTCTGCATATAAGAAATATAAAGTATCTGGGACCCACCTCTTGTTACGTTTAATGTCGTCCTTTGAAGCCGGAACACTCTCATAGCCAAGACTTTCACTAAAATTAGGTTTGGCAAACTACTTGCTTTACGCATAGCCCATATATAGACCATGAGCCATGCCCATATATGCATTTGTGCTACGAGAGATACAAACTCAACAAGGTTCATAGCTAGCCTAGCCATGTGCTCTCCACACCCACGCGAGGCTGCTCTAGCTATAGCTTCACGAACTTCTCAAAAAAAAAAAGCTATAGCTTCACGATCGTCTCTGCCTTCTCTGAATCTTCTCTCCAAGTCTGCAAACCCATGGGCCTACAAATGAAGACAAGACAGCAGATGCACATCATCAGAAAGCTCACAAGTCACAACCTGTCTCGCACAAAGCACTGCGACCGTGTCGTGGTCGCAACATTTCTCGGACGTTTCTTCTTCTTCATTTTTCTTTTGAGCAAGGGCGTTTCTTCTCCTCAGGTCCAAAAACGAGAAAAAAAAACGAGACTTGGGTTCTGTTCGGCATCTTCCTGAAGCGTTTCTTCTCCTCAGGTCCATGGGCCACGAACGCCCGCGGCCCCATAGCGCCTATAAGTTTGTTTGCATCCCTATCGTCCCAGCCCACCTGTTTGGCCATATCGTGTGTCGTTCTCCGAGACCAGTATTATTTTCTATTAATAAGTATCCTGATGATATTTGGTAATCTATAAGACTCCTGTTTAGTTTTGCACCGTACCGCTACGGGGAAAGGGTTGTAACCCGTAGGAGGTAATAAAACTAGCCCATGGCAAACAATGAAACTCATACCTTTCTCGGCTTTTACCTAAGATCAAGTGTAGTATCTGTTCTTTTTAGTTTCATATCTAATATTGTGAGGCATTGCTTCACAATGATATATTAAACTTATTGTTTTTATGGGGGAGGAATCATAATAGTGGCTTCGCTCAAGCGTTGCACTATAGCTTGGGTTTGGCGCACCCCAACCAAACCAATCTTAATATTCTTTTTGTTAAAGGCTTTAAACAAATGTCAATATATATGTTTCAAAAATTCAAACTTTGGCTTCTTTAGTCAACCAGTCTACTCAATACAAAAAAACTATACTATATTTTTAAATGAATCAGGTTTTTGTTGTTATAAATTGTGGAGAAATTGGCGGTTAAAATGTGATGGTGATGACCGCAGCAAGTCAAATTGTTGGCACGTTTTCGAAATTGTTCAGTGTCCTCTATTTGTTTTTTGACTTGGGAGATTCATTACTCAAATAGTTTCGGGATTACTTACAGGTGTTTGATGCAAGTCGGCCTAACATGCCACCACTCGGACCTGTCATCACCTGTGACCAGCTTTGCTAATGAATATGCTACTCTATTACATCCTCTAGAATTCTAGAAATGAAAAAAATTAAAGTCTTAGAAATTTAGACTCATCTCCCTAAAATCATCACCAAGGCTGATCTCTGATGCGTATTCCCATTCCACAGCCGCACTAGCTCTTGGCAATCGGTTTCCAACCAAATTCTCTAACACCTGCTTATTGCGCCAGAAGGAGACCATCACGGCCAGGCAAGTGCGTCTGTGTGCACGTTTGGTGATGTCATTATGGATAGCCAAATAATGGCCCATGTTAACGCTTTAAGCTTCTATATATATACCATCTGAAATGCAGGATTTTACTGAATCATATAGAACAGAAATTTTATAGAAATCGGTTCATTTTAACACGTAGGAGAAATTCTGCTTCAAAGAGAGACTTAGTCTGAACATATGAAAATAGCATATACATATTTATGCTGAACGAAACTTTTAGCTTATCATGCTCTTTTTTGAAGAAAAAAAATCCCATGCTTATTATTAGATATTATAATGGTGATACAATAAGAGAAAATGGTGGGTAAAATTTAAAACTCGCTAAGACCAAGACATGCCTGTTATGTGGTTGTGTCAAACAGTGTGGCCAGAGGGATTAGTTTGGTCTTTCAGTAAATGCCAAAACAAACAAAGCTAGGTTTGCAAACGACGACGTGCTGTGTCCATATGACCATCATATCTGCATGGGTATGTAGCATTTGTGTGCCTTGTCATTGTGCTAGGAGATACACAAATCCCTTCTAAACTCGCGATAATATACACACGGATACAATGAGTTAACGATAAAGGCGATGAGTTGAACAAGATTCATATGGCTACTTGGCTAGTCATGTGCTCCTCTCACGAGGCTGCTCTCCAGGTCTAGCTCCATGATCGTCGGCCTCCTCTGTATCTTCTCGCCAAGGCTGCCAGACAGACCCATCGCCCTACAAATAAATTGGTGCACAAAGCATTGAGTACGTGGTACTGTGGTAGGTTGTAACATTGCCAAAGCGCGTATCCATCAACACAGCTTGCGTGCGATGGGCGCCGCCAGGACGCCGCTCCTCGCGCTCTCCGTCATTCTGCTCCTTACCGCCGACGACATGACCGTCGGCGGCCACGAGCACGCTCTCGCGCTGCCACCTAACCTATCATCCATGTGTTTGTCACGCCGTGGGCTGCTACCACGTGCGCGCGTGCCATGGGAGTTGCCGGAGCTTGCCGGTGTGCCTCCGCCGCTGGCGCCGTGGAAGAGCCGAAGAGGACAAGGCGTACATCGACGGGCGCCCTCTGTTCAAATTCTTCTCTACAAACAAATTGATTCTTCTGAATTATTTTCCATTTCAAATATAGAAGTTTTTCTGTCTGTCATCAGGATGGTCAGTTCGGACAAGAAGTCAAGGTGTCCATCGCGCTCACAACGAAAAAAAGTGCCGCGAAAACGATAGGGCTGTGTTCGGTTGCTCCTTCTCTTATTGTCCTCATGTCCATACAGTGGCGATCCAGAAACGGACTAACAGGGGTTAAACAATACTACAAGGCTATATTTTTTTATAAAGTATAAGGCTAAAAATTATACTAACTATATATACTAATTATAAAAAAATATAAAACTGTACTAAATATGTACTAATAATAGATAAATAGTATAAAAATTAATTATATACTAATAACAGACAAAACAGAAGATTTATATCATGCAACTTTGGGCTGGGGGGGGGGGGGGGGGGGGGGCCCCCCCCAGTCCCCCGTGAATCCGCCAATGGGTCCATGGAAGCCCGCCTGTTTTGCCATGTCCCATGCCCTGCTCTATAGTAGTAAATTGACATATTATTATATGATTACTACTGTAATCCTAGGTTAGTTTTGTACCATACTGCTATGGGAGAAGAATTGCAACCCAAAGGAGGTAATAAAACTATCCAAAGACGGACAATGTGATTTGTACCTTTCTCGGCCTTTTGGCTTAGATCAAGTGTAGTATCTGTTCTTATCAGTTTGATACCTGATTTTTCATGGGGAAGGAATCGCAATATTGGCATGCCACTTGGGCTTCTTAGGTGTTGCTCAAGTGTTGCACTATAGCTTGGGCTGCGCACCCCAACCAAATCAATTTTTAGAAGCTTTTCACCATACACAGTTCAAGATAACCATGTTTATTTTCAAGTTCAAACTATGATATATTTACAAACTTTGTGATCTAAATACATGGTATGGTAGTGTCATGGTATGAACTTAGTGGGCTTCCCACTAAACAAACTCTAAATACCTGCTAAGCAAACTCTATAGTGCAAAGTAAGTGCAAACCAACCCACCATATGGGCTTCCCATTATTTAATGAAGTGCAAGGTAGTCAATTGTATGCCTTCGGTTCTTTTGCCCATGTTTGCTATTGGGATGAAATGAAATAGAAGCGTGGCCTGTGATAAGACAAAGTAGCGTGTGTGTGTGTGTGTGTATATATATATATATATATATATATATATATATATATATGTTAGATAAAGAATTGGGTAAAAACACATCTTTAGGTTCTCGAAGTACCTATTTCATTATAAATTTGTATCACGATTTTTTTTATATCTGTGTGATCTCTGTGGTAGTTGCATTTCCGCATATAAGAAATATAAAGTATCTGAGACCCACCGTTTCTTGTTACGTTGAATGTCGTCCTTTGACGCAGGAACTCTCATAGCCAAGACTTTCACTAAATAAATTCGGTTTGCCAAACTACTTGCTGTACCCATAGTAGCCCATATATAGACCATGGGAGATACAAATTCAACAAGGTTCATGGCTAGCCTAGCCATGTGCTCCTCTCCACTCCAACGCGAGTTCACGATCGTCTCTGCCTTCTCTGAATCTTCTCTCCAAGTTTGCAGATCGACCCATGGGCCTACAAACGAAGACAGACACAGCAGATGCACATCATCAAGCTCACTAAGTCAGAACCTATCTCGCACAAAGCACTGCGACGTATCGTGGTCGCAACATTTCTCGGGTTTTTTTTTTTGAGCAAGGGCGTTTCTTCTCCTCAGGTCCAAAAACGAGAAAAAAAACCGAGAGTTGGGTTCTGTTCGGCATCCTCCTGCGGCGTTTCTTCTCCTCAGGTCCATGGGCCACGACCGCACGCGGCCCCATAACGCCTATGAGTTTATTTGCATCACTATCCACCCAGCGCGTCGGCCCATGGTGAGGGTTCCTCCGCTCAGGGAGCAGCCTGGGGAGCCTGGCCTTCGCCCCATGGAGTGGGTACCTCCTCTCAGGGAGCAGCCTGGGGAGTCTGGCCTTCGTCCCATGGAGTGGGTACCTCCGCGCAGGGAGCAGCTTCGACGTCGGTCCAGGGAGCCGGCACCTCGTCGCGGACCTACCGACTACCTAATGACCCTCCACTGACGCACCGATCAGCGACGAGGAGGTCGAGATCGGCCCTTCACAGCTTGCAGGAGCACCTCCGCCTACACGCAGGAGTTATCATAGATGACTCCAGTGCAGCACGTCCGTGCGACTCGAGATGTTCCACCGGATCGTCACACCTACTCGTCGGGGCACGTGCGACCGAGGAGGCCGAAGAGGGGTAGGGGGCAGGGGCAGGGATAGGCTCGGGGACAGTAGTACCCTGTACGATGTAATTACTGTCTTGATGTATGATACGCACTTTTCTTTTGTCAAAATTTACCTTTTATTATATTCTTCGTTTTCCGTCGGGGCCCTGGCGTATTGTGACGATTCTTTTGAGTACTATATCTAGAAATCCCCGTCGGTTCCTTATTCGTACCCTTTCGAACACAACTAATACATTCCAAAATTATAGGTCCGCTAGGGTGATGAGCTACTAATCCAAATTCATCTAATAAAACGGCCCTAATAATCCGAAACATAACCGGGAAGCAAGTCTTCATCTTCAGAACCACTATCCTCTTCCACAAACTCATTGGTACGGCTACGCTTAGCTGCGTTGGCCTCTTCTTCCTTTTTTTTTATAGTAAGCGGCCTCCAAGTCATCGAGGGCTTGGGTGAACGCTTCATCATACTCCTCTTCTTCCTTTTTTTGTAGTAAGCGGCCTCCAAGTCATCAAGGGCTTGGGTGAATGCTTCATCATACTCCTCGTCGTCGTCGTTCATCGGCATCTCCGCCTCTGCCATCTTCTGCTTCATCTTCGCATCAGCACTCCTCTTTTTGGCCTTCTCCATCTTCTCCCTCGCATGCAAGGATGCTTCCTCTTCTCTCTTCTTTTTCTATGCATCACAGTCTTTCTTCCACCGAGCAGCACTTGGGGTTTGGACACACAATCGTCGGCATAGTCAACCTGCGCTCGCTTCCGCATCTTAATGTAGTTGTCCACAAGCTAAGTACCAGACCTGAACTTCAGGTCCATTAGTTGCTTTTGCTTCAGTGTATCCATGTATTCCTTGCGGTCTTCACCATGGGCAAAAACCTCCCACTTGTATTTTCTAAGGCTCTGTGATCGAACGGAATAATTTAAAGTCAGCAAATACAAAAAGTTTGGATATCAAGTGAGCAACAAGTGGAACAAAAGGACCTCATCGTAATCAACCATATGGCCACACCAATAGCCTATTCCAAGCTCCGATGGTAGTAGGCCATACTGCGCTTCGACACCATATTTGCACAACACAGGAGGCTTGGGGGTAACCACTTTTCTCTTCTTGTCCACCTTCGGCTCGGGCCATTTGTTCTTTGGACCCCACAGCCACTCCCTGAAGTTACACTTCCGCAATAAGGTATACCCACCCTACAATGTAAAATGTTAGTACATGCACAAATACTAAAAAAGCCATGACCGCATACAATTTGCATTTACTCCGGCGGAGTTAGGATATTCGAACTCGTTAGGCCTATCTGAACTTATTACAGAATAATCTCCGCATTTGCAACGAGGTGGAGATTCAAGACGTCTCAATTGGGCTATTTTTTTCTCCTCATCTGTCATTGGGGGGGGCTCAGGGGGAGGTGCCACCCACCGCTCGAATTGATCGGATGGATTATGCTTCTCTTTCCACCATTCGTCAAACTGGAGATACCTTGGGTCGAATTTGTCTGGACCGTCAATCCACTGAAAGAAAAAGCACCGCTCATGGGCCTATAAAACATGATTGCTAACGACATTGTTAGAGATACAAGAGCTGCAATTACTAGCATTGAATAAAGACGCACTGACAGAGGTGCAATTACTTACATTGAATCCACCGCATGTGTAGTAGCAACGGGCAGCTGTGTCCTCATGGCGAGATTGGCCAATATCAGCCGGTTCTCCACAGTCATAATTTGGGACAGGGACTGCAGGAGGAACAGGAGCATCCTTGCTAGACACGTCGGGATACAATTCTCTAGGGCGACCTCGTTTTTTCCAAAACTCCATTCGCCATAAGTTTTGCATATCTATTCAGAGAAAATACGATATTCGTCACATTTCAAATCATGCAATCCATTATTTAAAGCATAGCATAAACATCATTATTCCTAAACCCTACACCCTAAACATATCTATTCAGAGAAAATACGATATTCGTTACATTTCAAATCATGCAATCCATTGTTTAAAGCATAGTATAAACATCATTATTCCTAAACCCTAAATATATCTATTCAGAGAAAATACGATATTCATCACATTTCAAATCATGCAATCCATTGTTTAAAGCATAGAAGAAACATCATTATTTCTAACATGAACTGCAATGCTCTAACATCATTATTTATAGATCTAATATACATACTACTCACAGATCTACCCAGAGTCAACTAAAAACTAAATAACTCTAGTGCATATTATATTTTACTAATGCATAGCAACAGACTTATAATGTATGAGAAACTTACCTAAAAGCCGAAGTCTCAAACTGACAGGGCTTCGCCGTTTACTTCCTTCCCCTCCCTCCTCTCCTCTTTCTTTTTTTCTGAAAAATTTAGTGAATATAATGAAAATCTGAAGAGGGGGGCTGCGTATATATAGGCGGAGTCTAAAAAACGCCCACGCAGTGGGCGTTTTTTGGTTGCTCCGAGGCCCGCCCGTAAAACAGCGCGCACTTTTGCAAGCGGCCCCCTCGCCACCAAAAAACGCCCACGCAGTGGGCGTTTTTTGGGCGCCAGGGGGCCTCCCGCAAAAGCCGGCACCGGCGGCGGCCGACCCTGTGCCACGTCACATATAACGCCCACACAGTGGGCGTTTTTTAAAAAACGCCCACTGTGGGCGACTAGTTCTATCATATTTCGAAACAAAAAATTAAAATTGTAAATTTTTTTAAAAAAAATAAAAAATAAAAAATTTCCTATTTGGCCATATCGTGTGTCGTTCTCCAAGACCAGTATTATTTTCTATTAATAAGTATCCTGATATTTGGTAATCTATAAGAGTCCTGTTTAGTTTTGCACCGTACCGCTACGGAAAAAGGGTTGTAACCCCTAGGAGGTAATAAAACTAGCCTAGGGCAATCAATTCAACTCATACCTTTCTCGATCTTTTGGCTAAGATCAAGTATAGTATCCGTTCTTATCAGTTTGATATCTGATATTGTGAGACACTGTTTCACAATGATATATTAAACTTATCTTTTGTGGGGGAAGAAATTATAATAGTGGATTGCCACTAGGATTTCTTGTGCGTTGCTCAAGTGTTGCACTATAACTTGTGTTTGGCGCACCCCAACCAAATCATTCTTAATTTTTTGTGTTACAATAACAAAATAAATAAAAAATGAGAATTTAAACAAAATAGCAACACATATTATATTTAAAATTTCTTTAGTCATCATACACAAAAAATAAACTACAAACAACAAAAGTTATGTTTAGTTTATATAGTTTTAAATGAAATGTTGTTATAAATTATATAAGACGAGAAATTGGCGGTGAAAATGTGACGGGTGATAACTGCAGCAAGTCAAATTGCCAGTTATGTTTTTGAAATTGCTGAGTGTCCTCTGTGTGCGTGTTTGGTAGTGTCATAGTGGAGCATCTTTTGAGAAAAGTGTTGGAACGTCTAGGTGCATGGATTATGAATAGCCATTCTAAGGCCGAAGAAGGATGCCTGTTAGCGCTTTGGGCTTCTATATACGAATTTTACATGAAACATATAGAAATTTTATAGAAATCAGTCCGTTTTCACACGAAAGTAGTAGAAATTTCGCATTTCAAAGAGAGATTAAATCTGAACATATGAAAATAAAATATACATATTTATCCAAACAAAACCTTTAGTTTGTCATGCTCTTTTTTGAAGCAAAAAAAGTCCCATGCTTATTAGCTATTATATATAATGGCGATACAATAAGAGAAAATGGCGGCTAAAACTAAAAACTCAAAGACCAAGACATGCCTGTTGTGTGGTTGTGTCAAGCATTCTGGCCAGAGGGTTTACTTCGGTCTTTGACTAAAAATCGAGTCACACAAACTTAGGGTTGTCAAACGACGTCGTGCTGTGTCCATATGGCCTGTTAACGCTTTAGGCTTCTATATACCATCTGAAATGCAGGATTCTACGTGAATCATATAAAATTTTTTATAGAAATCAGTTCCTTTTAATACAAAAATAGGAGAAATTCCGCATTTTATATAGAAACTTACTTGGAACATATAAAATAATATACATATTTATCCTGAACAAAACGTTTAGCTTGTCATGCTCGTTTTTGAAGCAAAAAACTCCCATGCTTATTAGATATTATAATGGTGATACAATAAGGGTCCGTTTGGATGTTGGTATTCAGGCCCAAGATTTGGCATTGGCATTGAATACCCCCAATACCCCCAATTCCCTTGTTTGGGTGCTCCGGCAAGGTGAGGGGCCATGCCAGTAGCTGCCTCTGCCCACTTTCCGGCGGCGCCTTCTTCCCCCCGTCATCGGCGAAGCACTGCCATCTTTCTCGTGGCCGGCAGCGCGAGTGGCCGCCCTCTTCCTCTTGGTTGGTAGCGCGAGTGCCGCCCTATTCCCCATGACTGGCGGTGCGAGTGCCCTTTTCCCCGTGGCCGACCCCTTCTTCCCCATCGCCGAATGGCTACCGAGATCCGCCATGGCTGAGATCCCCTTCCTCAAGTCAGGCAATAGCATGGAGTGGATCGATGGGGAGCAGCAGCGAGCACTCTCTGCGGCACCGGTACCAGCTCCTGCAACGGGATTAGGAGTGCAGTGGCGGCGCCAACCACGTGAAGCAGGGAGTTACATAGTGGGAGAGGAGTCAATTCAATTCTAGGAGATGTACATGCAAACATTTATTTGGCATTTGCCTTGTCTCATATTCCAAATAGCAATTTCATGTACATCCAAACATCTGATTTGGTATTATAGCCTATTTCCAATACTAGTATGCTTTGGCATTGGTAATCAATTCAATGCCAGCCCTTCCTATATCTACATCCAAATGTACCCTAAGCGGACCCTAAGAGAAAAAGGCGGCTAAAGTTAAAAACTCGAAGACCAATTAAGACTTGCATGTTGTGTGGTTGTGTCAAGCAGTGTGGCCAGAGGGTTTACTTCGGTCTTTCACTGAATACCAAGTCACACAAAGTTAGGTTTGCCAAACCAAGCCGTGCTATGTCCATATGACCATCATATCTCCATGGCTATATATAGCATTTGTGTGCCTGGCCATTGTGCTGGGAGATACAAATCCCTTCTAGATTTGTGATAATATACACACATATACAGGCAATGAGTTAACAATAAAGGCGATGAGTTGAACAAGATTCATGGCTTCTTGCTAAGCCATGTGCTCCTCTCACGAGGCTGCTTTCTAGCTCCATGATCGTCTGCCTCCTCTGAATCTTCTTCTCGCCAAGGCTGCCAGACGGACCCATCGCCCTACAAATAAATTGGTACATCATCAGAGAAGCTCAGACACCCAGTCTCGCACAAAGCATTGAGTAGTCGCAACATTTGCCAAGCGCTTATCCATCAACGAACACAGCTTGCGTGCAATGGGCGCCGCGTGTAATTCTCCCAGGTAACTCATATGGGCAGCTTAGTAGGTCCCTTCGCTACAGCGTCAAAATCAATTTAGCCTAGTGTTAGGTGGCTACAGTGTAGAGTTCATTTGTAAGGTCCCACCATAGAGTAAAGCAACAGAAAGATAGCTTTTTTTTGGATGCTCGCTGCCTATTTGTAATGCGCTCCTGGACTTGATTAGATTTCTTCCGACCATGAGTCAAACCGTGCTTGAGATACGAACCAAGGAATCTTTTTCTCCGGTTTGATTGCCAGCTGCAATGTGTAAATCGAAATCGAACTTTACTCCATTCTCTTTCCACGGTTCGCTTTCTCTGCACATTGGAAGATGTTTTTATTTTTTATTTTTTGTTTTTGTTTTTGTTTTTGTTCTCTTTCCACGGTATTCCCATTGAAGTGTGGAGATGCCTAGGTGCCAGAGTGATAGTATAGCTAACTAAGCTTTTTAACCTCATTTTCCGGTCAAACAAGATACCTGAAGAATGGAGGAGAAGTATATTAGTACCGATCTTCAAGAACAAGGGAGATGTTCAAAGTTATACTAATTATCATAGGATTAAGTTGATGAGCCATACGATGAAGCTCTGGAAGAGGGTTATCGAGCATCGCCTAAGAAGAGTAACAAGTGTGACCCAAAAGCAATTTGTGTTTATGCCTGGTAGGTTGACCATGGAGGCAATTCTTATTACGACAGTTGATGGAGAGGCATAGGGAGCAGAAGAAGGACTTGCACATGGTCTTTATTAACCTCGAGAAGATATATGACAAAGTACCCAGAAATGTCATGTGGTGGGCCTTGAAAAAGCACAAAGTCCCAACTAAGTACATCACCCTCATCAAGGATATGTACAGGGATGTGGTGACGTGTGTCCGAACATGTGATGGCGATACCAGTGACTTTCCAACTAAAATAGGACTACATCAAGGGTCGGCATTGAGCCCTTATTTATTTGCTTTGGTGATGGATGAGGTCACAAGGGACATACAAGGTGATATCCCTTGGTGTATTCTCTTTGCTGATGATATGGTGCTAGTGGATGAGACTAGGGTAGGGGTTAATAGGAAGTTAGAACTATGGAGGCACACGTTAGAGTCGAAAGGGTCTAGGCTTAGTAGGACCAAGACCAAGTACATGAGGTGTGATTTCAACGCGACTAGAAATGAGGGAGACGTTAGCCTCGATGGGCAAATGGTGGCCAAGAAGGATACTTTTCGGTATTTAGGATCGATGCTACAAAAGGATGGCGACATTAATGAAGATGTTAGGCATAGAATTTCAGCCGGCTGGTTGAAATGGCGTCAAGCTTTAGGCGTCCTCTGTGACAGAAGGGTGCCTCAGAAGTTAAAAGGTAAGTTTTATAGGACAGCGATTCGTCTGGCGATGTTATATGGTGCTGAATGTTGGCCTACAAAAAGATGACATATGCAGCAATTGAGTGTAGCAGAGATGCGTATGTTACGATGGTGTTGTGGGCACACAAGGAGGGATAGAGTCCGGAACAACGATATTCGGGATAGGGTTGGGGTGGCACCAATTGAGGAAAAATTAATTCAACACGGGTTGAAATGGTTTGGCCATGTCCAACGGAGGCCTCCTAGGCACCGGTGCGTAGTGGGGTTGTAAAGCGGGTCGATAATGTAAAGAGGTAGAGGTCGACCTAAACTGACTTGGAACGAGTCGGTTAAAAGAGACCTTAAGGAGTGGAATATCCCTAAGGATTTAGTTATAGATAGGAGCGTTTGAAGACTAGCAATTAACGTGCCTAAACCGTAATATTTTTTCTTATACCTTTTATGTGTTCTTTGTTTTCATGCCTCTTTTGGATTTCATCTCTAGCCTACCCTAACTTGCTTGGGACAAAAGACTATGTTGTTGTTGTTTATTCTCGTACAAAAGATGTACTTCTTTGTTTTAAGATAATATGATAGACGTACACTAGGTGAATCCAGAACAGCTCAAAAAAGAACGTCTACTCAAGCTACACACTTTATGCTTGGTGCCACTTACAAATATAGACCATTGCTAAGATCCCTTTTGGAATATGAGAATTTTTTAATTAATGTGCTCCGTAGCGTTAGCACGGTATTTCTAGTACAGGGACAATGAATCTGAGCAATAAGGGCCATATATATAGCTTTGGTTGACATGTGAATGCTTGATATGACTTGTGAGTTAGTGGATGATATTGGTGGTAAGAGTGAGGCAGTCCTAGTACAAACAAAGACCTGACTGTCTTGTTGTCTTTTCATTTGGCATCGAATGTCTGGAATAACGAAAGGGATCCTATGTGGGTCGATGGCTATACTGACAGGATCCAATTTTGACCGGTCAACATGAAACGATAGGAATTGCTTCATGTAGACAATCAGTCTATCCTATCGGCCGTCCCTGATGTTAGGAGTACTTAGGTAAAAACGTGTGTGGTGGCATTACCTTGTATCATGCATGTATGGTGTATGGTTTACAATGTATTCGATATATATTGCTGCTTCAGTTTGTTGCTTGATGTTTTGGATCTCCCATCGTTTGTAGAAATTTCCATTTTCTGATAAAGTGGGACATGTACATGCTCTATACCTAGATCCTTTGCTAATGAATTGGACTCAACCATTTGTGCTAACTTAGCCGGCACCGTACGTAGGGCAAAAACTTGCTGATTTAAATTGAGATATTGTGCTGTCCAGCTGAAACCAGTCTCTATATTTTGTTGAATATGTTTCAAATTCAATTGCACGTTATAAAGGTTGACTTCTGATGGAGCAAAGCGGAGGCCCGTCGCCGTGTGGCGGTACGGTACATATACCTGTTGTTTGTTGCTCCAAATTCTATCCGTAAAGCAAAAGACCAGCTTCTGGCCGGAGCGGAGGCCCGTTGCCGGAGGCTTGGGCCCATGTACGCATGACTTGCGCCCCTGCAGGCCCCCCCCCCCCCCGCGGTACAGACCCTTTAGTGTTTTCACCTTATATTTTACCTATAAGCCGCCGTACGGGATGAAGAGATTAGTGGTAATTTCCCGGCGTTTGTAACCTCCACCAAATATAGTGAAGACTGGTTTGCTGGCTGGCGCCCGTGGTTTTTTCTTTCGTATTGAGAGGGTTTCCACGTTAAATCTCGTGTCTCTTGTGTGTTTTGATCTTGTTTTGCTTCTTGATTGACATCAATATTTTATAACAATACCCTGTGTTAGAGTGCCACTGAGATTAATCTCTCGTAAGCTGCCGCACGACGTTGAAACTCAACTCTTGATAATAGTGAGGAGTGTTTGCTGGCTAACGCCTATGATTTTTTCCCTTCACATTGGACGGGTTTTCCACATTAAATCTTGTGTCTCGCTGTGATTTGATTTTGTGTTTTCGCCGTTTATCCGCCGTCATTCACAACATATTTTACATAATAGTTACGTTTAGTCTTTTGCCCTAAGAATAATGGGAAAACAACTTCAGTTTGTCTTCCATTCATTTATATATTGTGCTATGCTTTACCTAACTGCTGATCTGTTCCTCAGATATATTAAAATTCTTTACCTCATTGCTTAACTTGCCCCAAGGTGGTTTATACTATCGGAAACTCTGGTACCAAATGTATTGGACGATACATCAAGTTCTTTCTCAGGTTATGCTAGCAACGAATATTTGTTCGTTCTCTAAAAAATGTGATAAGAGATATGTTGATTTAGCTGTGTAACTCCTGTTTAGTTTTGTCGCAAGAAATACTGGTGCGGCGTTGCCGTGCCCTTTTGATTTTCCCGTATGATCCACCCGTCTCGTTCAATCGTCAGAAATGTACACACGACGTTGAGCATCTTGTGTACGCTCTACATGACTCTTGGTTTTGGGTATCATTTTATCAAAAATAATTTGGTTAATATACTTGTAGTTGCAACAATTCTGTAGAAATGCCAAGATAGATGTGTACGTGTCCATATTGCAACTGCAGTCTATAGGTTCTTTTGGTGTTTATTTGAAATGCAGACTGAATGAGACAGAGGTGATAAAATTGAGATTTTGCTGGCCACTTAAACCTTTACGTTTTTTTTTCTTGAGCTTGTTAGCCGCACACAAACAGTGCACCAAGAGGAAATATACTAGCAACATGCATCACAATATATATAATTAATATTAGATCAAAAGCGAAAAATCTCGCAAAGAATCTTGCACAAAAAGAATATGGTCTTGTGCTGAACTACATCTCTATCCAAGGTTTTAACTGATAGATAGAGATGTAGGCTGCATGGTTTGACAGATAGATGGACATGTTGGCAATGTGGCTTCAAGTAAGGACCCTTGACCAATGTTCCATAGGAGATGGGTAGATATATTTAACTTAATTAATTCTACAAAGCTTTCGCAAACTTTGATTTAGGAATTAAATATAGTTACATAATTTCAAATAACTTTAGGGCATAGATGAAGATGTAGGCTGCATGGTTTGACGGATAGATGGAGATATAGGTCATGTGGCTTTGAGTAAGGACCCTTGGTCAACGTTCCATAGGCGGTGGGTGCTAGATCTAACTTAATGAACTCTAGGGGAGGTTTGATGGATAGAAGGAGATATAGGTCGTGTGGCTATGCGTGAGACTATTGATTGATGTTCCATAGGCGATGGGTAGTTAGATCAAACTTAATTAACTCTTGCATAGCTTTCACAAAATAATCAATTTTTTATTTGAATCCAAATATAGTAACATAATTCAAATGGTTTTAATGGATAGATGGAGATGTAGGCTGCACAGTTTGACATATACATGGAGATGTAGGTCATGTGGCCATGAGTGAGGACTCTTGATCAATGTTCCATAGGAGATGGGTATTTGATCTAACATAATTAATTCTTGCAAAAATTTCACAAAAGAATCAAAATTTGATATAGGAATTAAACATAGTCATATAATTTCAAATGGCTTTAACTGATAGATGGAGATTTTGGTTGTTTTAGATATTTCATAGTAGTACTACTAGTATCAAAGTCGAAATCCAGGCAGTTTTGATGGATAGATGGAAAAGTAGGTCACGTGGCAATGAGTGAGGACCCTTTGATCAATGTTCCATAAGCAATGGGTAGTCGATATAACTTAATTAATTTTTTGATCAATCTAACTTAACTAATTCTTGCAAAGATTTCACAAAAGAATCAAAATTTGATTTGGGAATTAAATATAGCCACATAATTACAAATGGCTTTATGGATAGATGGAGACATAGGTCATGTAGCTACAAGTGAGGACCCTTGTTCAACGTTCCATAAGCGATGGTAGTAAAATCTAACTTATTATTAATTCTTGTAAAGCTTCCATGAAAGCATCAAAAAATTATTTGGAGGATTAAATATAGTCACATAATTTTGAATGACTTTAATGGATAGATGGAGATGTAGGCTGTGCGCTATTTGATGGATAGATGGAGACTTAGGTCGTGTGGCTACAACTGATGAGGACCCTTGATCAACATTCCATAGGCAATGGGTAGCTGAGCTAACTTAATTAATTCTTGCAAAGATTTCGGGAAAGAATCAAAATTTGATTTGGAAATTAAATATAGTCACATAATTTTAAATTGTCTTAATGGATAGAAGGAAATGTAGGCTACATGGTTTGATACTGATAGATGGAGATGTAGGTCGTGTGGCTATGAGTGAGGACCCTTGTTCAACATTCCATAGCTAACTTAATTAATTCTTGCAAAGATTTCATGAAAGAATCAAAATAAATTTGATTTGGGAATTAAATATAGTTACATAATTTGAAATGACTTTGATGGATAGATGGAGATGTAGGCTACATTGTTTCTTGACGGATAGATGGAGATGTAGGTTGTGTGGCTACGAGTGAGGTCCTTGATCATTGCTCCATAGGCGAAGATGTAGCTGATGTAACTTAATTAATTCTTTCAAAGTTTTCACAAAATAACAAAAATTTGATTGGGAATTAAATATACTCACATATCGTCAAATGGATTTAAAGGATACATGGAGACATAGGCTGCACGGTTTGACAGATAGATAGAGATATAGGTCATGTTGCTAGTTGGGATTAACAAAAGAGCAAACGGGGTAGGGAGTCTTACTGAAATTAACAAGGGAGTATAAAAAGTGAGTTCCGTATTTATTTGAAGATATCGTCTAAGTAGGAAAATAATATATTGGAGGACTCGGTCATCAACAGATATATAAAGATGTAGGTTGTGCGACTTCATGTAACCCTTGATCAAGGTTCCTTAGGTGATGGTAGCGACACCTAACTTAAGTAATTCTTGTAAAGCTTTCATGAGAGAATCAAAAATTGATTTGGGAATTAAATATAGTCGCATAATTTAAGACTTATGGCTTGGATTTATATGGATATGCTAGCTTTAGAATATCAATAGTGAGGAATGTCAGCAAACGTGACGGTTTGGCCCATTGACTCCGACAGCTGTGGGCGAGTGGCGAGGAAGGGAGAAGTGTGGGCTCTGCTGCACACTGATTGTATTGCTGACCTCGCACCCCAGGCCACCTGTGCCCCACATGTGGGTTGTGGGCCGTGGCAGCGGCTTCTGCCACGGTGTTGTTTAGGCCCAAATTGTCAATCAAGATAGCGTATATGCGTTGCTTAGAAGTGATTATGTATCTTCGTAAGCAAAGTTTGTGTGTTTATTCCTTAGTACGTCTTTAATGAAATTAAAGCATAAGCACTTTGTTTCACAAAGTCATTTTTAAACACAAAGATAGAAAATCAAATTGTGATACCCATGCTCTGAAATGTATCAACCTATAGCCATTCAAAAACAAGATGTGAGGAATAATTTGGCTATTTGTCATCATAAGGGTACGATAAACCATACATTCATGGAACCATTTTTTAACTTAGTTTTCACATTAACATTATGTATGTGGTACAATGGAACCAAATAGACTTGTATGCATACATATAAAATATCTTGGGGTTAAATGCACTTTGTACTCCGTAATCACCTAGAAGGGATAGAATGTCATCTTGAGAAATATGAGAATAAAAACTCAATCCATATAGATATAGATATAGATATAGATATAGATATAGATATAGATATAGATATAGATATAGATATAGATATAGATATAGATATAG
>CM041639.1:7853592-7928282 GCA_023333625.1 Bothriochloa decipiens | reverse complement strand
TATAGATATAGATATAGATATAGATATAGATATAGATATAGATATAGGGAGAAAGGTAGAGAGAGAGAGGCTTGCCTTTTCTAGTTGCATTTGGTTGCTGGCTTGCCTTTTCTAACGTAGATATAGATATAGATATAGATATAGATATAGAGAGAAATAATAATTGTACCTACAGGCAGAAGTTGACTTCCAGTCTCAAAAAGGTTCTAGTATATTTCGACGTCAATAGAAACAAAACAAAAATGTCAATCACAACAAAAGAGATGTATATACATATAGGATTTAATCAATTCACATTAATTTATGTATCAGAAATGCATTAATAAGGCAATTGGTTAGACATAAAAGTAATGTGATTAACCACTAAAGATGGAGTCAGTTGATAATACCAAATTAACTATGGTGGACAAAAAAGATTTACTAGAGGAGGGCATCCCATTCGCCTCCGTTCAAAGGTTATTGTTAATCAGGCCTTAACAGAGGCGATTAGCCGACTGCTTTGGTTAAGGCGGTCACCCTAAATCACCTTAGTTAAATTGATTAACTGAGGTGGTCACCCTGAAGCAAATGCCTCTGTAGCTGGGCTGGCTACCTGGCCACTAAGTAACGGAGGCGGCCGACAACCGGCCCGCTTGCCCCAAGGACGTTTGGCAAACAATTCAGTTAAGTTTATGTGTATTAGTGCTAGCGTCAGGGGGCAATGGTAATAGGTTAGGGCGGGCCACAATGCTAGGCTAGTTGGGCCTTGTACGATGAGATACACTGATTGTTGGGCTAACTCAAAAATAAAAAGGCCGAGTAACATATTAGACATTTTCGCATCCTGTAAATCCAAGATTTTGGCAATTCCATCATTATGGAAAACCGGATTAGCTAGATTATAGTCCCTCAAACTGAATTCATGACTTTGCCATTAGGACAAAAAAATCTCTCGTGAGGACATCCGAGGATAGACGGACGTAGCTGGCCCCATTCGATGCCATATGCGTCTGCTCGATCTGGCCCACATCCCTTAAAATCTTTCTAGTGCACGTCGCCTCCACTATCGCAGCCATATACACGGCTCAATTGGACCTGCATGCCCACCCAACTCCACCATGCCACTCGCCTGCACCATGACATTCGCTTGTCATGCCTGCCTCCTTCGCCCGCTCAGTAACCGAGCAGGTGCTTTCCAAGGATGCGTTGTCCCAGGCTGCCAAGCAGGTGCTCGCCTAGGCGCACCGGCGAGCTCCATGCGCTGTCGTCGACCTCCGCACTGGTGTCGAGCTCCACCGTTCATCTAAGTAGCATGGTGACACTGCGTGCTAAACACACATGTTGCAAGAGTATGTTTCATGTGTTGCAGATAGATGTCTTAAAATTAGATCGGGTGTTTTCTTTTCCTCCTTTTCTTCTATTTCCTTGCCTCAGTGTCTCCTCTATCTCTTGCACCACTAGTGAGGTATGACACAAACGTCTGGGTCCTTCCCCTTCCAAGTGATCAACTTCGTCATAGGGCGGTGCAGGAGCGGGGCCAAATTGGCCTACGGATGAGGATGGCCACGTCGGCTAGCGAGGCATGAGGCTGCGGATGAGCATGACATGGGCTCTGGAGCCACGTCTAGATGCAGTCCTATAGCCAAACGTCTTGACGCTAGCCTTTTCGATTAGAAAATAGATGTAAGCCTCTAGAATGCATTTTAGGCAGAAGTCATTTAATTCATGGGAAAAGCCAACCCCAATTTCCACCTGTGTCCTTGCCTCTTGTTTTCTTCCATCTACAAGATCGACCAGAGAAATGGAATGCGCTTGAAAATAGATCGTTTTGGGGTCTTCTTCCTCTGCCCTCTAACGTAGCTAGCGTGGTAGCCTTTCCCCCATGTCTCACCCACCCACTCACCATTGGAACCACCAGACACCTCACCCTCTCCGACGCTGGCATGGCACCTCGCCTTACCTAGGCATCATGAGTACATGCCACAATTTTTGCCCAAGCACCTTCCTCATATATTGAGGTGGATGTCGCACCGTTGCATGCCACCTATGATGGCTCGATGAGGAGGTCCACTTCTAGTGCAAGCCATCAATGGAGGAAGACAACAGTTCAATGGGGTCATCCAGAGGATCGGTAATAAAGTCCTTCTCCCTCTCATTCTTTGTGAGAAATTCAAATGCTATGTTTGGCCATATCGGGTTGGGATGTGGGAGGGCGCTAGCCTAGGGGGCCACTTGGACAATGCACAATCCTCCATTACAAAAGTGGCAGTGATAACATGGCTGAGTTTGACGCCCATCTGTGGGATCATAGTGGATATCTTTATACTATCATCTGGTAGACAAAGGTGAAATTCATGAGCCCGAGAGGGAACGAGAGCTTGGTTTGGACCGTGGTTGTCCAATGTCTTAGAAGCGGACTCAAAAACCATGGTCATGTCCATGTAGGACTCGAACTGCTTGAGGTGTTTCCATGTTCGAGTAGGACTTCAAATAAAAAATTCACCAAATTTATCAGCAAGATCCTCTAGCTTGTCTTGTTGAGGAGCCAAAGGAGCTTAATCAGCAAGTCTCCATGATGTGACCTTAGCATGCCAGGGTCATCGGTCGTGAAGGTCCTAGAACCAAAGGTGAACATTTATCCCACTGAGAATATGTTGTTGATCTAGAGGTCTATGGAGCTTTAGATTGTGTTTTTGCCTAATGCCCCTACTCGGCACTATAGCTATCAGCGTCTAATGAATAGCAACCTTGTTACAAGGTTACATGTAACGAGGATTGGTGGGATTTGGTGCAAGCTAAACTCAACTGTGAACACGAGACAATGACTTATACTAGTTGAGACTACTAAATAGCGTAATACCCTACGTCTAGCATGACATGTTGCTTTGTGTTGGATTGCTATGTATGATGTTATTACATACAAGGGGGTGCCCCTACCTCTGTTTGTATAGTCCAAAGGATAGGTGCATAATCTATTCCTAGTCTGTTACAACAGTAGAGTTCTAACCTATTATAGAGATAGACTTTCCTATGGTCCTACTAGGTTGGTCCTTTTTACCTTGAGAGGCATGCCACCTTGTTTTGCGCCTTGGTGTAGACCACGGACTAGCCTATCTCCTTGCCAGCGATCCCTTGTGATCTTGGTTTGTCACTAAGGAGGTTCTATGCAAATGTTAGGTCAACAAACCTAGCACCTCCACATACCCACCATTCATTTCTTGTTAGTGCCTTGATCTATGGTAGGCGAAGTGTTGGTCAAATTATACATCATTTGGTTTAGTTGGAAGGGCCCATAGATCCATGTGATATCCACTTTGGCTTCATTTTGTCCCTTGATTTGAAACATCATTGAACTTACATATGGGATGACTCCTAAGTGTCTTTCTTCTGCATGTGGATGAAGTAGACTCTAGTTGGGCCTATGGTTGGCTTGCCCAACCCTGGGCTTGGTTTCCTAAAGTCCAATTCTAGCTTCTAGGGTTGACACTTCCCTTAGGCTTCTTGTATAGCAGAGAGGCTCTAGACCAAGTCTGAGTACCATTGGGATTAGCCCGCCTGGGTCACTCGACCCATAGTTGGGTCGCTTGACCTTCTCAATGCTCATTTCCAACTCAACCTGTGTTGTGATCTTCAAAAAGGTGTAACTTCCTTGTTCGAACTTTGAATTGGGTGATCCAAAACTTGATTTTCATGTATCTCGATGAGCTCTTTAACATGGTGTTATCAAATTGGGAATTTGATTGTGTGTTTTACCATGTCCCATATCGCCCTTGTTGCTACTTTCACATAGTCACCAAATGTTCTTATGGAATTGATTTAAATTAATCCCTGTGACTATGGTGGATGTCATTTATATTTCCATTTAAGCATACTCAGTGGTATGAAATGAGGTGTTCTCATGAGCATAAATAACACATTTAAGCATCACACAATCATTAAAATAATTGTATAAATATATAATACACTCCAAGCAAAAATGAATGTAATTATTCTATGCAAAAGCATTTTATTTGCTAGGCAAAATATAAGCAATAATATGAAAATATTGAACGCATTATAGATTAACTTAGTTCCTTCCTCAAATGTATTGTGGCAATTTGAATACAAGAAGTATGAAATAATGTAGGTATCTCTGATGATGATTGTAGGATAAAACATACATTCATGAAAACCTTTTTTTTGTAACTCAGTTTTCACATTAACAACATTTATGTGGTACAATGCACTAGATAGACTTGTATGCATAGATGTAAAATATTATGGGGTTAAATGCGCTTTGTACACACAATAATCACCTAGAAGGATAGAATGACTTAAAATGAGGAAAAAAGCTCAATCCATGTTAGACATATATAGATATAGATACAGATAGAGAGATGGAGATAGTGGAAGAGGGAGAGAGAAAGAGGCTTGTACCTAAATTCAAAAGCTAACTTCCAGTCTCAAGCTTCTAGTATACATTTGGGAATTAGATAGAAATAAAACTAATAAATGTCTATCACAAGGAAAGATATGCATAAATGATTTGATCAATTTACATTCATTTATTTATTTGAAACACATTAATAAGATATTTGGTTAGACATAAAGTAATGCATTAAAAATTACAGACACAATACTTTATAACGAATAAAGATGGAGTCAACTGATAGTAGCAAATTGAGACATTAGTGTCCTTTCAACCTGTGTGCTCAAGAATAGTGGTATGTCCTATGCAGATCCTAGGTGTTGCATTCATTTTGTTAAACATGAGAGAAAAAAATGTGTTATGTGCAAGCATTGTCTGATAGACACAGATAGTTATAGATATAAATATATAAAAAGATATATAGACGGAGATAGAGAGAGAGGGTGAGGGAGAGAGAAAGATTCTTGTACCTAAAGTAAAAGGTTGACTTTTAATCTCAAGCTTCCAGTATATTTGTACATTGGATAGAAATTACACAAAACTAATAAATGTCAATTACAAGGAAAGATATGGATATATGTTTTGATCAACTCACATTCATTTATTTATTAGAAACACATTAATAAAGGCTGTTGGTTAGACATAAGTAATATGATTAAAAATTATAGAAACAATGATTTATAACCACTAAAGATGGAGTCAACTGATAGTAACAAATTGAGATATTAGTGTCCTTTCCATCCGGTGTGCTCGAGAATAGTGGTATGGAATTTTTACATCCTAGGTGTTGCATTCGTTTATCAATCGTAAGAGAAAAATGTATGGTGCACAAACATTGTCTGCTTATGAAAAAGTGTTACTCTTTGAAGCATGGCCTTAATTAAGATCAAGTTTTGTTTTTTTTAAAAAATAAGCATCTAACCAACCAACCTAAATTGCACACCTAATATTGATTTGCATCAGAAGTCCTTTTATTGTCAAATTAGGTTTTTTGTGAAACTAGTCATTATGTTACTATGAGTTAGTTTTACGTGTCAGGTGTCCTTGGTCATTGATCTGAGCAATTGAAGAATGTCACAACTAGAAAACTAGTATATCCCTGAGAAATGGATGCACAAGCTAAATTTCTTTATCATTATGATTAAAAACTCTTGTTTGATTATATATAAAACTTTATAGTTTAATAAATTGAAACCACTACTAAAAGATTCACCATAAGACCTATAAATACTGGGCATTGTGCTTGCCATTTTCTCCATCCAAGCATTGTGTTTCATACATAACTTGCTGTGTAGTACTCAACCTTCACTACCCATGGATCCCAACTTCAGTGGTGTGTGGAGCGCCAATGAAATAGACATGGCGAAGTCATTCATCGCTAGTCGTCATAGCACCACCAAAACCTACACAAATGACCCAAACGACAAGCATAATAGCATTGTTGATGAGCTCCAGGCAAGGTTCCCTGGCAAAGAGAGGCATCAGGTAGTTCAATTGTATGTTCATCTTGCAGTTGAGATGAATACAACACAAAGCAATGTCGTTATTCCTAAGAAGAAGAGGCAAAACCCAGCGAAAGGCTGGACTCAGGACGAGCACAAGTAATTCATTTCTGCTTTACCTATTTAATGTTATAAATTTTTGTACAAGTAATAAGCTAGTGGTTTATAGTATTTCATACAATGAGGCATTGAGATTTTGTTATCACCAATACTGAGTGTATGAACAAGACTTGATTTGTTAATTCTAAACCATCTATTTATATGCAGGAATTTCCTCCGTGGCCTAGAAGTGTATGGCCGTGGTAATTGGAAGACCATATCTAGGTACTTTGTCCCCACAAGGACCCCAAACCAGATTTGTAGCCACGCGCAGAAGTATTTCATTAGGAAGGAGTGCACCACTAGAAAACAACGTTTCAGCATCAATGATGTCGGCCTCTATGACCCAGAGCCACGGGTGCAAAATAACTCTTCTAGTCCGAATTCTCTTGCCTTTGGCCACAATGCTTACAACACAGATTATTATGACATTGAGGGACAACACGTTGTCCTGAACAATGGACATCCTGCCACCTGGTCATCCATAGATCCAACGATGGTGCCGAGTAACTCTCTTGGATGGGAGGCGCTCGCATTCACTAGTGGTGCTAACAACATAAATTACTATGAGTTTGATGATGGACAACACAATGCCATGAACAACCTCACATATGCTGACCTGGCAAGCAACAACCACGTAGCCACTTGGACTAGAAGTCAACAGACAACTAGTTCTTCTGTAGCTCCAACTATGGTGCAAAATACTTCTCCTAGCTGGGAGACGCTTTCGTTCACTGGCAATGCTTACAACACAAACTACTATGACTTCGATGGACAACAAGTTGCCTTGAACAATATCACTATGGTGAGCAACAACCAAGTATAGTGATGGAGAGGGCTAGGAGCCACCAGATAACTTTGTATTGGCCATTAATAGGGGAGGCTCCCTTCATAGTCGGTAGATGCAAATGGACTATATGTTCACTAGTTATTTATGATTTAGTATCAACAGGTGCATGTAAAAGTACCTGGTTGAAGACAATATATATGATGTTTAAGTGCTAGTAATAATATTTCTGTATGGGCTACACAAAATTTCACTACTAGAACATTGCAATGAAATACTATTATGTGTTCTTGTCATACCTTTGTGTTTGTTTGTATGTGCCAACTATATATAAATGAACAGTGCAACAGTAAGTTTGATTTCTTCATCAGAGAAAATGTTTCTTTTAATCTTTTTTGGGAAAATTTGATCACTTCATCATAGGTAAGGTTTCCAAAGAAATAAACAAAGATAAGAAGTTATCACTACTTCCATTATTATGAATGTTATACATATGTAATCCCCTGGAAATTTGACCATAGACTTTTGCATTTTTCTAGAAAATATGTGGTTTCACATTTGTAAATTGATTTTTTTCATGTGGTTTAATAAAACGAATTTGTAGTGAATACGTTTTGGTTTTTGGAAAGCGTAAAGAGTTAAATAACTTGGAGTTCTAATGAGTGGCAAAAATAACTTGGAGTTCTAATTTTTTGGCAAAAAATGTCTTCTGCTCCATTGCTATGTATGATGGACTGTCGGAAACTATAGATATGTAGATCTCATTGAGTGCATTACATTTGACTACTCATATGTTGTATTCAGAATTTGGATCAAGGAAATTATAGAACACGGGATGAGATGGTTACCAATATGGAATTGCAATCAATCGTGACTCTTCTTCTTCCGCTTCCCTCACGTTTCTGCATAGATACGAATTTGTGCCCTTCTGTTGTTTTGCATCTGCATAAAAACCGATGGTGCCGCGCCGCCCTCTGCCAAATCCCGCGACGCGCCGATCTCTGGACTGCCCAGGCTGCGGCGGCGGCAAGAAAGCCAGCCCAGGCAGTGCTCCCATGAACAAGTACGTACTTACCTAAGTAAACTGCGGACAGAAGGAAGCAAATGATAGAAGGGCACGAACAACTTTTTCGATCCCTAAACAAAGGGCAAATACGCATAATGGCATGAAAATTAAGTGACACATGTTTAGAGGCTTATTTTTACAAAGTCAACTTACGAATGACAAAACCGCCTTTATCTAAAAAACGAATGACAAAACCGCGACAAACACAAAAATCGGAGTCTCAAATATGCAATTTTCTCTCTGAGAAGTGTTCTTTTTGGCAAATATATATCTATATAGATAGCACTCCGGAGTTTGTTGTACGGGCCCCCCCCTACATTCACTCCACAAGGTGAAATGAGATTCTTTTGTATTTTTCCCTCAAAAAAAGATTCTTTTGTATTTTAATTACGAAAATAGGTCAATAGTTATGTTTACCATTCTCGTCTTCTTGATGGAGCAACAAATGCTTGGCGATGTTAGAACAAGT
This sequence comes from Bothriochloa decipiens, assembly GCA_023333625.1. NCBI lineage: Eukaryota > Viridiplantae > Streptophyta > Magnoliopsida > Poales > Poaceae > Bothriochloa > Bothriochloa decipiens. The sequence goes on along the minus strand of CM041639.1, from coordinate 7,919,972 downwards.
GTAAATCTCATTTATCTTTACTTAAAATATAGTACAAAGGATTAATAAAGCTAAATTGTTGGGTACGGAGGATTTGTGCCCCAGTAGATTGACAAAACTCCACTTGCCTTTTATGTGGGATCCACTCGTTGACGGCAGAGATCTTTCATCCTCTCTTCTCTTAAGAGCGGTAGCGGCTCACCCGCGCACAACACACACAGTGCTGCAAGTGTTTTGGATTTCGGTGAGAGAGAAAATATCGGAGGGGGCCGGTAAGGCCGATAGACCGGTTTTGCCGGTTTTCGGTCGATTTTGGGCTTGAAATTTGATCAAAAACTTCCAAGCTTTGCATAAAATTTGATAAAAAAATTAAAAAATTCCAAAACCGGTGGAAACCGGCCCGAAACCGGTCAATACCGGTCATGACCTGTAGAACCGGTATGTTTTAGCCAAAATCCAAAACTCAGAGCTCGCATGCTTTGGACAGTGTGACTGCTTGCTTACCCATCTGCATGGAACGATAGAGCCACTCACCTATACGATGCAGCAAAGTGTCAGCTCGCGATCACCTATGGTCCAATGTGATGGCATCCTATCTCTATGCACACTTGGCGTCCCGTTAAAGAGAAGGAAAGGCCATTGAATTAGATGCCCTCCCCTCCCCGCTCCCCCTTCCCCGCAACCCGATCCCCGCCCCCCCCCCCGGCCAACCACCAAACCACCCCCCCACCCAATACACACACACGCACCACACACTCTGCGATCGTCCGAGCTATATTTTTTACAACCTAATCTAGTTTATGCAAGAACAAAGAAAAAAGAGATCTCGTTTCTTAATCAAGTGGATTAGCTCTTACACCCGACAAGATATCTTTTCAACACAATAAACTTTTACAACAAACCATATTTGATTAGACTATTCTTTTTTTGAAAAAAAATAAAAGCAATATCTTGAGATGAAACTGCTTGCTCTTCTCTTTATTTGTGCTCACTTTATTGCGTCTGCCCACCCTTTGGAGTTCGTGTACATTATGGCGCCGCTCTGCTGCCTTCACATGAACCAATCACCGCAGGCCGAGCCTTTAACACAAGGCCTCGAGGCTCCAAACGTGGAAGACCGAAGGATGGGGGATGGGTGCGGTGTTCCTCATCCGTGGAGTATAAATAGAGCAAGCAGATTGATGCTGCTCCTGCGCGTACAACAACCAATCGAGCTGAAGTTGAGCACCACTAATCTGCTTCTTGGTCGATTGGTCAATCTTTGGCGGCCACGAGCGGGACATCGTGGCGACCGGTGTCGCGCCACATCGCCTCGAGAGCGTGGTGATCCGCTGCGCGTCGGCCGTCGACGCCATCTCCTTCACCTACGCCGGCATCGACGGGACGTCGCGCAGCACACGGCGGTGGGGCGGCTCCGGCGGCCGGAAGCACGAGGTGAGGTTCGCCGACACGGAGGTCGTCAAGGAGATCTCCGGCACGTACGGCCCTTTCGACGGCCACGACTGCATCGTGAGGTCGCTCACCTTCGTCACCAACGCCGGCAAGCACGGGCCGTTCGGCGAGCCGCGGGAGCGCTTGCCCTTCAGCGTCCCGGTGCACAACGGCGGCCGCGTCGTGGGGTTCTTTGGGAGGTCAGGATCCCTGCTTGATGCCTTGGGTGTCTACGTGCATCCATAGCGTGTTAGTAGTGAGGAATATTATCAGCTCTGATAAGCGTAGTACGTTGCGTTGCGTTGCATGTGACAACCGGTTTCAAATCAATCGTGTCTCTACTCATTGTATCTATTCCATTTATCTGGATGAACGATGACTCTACATGTGAAAAATGGAATGCTATGTTATTGTTATTTATTGTTTTTGACGAAATGTTGTTATTTATGTTGTATGATGGATTAACAGCTATGTGTATACAGAGGCTGGGATATTAATACATATTCTCTTTTCTGAAAAAAAAGGTGCATGATGGACTCAATAGAGAGCAAATGTTGAGACGAACTAGAATGTGTTCCATTGCAATAGTACAATTCCGGCGGCAGCACCGCATCGACTTGACAAGGCTCTACCTGCAACGGTTGGTCCTCGATCACCTAGCGGACCCGTTCTCTGCATCAGAGGTCACGAGGATCGTGTACGAAACACCGGCAGACCGCGCTTGGTTGCAGGACGGGTTATCCGGAGCATTCTTCAGAGCGGCATGGGAGGTAGTCGGCCCAGACGTGATTAGGGGCGGATCCACAGGGGAGGGCTGCAGTGCAGCCCCCCTGGGAGCCTTAATCCATGTGTAAATATTGTTTCCCCCTAAATCGTAATTATTTTCTTAACTTAGTCTTAATTTTCACTATTTAGGCCCCCCTCGAGAGCTTATCCTGTGTCCGTCCCTGGACGTGATCAAGGTGTTTGTGGCACTCTGGGACCTTGACTTCCGGAGCTTTCACCATGTTAACGAGGCAATGATGGTGCTCCTCCACAAGACTCAGGAGCTGGAGGGCCTTAAAGACTATCGACCAATCAACCTCATAAACTCCATCGGCAAGCTCTTCGCCAAGGGCCTTGCTCTCCGCTTGGCTCCACACATGTCGAAGATCGCCAAGGACAATTAGTTCGCGTTCATACGGGGCAGAAGGATACATGAGAACTTCCGTTCAGTGCAACTCTCATGCCGTTGGCTACTTGCAAGGTGGCACTCAACCATCCTGCTCAAGATCGATCTTGCTAAGGCCTTCAACACAGTGGCTTGGCCCTTCCTCCTTGAGGTCCTTGAGCACGTCGGCTTCCCCTTGAGATGGAAAGAGTGGATTTCGGCCATGTTGCACACGGCGAGCACTAGGGTGCTCGTCAACGGCCGGCCGGGGCAGCGCATCTCTCACGCGCGTGGACTGCGCCAAGGTGATCCCCTGTCGCCGTTCCTATTCATCATTGTCATGGAGGTGCTGAACACGCTAATCTTCGAAGCGGGCCGCAAGGACAGTTAATTCCTCTACCAGGGAACATCATCAAACACAGGGCCTCCATATATGTGGTCGACCTGGTCATCTTCTTGGCCCCCATGGCCGACGTTTATACTTATATCTGGCAGCTCCCCAAAGGTTAAATTCTTCTTTTGGTTTGTCCTCCACAAGCGGCTCTGGATGACGGAATGTAAACGACACCATGGGCTGCAACAGAGTGACAATTTCGCCTTGTGCACTCAGGAACCTGAGACTGTGGACCACCTCCTTGCGGCATGCGTCGTCACAAGGGAGCTATGGCACCAGATGCTGGTGAGAGCAGGGTTCGAGCAGCTATGCCTGGCAAGCTACTCTCGTCTAGTGGATTGGTGGCAGGAGTCACGCCATGCGGTACCAATGGCGCTCCGTCGTGGCTTCGACTCGCTGGTAATGCTCATCTCATGGTCGGTCTGGAAGGAGCGTAATTGCAGGACATTCAACGGCGCTTCATGCACATTGGCACGGGTCTTCAGCAAAGTCTACGACGAAGAAAACGAGTGGGTTGGCACCGGCTCCTGCAGCCTTGTGCCGTTGTTCGTGGCCTAGAGTTGGCTACGGACTGCCTTGCCTTTGTCACAAAAATTGTTGTTTAGTTAGTACAACCCATAGCGGCACCATTCAAGCTAGTGATTTGTGTTAGTCCGTTGCCCTCTAATTTCTAGGCATCTCGCCATTGTAACTAGGGGTTGTAAAAACTCTCCACTGTCCCTTAATGAAGCACGTGCCAAGCGCGATTTTGAAAAAACTTTTCTTTGCTACATCAGAACTTGAGTATGATATCACTATGTCTGAGCTACAAATTTGAGTTCAATTTCATATTACGACTAGAACACCCTAAAGTCTTATGGGAAAGTGATCCTCTTTCTTTAGCTTTCCTTAGCCATGTTCCAGCCTTCCAGGTATGTCGACCATAGCATCTTGGGATCACGTTCCCCTCCACGAACTATATGTCGACCCCAACGGGGCAGCACCCCTGTTTTAAATAGCTAGCTACAACTGTTGGATAGGCTCACCGCTAAGCTATTTGTCTTCCGCTATAGCACCACTATTTACTGCTATTTACCGCTATTTACCGCTATAGCGCCGCTATTTACCGATATTTCGTATTTTATTTGCTATTAGTTTAGTATTTTGGACAATTAAACTTTCATCAACCATATTGTAGTGTCATATTGGTATTAGATAATGTTATAAGACTTGTAGAACCTTAGAAACATTTTTATGTTCATCAAATATCATAATTATCTTTTTTTTCACCAATTATAGATGTTTTTCATGATTTTTCTTATAAACCGCTATTTGCATAGCTCCGCTATAGCTTTATAGCCTCTGAAAAAACATGCCCCTATTTGTCATAGCTCGCTATTTAAAACTTGGGCAGCACAGGTTTGGGCTGTGGCACATGAGCCGTGAGCATTGTCTTCTTTGACACGTGTGTGACGATGTCAGTGGTGGGTGAGCCTCTGGTTTTCTTCTTATGCTGGTAGAAATTTCAGAAGCATCAGAAATCTACTGTTATGATTATTAATGAATCGAACAATGCAGCGGTATTGACCTGAAGTACTCTGAAACATTCGCAGCCTCTAATGGACCAATAGTTTGGTTATCCAAAAATCTGAAATAGAACATCAGTATTGGTCTGGAATTCTCTGAAAGCTAAAGATGTTGGAAAGATGAAGAAAGTAGCATATATAAATGTCGCAATTTTTCTTTTGGAGAAGGAATAGCTGTGAGAACTGAGAAGCCACCACCAAATAATTTTGTTTCTTTACCTGGTCATGGGACTAACCTTCGTTCACCGTTTAGGGCCTAAACGACGGTAGTGAGTGTCAACACCTTCGTTTACCATTTAAACACTACTTAAACAGGTTAAACGGTCATTCAAAACAATGATTTTAATATCTTTACTGCTAAGGCGACATCTACTTATTGGTCATTTGGCTTTCTAGGAAGGATTCAGATTCTGAGAGGAAACACTTTTATTCAATATTGCAGGTCATACGCAACAGCAGGTAATCCATTGGCTTCAAACTTAGTACATCCTACACATAACCCTACCCGTGGTGCAAGTGGTTCTGGAGTTTCTATTTTCCCAGCCACATGGGTGCCACTCTAGTCTTTGGATTGATAGCCATTAGAGCATTTGTGCTCTTTAGAACCTTTCTATGGCATGATGCATCCTGTTACAAAGGTCAAAAGAGTGTTCAAGATGACTCCTGAATTTTAAAATATTCCATTCCATTATATAGAAACATGTATAAGTCCTTTCCCAACAGTTAAATTCCTTCTCATACCCGCTTCAACCCCTTACAATCACTATTCATCAATAACTTAATATGGATCACTGGATTACAGATTGAAAGACCCTCATCACCAAGAAGAGAAACAATTTTTTGTCTTAGATTTCCAAAGATGGACATCACTGGTAAGACCCAGATCAAAGTTACACGTGTAGCATGGCCACTTATGTGAAACTTTTATTTTTTAAAAGAATTAATTGATACGAAATTCTGCTTGAGATATCTCCTCTATAAAGTGATAACTTTGCTACCAAGCTTTATTCTATTAAGTTTATACCATTGTTGCTTGGATTGGTGGTACCATTTTTTCCTTAGTAATTGTTGCTATTTCTTATGCTCAATTGATAATTCGGTAGGCGCACAGAATATTATTATAGCACTTCATCTGGGAGCATTTCAACGTATTGTGATTTGTTTGATCCACATGGAAGCATGACTTAGGTCACACTTGAACATTTTCTAGGACCCTCAATTCTTCTAGAGCACAACCTACCATCATTGAGAATGCTTAATACCCAAAATTCACATTCAATCCTTCAATTAAACAATTATGCCTGGAAGCTAAAATAGACCGGTTGCTTTCCTTCAAATGTATCAAAAACCTTATCAAGACATAAATGAACAAAGATTGAGCTAAGACATGCAACATTCAGAAGAGAAACAAACTCATTTCATATAAACATCTAAAAATGCTTCAAAAACCTTATTCGGACATAAATGAATAAAAAATAGTAGAGAAACAACCTCATTTCATATAAACATTTAGAAGTCACAGAGTGATCTCCTCAGAAAATAAGAAATAACCAAAATCATCAGCTAGAATTCTTAGACCATATTTGTAAAAGTTGTAACTGTCAATTGCACCAAATGAATTTTAACACACTCATAATATATTAGAAATAAAGGCAAAATAGTAAATGCAATATCACAAGGAAAGATATGCATATATGTATAGGATTTTATCTCATGATTATTTATGTACTAGCAATACATTAACTAAAAGATGTCAATCATGTGTCTACTATCCCCATGATAGTCATGACACTTCACTGACAATGGAGTCAACTGATAGTAGCAAAACCAGAGACATCAGAGTTCTTAACAATCTGTGTGCTCAAGAATATAATATCAACAAAAAAAATATAATATCAACAAAAAAGAATATAATATCAACAAAAAATAAAGTCTGACCATGCAAACCCACGGGTGTGACACAAGTGATGCATGGGCGTGCCTGCGCAAGCATGAAGACATCTCATTATTAATTAATTAGCATGCTAGCTAATCACACGACACTATCTGTGTGTGCTCTAAGTCCACTCTTGGGTAAAACGTATTTGTGCGTATGTATACTATGTGTTGGTACATGTCCACCATTGCTCATCACAGCAGTGTAGTATTTCTTCTGCAGTGCTGCACAATCATGTATGAATCTTGAGGCATGCAAAAATTTTTGCGTGCATTTGGTTTATCGCACATGTTATGACTCATGTGCACTCATCACGTCGTTCTTAGTCCAAAAATGTGGAGGCGATCGATCGATCAACCACGTAGAACTGTGCAGTGCAAATGATCATATCATTAATTGTGACATCGGTCTCCTTCCAAAAGACACGTTTATTTCGCTACTAGTAGATAACACTGATATTTAGTATATATATTTGTTTTGTTACTAGTAGACAACATTGATATTTGGTGTTGCGTGTCCTAGGCCATCGATATCTCACTCTCTTATGTGAGCCATTGAGATTATATTAGAGTATCCCTAAGATACATTTTTTACAAGACCGAGTTACAAACGCAGACCGCATATATCCGCATGACTTCATCTCTTTGATTTCATCATTTAAAATTCTATGTTTGACTTTCATATGTCAAAGTTGGATATATGCACAATTAATTGAAACCAGGGCAAAAAGATTCACCACAAGGCCTATAAATACCCAGCCTTGGCTTGTCATTCTTCCCATCCCAATAGCCCACTTCACAGTTCATACTACCAACTGTGTTTTAGTGTACTCAACCCTCAAGCCTCATGGACCCCAAGTTCAGCAGCAACTGGAGTACCAACGAGATCAAGCTAGTGAGATCTCTCATCGCTAGTCATGACGCCAACAACAGTTACACCAGAAACAACAGGAATGCTATGCACTATGACATTGTCGATGTGCTCCAAGCAAGGTTCCCAAGGAAGGATAGGCGTCAGGTAATTGACTTGTACGTTGACATTGTGGTGGAGATGATAAATGAAATAGAGATGAGCAACAACCAGCTGCCTATGATGGTGAGCAACGACCATGTGGTCAACAATAATTTTGGAGTGATGGCGGAGAACCCAGGCGTGCACAGCATGGGTGTGTTTCATGCTGGTTATTTAACAGATCAGATGAAGGCCAAGAGGGTGGTGGAGGAACAATACCATAGGAATGTTGCTGTTCCTCCACAGGTAAAGCAACGTGCAAAGAGGTTTTGGACAATGGAGGAGCACAGGTCATTGATCTTTACACTATTTTGGAAATTCTTGTTTCATTCATGTTAACTGTTAGTACAATTATTAGAAATGTGGTGAGGACCTGAGTATTAATTGATTAGCCCGAGGCTCCGATAAGATATGGTTTTTCACTTATCATGAGATCTCTATTGTTATTTCACTAGTTTACTTATGTTGAACTCTATATATGTATCTCTCACTACAGGAGTTTCCTGCATGGCCTGCGCGTGTATGGGCGCGGTAATTGGAAGAACATCTCTAAAGACTTCGTTCCCACTAAAACGGCAGTGCAGGTCTCCAGCCATGCACAGAAGTTCTTTCGTAGGCAGGAGAGCACCACAAAGAAGCAGCGCTACAGCATCAACGACGTCAGCCTCTATGACGATGAGCCATGGGCGCAGAACAACTCTTCTAGCCAGGAGGCATTCGCTTTCAATAGCAATGTTTATTACAACCCATACTCTTATGGCTTTGGTGGCCAGCTCCCTTCCATGGACAACCCCCAACAGGTTTATTCTCCCTTCCAATGCCCTAGCACCACTCAGGCGAGCAGCTGCCAGACAGTCGCCTGGACTGGTGGTCAGCAGACACCGAGTCCTTCTTCGGCAGCTCCATTGATGGAGGAGAATGGGACCCAAATGGAATGGACCAATTATTATTAGCTTGGAGCATTCCTAAGCGCGTGATTGATGGGCATCAACAACATGTAGTTGTTGTTACATATGGTTTAGTGTATCTGTGACGATGCATGGTCACCTCTATCTTGTTGAAGACAATATGTATGGTAGTTTTTAAGTGTTCGTACCTTCAAATAGTTTCATTGACATGCACTTTGCAATGAACTATAGTATCAGTGTGGTTGTGTTATATGTACGTGTTTGCTCGTCTGTGTTAATTATATATCCTTGTTTGTCCCCATATGTTCTTTGATTCCTATATATCTCAGCTATGTTTCCTCATTGGTGTATTTTTACAATGACATGTTTGGTTAATTCATTGGAGAACAAGATTGCCAAAGAATTTAACAAAGGGAAACACCATGATTCCATTGATGGTGTTTTTGTCTATATGCCATCACAAAATCTCTTTATGATAGGTGTGTGAATTGTTAAATCCCGTTCCTTTTTTAACTCATTAAATCTCATTTCTAATTGAATCCACTTTTTTTTTGTGATCACGCCTAGGCGCGTTTTTCATTAAGCAGGGAATTAAATCCACTTCTCGAAGGAAGATAAGTTTTGAGATATACATGAATATGGCGAGATAACTAATTGAGATTAAAGGAGTGGACCTAGATGCATCCAATCATATAATAATCGAGCATAGATTGGAGGGGATCCCTAAACTATAGATCTTCGTGCTTTCTTCTTCAATACCCACAATCAGTGTGTATCCATTTATTAATTGGTATATTAACAATCTACATTTGATATCCCCTATTTGAACTTAACCTAACATGTTGTTAGCCTACAAGCCAGTGTGAAAGCTAGAAGTGATTGGATTGTTTCCTTACAATTTCATAAAAATATTTGTAGGACATATGGTGTATACACTACTAACTGTTGACCCTTATGCCATGCTTTTTTATCGCAACGGCATGATTTGGTTGCAATAAAGGGTGTTATTGCAACCATTTGCACCTTTGGTTGCAATAGGTGAAATTTTTGCCACGCAAATTATTTTGTGGTCCAAAGTGCAATGATCGTTACAAGAAGTAAGTGCTATCACAACCAATTGTAAATTGGTTGCAATAAGTCCTCATTGTTGCCACGATTTGATTTATGGTGCAAGCATTTTTGTTGGCGTTGCAATACTGACGTGATGTTGCAACGCTCTAGCTGCTGGTTGCGAAAGCACGTCAATGTTGCAACGAATCATATGTTTGTCTCATCCAAGAACCTACAACATACAAGAACCTATATTAACGTATTAACTATTGTCGACCTATTTAGGTGTTCAAAGATGATCTAATAATTCTTTATGTAGTTGTGATGCACGCGATCTACTTCCCGTGGTCGTGGCCTGGTTCTACAGCCACCCCGACGCTGTGGCGTCGCCCTTCCCTGGCCACACTCCCCTTCCCTGCAGGCTGCTGCCAGCGGCAGCGGTGCCGCTCTTCCCTTCAGCCAGGGGCTTCACGGCCCTCCTACTCCTTGCAGCCAGCGTCGTGGTGCCCTAGTGTGCCACCACGCAATCTCCATCATCGACTAGGACATGTTCTTCCTGAAACCTGGCATTTCTTTTCTTCATCTTCTCAAGTTCTACGCCATTTGGAATCTCAAATTGATCATGCCGAGCAACGTAAAATTTTTGCTTGCCATACTCTTTGAAGGAATTCTAGCCACTGTCAGCCAAGTTATCTTTCAATAGGTGATTGCAAGTAAATGCTTAACTGGAACATGAGTGCAGTTACAATCATCCAGAACAATGATTAATTTCATTTCAACCATACGTTCATTTCATTGCAATTTTCTGGAAACATACAGCCACACACACGCTTTTGTTCACTTCCACATTCCAGCTACAAGCACCCCAATCAAAACACCTAGAAAGCCTACAAACAGAGGTGCTAGAACTGATGAGTCGTGCACAATCTGCATGGTCTTCTTCTCCACTTCAGTCTTCAGTGCAGCAGCATGGTCTTCTTAACTTCAGACTTCAGTCAGCGAACAGATGAAGCAGAGCAGGAGTTTTGGGCCGGCGCTCCACCTTTCTAAATTATGTCATATAGCACTGTGAACAACCTCTGTGCCATCCAAATCCTAAACCAAAGTTCACCATAGAGAATATCAGAGGTTGTAAAAGAACATATAACAATAACTTTTATATCGAGAACCTATATGAGAGAAATGTTTACCTAGACAATTGTTATAAAAGGCACAAGAAAGTTCAACATACACAAGATTGTTTCGTTCACCAACAAAGTTCAAAGTATTTGTTGCATAGTTACACAACCATACATTTGATACATGTTCACATACACAGAGAGAGAGAGAGAGGTAGGGAGGTTAGCTGAGGACGCAAAAGGCTTTTGTTTTTCAATGAGAACTGGAAAATTCTACACCTGAAAAGTAGTAGTATATATGATGGAAAATGAAGATAAACAATACCTTGGTACCAGGTAACAGATAAGGCGCAATCTGGTCAAGAAACAAATCAACCAGAATTTACATCAACTAACTTTGTAGAGATTCTTTTTAATTTAAAGAGAAGAGACGAACAAACCTGTAGGCTTCAGAGTCTTTCAAAGTGACAGCCATTCTAATGTACTCTGATAAATCGTGGATGAGCTTCTCCATAAAACATCTAAAACCATGTGTACAAAGTAAGAAGTCACTTGTTTGGAGCAGTGTTGCTTTTGCCCATTAAACTGCAAATACAGTTGTACCGTGCAGCATTTTTACATGCTTCCACTTTTTAAAGACACAGTGCCGCTCATGTGTACAGATTCTATTTTTAGTTCTTAGGATTGTTCTAGCGAAATCTGAAGCTAATTATTTGCTCTATGCATTTTAATTGATGGTGTTACCATGCACCATGACTTGAACACAACACCTCTGTACAGAACATATGAATAGATTGATAGCTAGAAACTGTGTGTGAAAATTTTAGTTTGCTACCTACTCAATCGAGAAACAACTAAGAAATCTATAGACCGAGCCTAATTCAAGGAAAATGGTGTGATCATAATGTTCTATATTTATACTAAGGCTAAATACAACAGAAAAGCTCATCAGGCCAGCACAGGTACTTTTTCAATGAAGCTATAGTGCAGGAGGTACCCAAAAAGGTCTTGCTTCATATAACCAAAAGTGTCGCACAAATTCTTGATCCTGATGCTTAGTTAAATACTTGGTCATCTCTTAAATAATCTAGATTTTTTATTAGTTGAAATGTTACATGCAAAATCTTATACCTTTCTATGCTAACTTTCAAGTTTATACTGAGTACTGACTACATGATGAGGATGACAATTTAAGATTACTAAAGAAATTCAGTATACAAAATGCAAGGTTGATAAGTATTGACAACAGTTATCAATAGTCATCTAATTAACTGAATGTGGCACTTTAGGTTCTCTGAATTTTAACTGAATGTACAAGTAGGCACCTTTTCGTTTCAGAAATTTCAAATCTCACGATCATCCTGCTTGGGATTTTATCAAACAACGTAAGAGTATGTCAAAAATAATTCTGAAGAACATCACAAGTAATAGATAAGAAAAATTATTAAACAAAAAATGCAGTCCAAGATGCCCTGATATGATCACCGCATAATAAATCAGAAAAATAAAATACCACAGCCATCCAATTTTTGTGTAACAAAAGCTAGCAACAATATGAAATGTCCATTTGACCTTAGCTCATTAAGTTAAGGAAAATTTTTGCACTTGACTTGAGGGCCACTCGGATATGTGCAATGTATATACTTGTGCAGTATGTTCAGCACTTGCCCAGGGCACAAAGTCAAACAACAAAACGAAAAAGAAACAAGAGTACAAGACACTGACCAAAACTTCTCTTTACATTGTGATCACTGATCAGTCACACCCTATACTCATACACACAGACGCTTACCCAGCTTCGCACAGTACCTACTGCCTACCAGTACTGAAACACACGAGACACAAAGCAATTTCACGTCTTGCTGATTCAACCACCATTGATGACTTGTGTTGTCAACAAACCTCGATCAAACGACCATAGATGGAACATTTAGAACGTACGAAAGCACAAAAAGTTACAGTATTCCATGGCAACTTCAGGTGTAAATGAGAGAGGTCTCAATTATGCCAAAAAAAAAAAAAGCTTTCGAGCTTGTATCCAGATTTCCCTAATTAAGCTGAACATCATGACAGATCTGTAGGCCAACAACCTATTAGATGTTTTGGGTCATGGGCCAAATATTTCTAAATAAATTCCAAAGGCCCACTCACACATGTATGTATATATTGAAAGGTGGGAGACTTTAGTTCCACCTTACTACGTCAAGCACCTTGTTACTTCAAGAGGAGTGAGGCCAACTTAAATAGTTGAGCTATATCTATCTTGTTGGAGCTATTAGGGAGAGAAAAAGGAAGAACCACACGCGCGCACTCGCCTCACCTCGCCGGGGCGGGGCGGGGCGGGCCTAATGGGCGCGCACGCACGACATGCGCGTGAATGGTCCGCCGATTTCCCGCTCCGACCACAAACGGCAGGTCAATTACCATAATACTGTGATTAAGCGACTAATTACTTTCCTATTTGCTGCGACGTGTATATAAATATAGAGCGAGACGTCGTCCTCAGTACCGAGAGATTCATCTCTTCCTCGCCACAGTGCTGCGCTGCCGCCGTCTTCCCCATCCCGTCGCCGACGTGCCATCGGTGTCGGGAGAGCAGGCTCTGAAGCCTACGTCTCCTCGCGTCCCTGCACGGGGTAGGGGGCGTATCAGGTTTTTGGGAAGCGCCGTCGCGACTGCTCGCTCGTCTTCTTCCCTCTACGCCGCTGATCTGGATCTCAGTCGACGGTCTGCTACGTCTTCCTTCGCCGGCAATCCCACTGTAAGAATGTCGATTCTCTCTCTATTGTTTGCTGTCGCATTCTCTTTGTTGCTAGTACCAAATCACATACCTGTGGTACATGCTGTTGGTCTTTTCCTCATTATCGAAATTAATTTATACATCGCTAAATTGCTCTTATTTTCAACACAACCTTGATGTCACGATAAATGGCAACCATGGATCTGCAGCATCCAGTATCGCACATAGGCCAAGGATTGAGCTCTGTGAAGCGTGAACTACGACCATACAGATACAGGGACCAGCTGAGCACTGAGCTTATCATATATTTCCTTTTTTTCATTCATTTCCTTCTTTATTTAAGTGAGGCAATCAATCAATGCTCTTGAAGCCCATCCTTGCAGCCTCGATGGGCTCGACTTGAAGCCCACATATAGGATACCAGAATGGGCCGACCCGGGACACAGTATGCTGGTCACTCCTACCTTAGCACCACCTCGGTTGCTCAGTTATAAAGAAGCTAGCTTAAAAGTTCAGTTCTGGCATTTAGCAGCACGACCTTACTTGAACTTGAACAGGATCTGCCCTAAGGGATGGTACAGCTGCATCCTTGACTAATAAGAAGGCAAGTACTTACGCTTGGTTGATGACACATGACCTGTGGGCCAGAGCGTGATTAACGGCGAAGATTTAGCTTGATGGCGGCTTCATCTGATGATTCTGATGCCGTAGATGATCGTTGCTAGTCTCAGGCTTTGCCTGGCTGGGGATGACCTATGGATTGGTGTGACAGGCTTCTTTTTTCAACGCTGCATCACAACTGAAACAGATCCATTCCCGTTTTCAGTTCAGGGTCTAACCCATCGCTGCTTGATTTTGGTCTCTCCGCTACGACACGTTGGTAAATAAAGACTATTAATTACTCAATCTGACACATGCCATGAGTTGACGTGATCGAAGGTATTTCTTCAAGACAGTGAATGGAACATCTTTCAGATAGCCTGATACATATTTAGTGATTTGTATAGTACTCAGGCTGCTTACATCTCCTTGACCGTCAGCACCATACCTCCATGCTGGAGTCCCAAATGCTAGTCTAATGACTTCAATCCATGGATCGAAAGCACCTATCCATGATGAGATTTCGTTGAGCACCTGCCAAGCACCACCAGCACCTTGCCTTATATCAAAATATAGAAGGGTCATTTGAGATACACCCTAGAAGCCCAAAAGCTGTAATCCATGTTCCAACAGATCCTCACAAGATAAAATCTTACTCTTTTTCCCTATTGTGCTGTAACAATACATCCCATGAATCTAAAGGAAGATTCTAACTAGACATCCTCCACCTCCATCACAGGCATATAACAATATACACTTCCACATAATAGTTTCTTTGCAAAGTGACATTATAAATGTAAATAGTGTTGGATATTACAGTTGATTAAATTACAAAATACAGTAGTAGCATGCTTAGAAGTTAGAAGCTCAAGAACGTGCAGATTACAGCAATGACATGATATTCAGAAACTAGCTCCCAGAACATTCTGCACCTGACTGTAGATGATTAGCAGAAACTAGTAGCTATTCAGTTCGTCTTCAGAGCTGCCAGGTTGAAGAACAAGTCCATGACAACATCGGTCAAGAACTCTGCATAGGTCTACAGACTTTGGGTATTCAGGTGACAAAGAATACAAATCTGTACAGAACTACATTTCTGAATTTTGTCAGAATAATGTAGCACTTAGCATAAGTAGTCGATACTGATAACATGTTAAGAAATGATTCGAAATGGTTTGCTGGTGCACTGCAGAAATTCTACCAGTGGCCACCACGACCATCAACGGTAGCAGGTAATTTGTTTGCTGCATATGGCTTTGGCTGCCCAGTTTGGTTCACATCCATCCTTTCAGCATCACCTGTCTCACTCTTGCAGGTCTGACTTCTTCTGGGGTATGAGCTTCCAGAAGGGATATTGTTTGGGGCAATTGCTGGGTGCCTAGCAATTCTTCGTTGCTCATATTGCTCGGCAGCAGATGGCGGACAGGTGTTGTACTGCATCACCGAACCAATCGATTTACCAGGCCTTGCAACATCACCTGTCAGATGAAGTGATGCATAAAGTAAGTCTAGGATTAGCAGTTACAACTATGCAGAACTAATAATGATGATTCAAAGATCTATTGTATATGCTAGATATCAATTCTCCAAAATAACAGAATATTAATGAATAAAAACAGATAAGTAATTCAAAAACTTGCTGATTCGCTGAAACTCAAATATACAGCAAAACACATCGGTTTATACAGCTAAGTACAATGGCCTCTTTGGGGTTGCAGATGTTTACCTTGAGGAACATGGGGTGGAAATTTACTTGCAACATAAGCAGAATGTTGATGTGTCTTCTGTGTATTTTCTCTGATTATACACTTGGAAAGATCCTCGGTGATGTTGGCTGTGGTTTGTGATCGGTTGTCAGAATAGACAACAGACGGCCTGTCATAATATACACAAAGTACACAATCAGAAACCAGACAATAGGCCTAAGATTGTTATAACTTAAAGTTAATTCAAGGCAGAGAGGAGCGACGTCTCACCGTGGCAATGAATTATGTTGCCTCTCAGGTGGAGTTCCTGTAGAACCCTTGGCATAATGCTCTTCAAGGTAGGCAAACTGCTTTTTAAAATGATCTACTGCACTGAAAAAATGATACAGCAACTCATTTCAGTTCTCCAAAAATGAGTCTCAAATTTATTTAATGCCTGACTGGCTACAGTAATCAGCATTAATCTTGTTCCACAAAACAAGTAATCGCTACTCAATAAATACCAATCAAGCAAAAAACTATATATCTCATGTCTTATGTACCACTTATGGGCAGTCACATAGCAGTGAAAATGATTATTTTATTCATAAATCTGCACACGTAGTGGAGCAAGAATGATGAACATACAAACATATGGAGTAGCCAAGTTACTACTAGCACAAAATCATCTCAAGAACTAAATTAGGCACGTTTTAGTCAAGTGTTAAAGAATGAAAGTGGCAATGCTATGTACGCACCTTGGGTACATGAAACCACTTGCCTCAGTTCCTTCAAGAAACTCCCTCAACATCTTTGGATGATACTCAAGAATTTCCCTATATATGAGCTCCCTTATGTCTTCCTTTGTAACTCTCCGCCTCTCGAATTCAAATTCAAGCTTTGTGACAGCCTGTGCAGAAGGCTCCCTATCCACATTGGCTATATTCTTGAAATAAGGATCAGCAAGAGCCTGGCAAAGTGTATGAGACATTAGCTGATGGTGCCGACACTTCAGGTTACTAGCATATGAAGTTGAATGCTCTATAATACAGTATATATTAAAGAAAGTGTCAATAAAATCACCTCTTCAGCACTTGGCCTATCTTTTGGCTCAAAAGCTAGCATTCGCTCTAACAAACTTAGTGCAAGCAGATCTGCATTTGGGAACTTTTGCGTGAACGGTATAGGCTTTTTCCGCCTCATGCTGCTCAAGTAGCGCCTGGCCTTTTCATTTCGAATCTAAAGGGAAATTATATAGAAGTGTTAGACCACTTTTCTTGCAGTATAATAAACATATTGATGCTAAAATGTACCTACCCTCGATATTGCTTCAGGAGAAGGTGTTCCCAGGAGATCTGTAATTATATCAAGTTGATGTACCACATTTTTACCCGGGAAAAGAGGTTTTCCGGTTAACAATTCTGCAAATATACAACCAATACTCCATATATCTATCGCCGGTGTATACTGCACAAACCAAAAAGACAATGTTTAACAGTGCTCCAGATATTTCACAAACTATATACGGCCACAGAACAAGTGAGAGGGTATTATGCAACAATCCTTCCTATGAACAAAGGACATGCTAGTGTCAGGACTAAAACACATGATATTATTACATCAAGTGAGTAAAGCAGACGCTTATGAAAGTCACATATGTGAGATTCTCTGCATATAAAACTCAGCATAAGCCATAAGAGAGGACTCGATAACTATGAACTCTGCAGGAACTTGTCTTCATTTGTCAGACCAATAGCCGTTGACACCAAACTAACTAAATCTTCGGATGTCAATAATATTATGATTGAAACAGAGGAAACGGTAAGATCTTTGATTTCCTAGTCAGAACAGCAGCATTCTTGAAAGTAAATACTAACCACATTAAATTGATTACTGGAGCAATAAAGAAGGAAAGAGATCATAACTATTAGTCTATTACTGCCAGTGTCATGATTCACAATCAAATCGAACATACATTTATAAAACCACTAACCTTGGAGAAGAAAGATCCACACAGCTCTGGTGCTCGGTACCACCTAGTTGCGACATAATCCTAAAACGAGAGTAGGAAATTAGGCACCACTAGAAAGCTAGTCTAGGTACAAGAACTGAACAGCATACTGGTTTAAAAAAGGCATACCGTCCAAAAGATGGCAGTTGGAGTATCATTGAAAGCTACTCTTGCTAGGCCAAAGTCACATATTTTGAGCTTACAATCAGCATTTGCCAGAATATTTTTTGGTTTGAGATCTCGATGAAATACATTTGCTGCAATAAGCTATTGAAACATGCATCAGTCATATCAGGCATGTTAGTGCCACTAAAAGGACTCTAAACATGCATCAGTCATATCAGGCATGTTAGTGCCACTAAAAGGACTCTAGTGGAAATCAAACAGATTAGGAGCCCCTAATGATGACCAACTATGAATCTTTAATGAGTATTACAGTTTCCCCTGTGTATTTCTGTTCCCCGTTATTTCCATATTTGTATTTTCAACCCTTTCCTATATAACAGATAATGTTATTATCTTGCTCAAATAGACTTGTCCATTTCTAGTATCTCATGCAAAATAATTTGAGATGACTATTTATACAGGTATAGGTCACATATATGAAATCCATTCATATTATCACGGAAAAGAAAATTATCATATTAGTTATATATTTTATATAAAAATATATTAGCATAAAACAAAAGGAGTTTTAACAAATATTCTTGACCATAAACATGTTATATATGATCATCTTAAAAAGAAAAACTGTCGCTTGACGCATACAGCCAATTAATTAACAAAAATAGTACAGCTATCAAGTTCAATGAATTTTATACAATATGTCTTAGGACCTAGACAGTATAAATATGAAATTTAGTATCTCATAGAGACAACGAAAATAATATTCATGTCTGATTGAGAATATAGCTAGGCTGACATAGTGAAGCAGCCACTCTTAGTTTCATACAACCTATAGTGAACCTTGATTTGCACCAAAAACAAGTGCAAAATACCATTCCATGATACTTACAAACAAAGAACTTTGGATGGGATATATTTGACTACCGCAAAGAAAGGTCTTCCTTCAAGAAAATAGACAGTAGACACTAAAATGAACAGTTTTGATGTATCTGAAAACAACCTACAATCTCATCACATAGCCCTCTTGACTCTTAAGAGCATAGTTTCTGAAGACATTGTGTAGCGGTTAAGTTACATTTATACCACCTCAATGGTCACAAGTTAATCACACTCGTTTTTCCATAAATGTAGAATTCCACACCACAGGGCACATGCCACGGCCTATTAGAATTAGAATAACAGAAAGAACATTAATGTGAAAGCAAATCAATTACCTGTATGTATGTATTTCAATCCTCGAAGCAACTGATACAAGAAAAACTGATAATGCTCGGGGGTCAAGTCATCGTTCGCCTTGATAACTTGGTGCAGATCCGACTCCATGAGTTCAAACACGACATATATGTCCCTGAACTCCCTCCTCGACGGTGGGAGCAGGATATGCTTGATCTCCACGATATCCGGGTGCCGCAGCAGCCTGAGCAGCTTGATCTCCCGGAGAATCCGCGTCGCATCGGACACATGCTCGAAGATGTCGTTTATCTTCTTTATCGCCACCTTCTCGCCGGTGTGGGTGTCCATGGCGGAACACACCACGCCGTAGCTGCCCTTGCCTATCACCTCCTCTATCTTGTACCTGCTCCCCTCGCCGTACTCCGTGAAGAAATCCATCTCTGAAGGTGCCTGCATCGCCGGAAACAGTGAATGATTCAGGCCGGACAATGTATGGCAAGAACTGACTGATAAAGCAACGGGACCGAGGCTAAAAATCACAACTTCGTGGTGGGCAAACAATATCCACAGATCAGAAAGGAAAACGGCCACATCAGACTCCGGACCTCATGGAGGAAATTGAATACCGGTGTGACCAATGAAGCAACGGGAAATCACGGCAAGGACAAAACTGGCAACGGAAAACCAAATACTACACGAGACTGAAAGTCAACAGGGAGTCCGAAACGCCCAGATTTGGGGGCGGGAAAGCAAGGCGGACCACCACCACTACCAACACGAGATGAGACAGGAGAGGAGGCGGACCTTCTTCTTCTGGTCGTGCTGCATCCTCCCAGCAACCTGCACGAACCACCACCGAAGCGAGGAGGATCTTCGGGCAAAGGGGGCACGAAAGGTCGGATCTTGCGAGCCAGATCCAGCAGGAAGAGGAGGGGGAAACGAGGCTGAGGAAGACCGGGGGGAGGGAGCTCACTGCTGCTCAGTGCGTGCCCACAAGAAAGGCGAGGCGAGCGCGGCGACAGCGCAGATCTCCCTGTCCCGGACCCGGAGCTCTGGAGCTGAAAGGAAGGAGAGCCGACTAGGGGGCGGATCGCCCAACCAACGTGCACAGCTATGATCTAAGCAGAGCTCGAGGCCACCCACATGGAGCGAGTGGGGGGGAAGAGAGAGAGAGAGAAACAGAGACAGCGCGTGGTAGCTGAGGCGTCAAGTGAGGGAGACCACCACCAGGCACCAGCAGGCAGCAGCACTAGTGGCCCCTGGCTTCCCAAGAGCGTCTCTCTCTCAGCTGCCACGAGCTGGTTTTTCCTCGCTTCGATTTGCTTGGCTGGTGTGCTCCTGTCCCCAAGACTCGTGACTCGTGACTTGTGAGGGCAGGGGGCAGCGAGCGCCGTCGGCGGCGATGGGCGATGATGATGGCAAAAGGATTGGGGCACATGGAGCCACCTGGAAGTGTCGCCGTCGGGCACAGTTGGAGCACGCACAGGTTGCGCCGATAGCTTTTGGATGCGTCCGTCAACGAGTAATCTAATTGTGGACGGTGCCTCGTCAAAGCTGGAACTGGAACACGCTCTGTGGTACTAGGGCGCTAGCTGTGAGTGAGTAAGCGCTAGCTTGAACAAGCTACTCACTTGTCGACTAGTGAACCTCGTTGTGTTGGGAAAATTTGGGGGTATTAGATAGCCTATATACTTCAAAAACCGAAGGCTGACGTATAGAAGAGATTAAGACTGCACGCACGCATGGATTCATTAATCGTTGCATGTGTTCTCTTGTCAAACATATCATGAGATACTATTATACCATTCGGTTATCTGTTGGCGTCGCATGCATATGGGTTATCTTCTGCAAACACGCTTCCTAGGGTCTAGTTGCAGCGGCTTTGCAACATTTGGTGCAAACGGTTACGATGTTTTTTCTCCTAAACACATGAGTGGTTGTCTAGTCTCAAGATTGATGGTCAGCTATTTTCTGTGTTAGGCCATTGTTTGGTGGACGACCAATAGGAGGAAGCGTGTTCCGAAGGTGCTACGGCGAGGTTATTGTTACTATATGACCACCGGTTTATGTTACCGCCAAACATAGATTTTCATTTTCTTACATGCATGGAAATGAAGATCCGGTTGACGCTCTGCCTACTAATAAAACATGTCTCTCGAGAGACCACTCTTGTCAATCTTTTCGTGCGAAATTTCCTTCTAGCTTCTAAAAGTCATCAGGTTGAACTATGCTATATATGACTTGAGGCAAAAACATGGCTACTGGGAAATTGGAAATTTCCTTTTACGTCGCCACTTATACAAAGGTGAAGGCTAAGCTTTGTCATTTAATAAACGTAAACAAAGAAAAAAAAAACAGCCGGTCGGGAGACCTGATCCCATATACTTATCCTCCCAAATCCCAAAAGAGAAGAGTGAAAACAGCCGTCGTAACTTGTAACTGAACCCTTCATATCTGTTTTTTTTTTTTAATGGAAAGATCTGATACCTAACACGACCAGTAGCACCACCCAAGGTAGCAAAAAGAACTCAATCATGGCCACCAAGTGCATCCGGCTCAGTTATTATTTTTCTATTTCCTGCTGCTGCTCTCCATGCTGACCAAATGAATGGGCAAAGATTGCAATGTTAACGAGTTATGGGCACAAAGGAATTGGCTACGGTTAGATGAAGGGGAAAAAAAAGAGGTCATGGGCAGACAAGCTTATCCGGAATTCCGGATGATAATCCACAACTGATGATGACCATACGACAAGCAATGGACTCTGTATGCATGTTGACATCAGTGCAACAAGCAGCAATGGTCCATACTACTATCAACATAGCAAATAGCCTAGCTACTTCCCCGCTACCAATTGACAAATTTGATAAGCAGATGGGAAATTAACCACAGGACGGAGCGAGATTACGACAGGCCTCAAGGCCAACACCGTTTTCTTTGTTTATTTCATCTGATTTGATTCGTTGCAAAATAATATACAGGTTGTTTAATTGTGTCGAGCGACCTACCCTTTGGTTAGACTTCCAAATGTGATTTTGCTTTTACAAAGCCAAAAGCCAACCAAAGGAGTACAAAGCCAGAGGTGCTTTGGTCAAAAACAACTTTCACTTTGGTACAAATTCAAAATCAGGTCCTCCTGCTTTCACCTTCTTTTGAGGTGTGGATAATTTCAAAGAAATTACCCTCTCGGCACGTTATGAAACAAATTAACCACAAGTCAACCAAACAAGGCCATAATAACGTACTTCACTTTCTAAATCATCATTTGGAGAGTTATTTTGAAGAAAAATTGATTTCTATATTTACCCTCCAACAGCTTACTATATCTTGTGTGCACTCAGACTCATCCTAATTACACTACATCTTTAGCTAACAAAAAATATGTGCAGACCCCTTAAAGAGACTATTGAAGATTTTTTTCACAAAAATCTCTATTCCTACAAATTAAGGATATAAAGAGTATATAAAGAGTATCTTGAAGTTTCTCTACTATAATACATTGCATAAGTTGTTCTGTGCCTATATCCAGTTTTTTGTTCTATTTTTTTTTTAAAAGTACACAGTACAACGCAGACATCCGTTTTGGGTATAATACTTCAGGCCTCTGGAGATGATGTGTGTCCTTATTATATTATGCTACTATATACTCCCTCCATTAAAAAAATATGCAATTATAGGAAGCGATGCCAGTCAAATTATGTCAACTTTGACCAAGTTTATAACAAAAATTATTAGCATTTCTATCTCAAAACAAATTTATTATAAAAATATATTTCATAGCTAATCTAATGATACTTATTTTGTCTCATAAGTGTTAGTATTTTTTATATAATTTTAGTCAAAGTTCACGATGTTTGACTCCTCGGGATATAAAAATTGCATGAGATTTGCATTGTAGGAGGGGTCTTTTCATATCTCAAGAGGTTTTCAGACTTCTGCAGCGGCTTCCCTAAAGTAGGGGGTTTGAGTCTACCTAGAGTAGAGAGAAATCTTTAAAATTTATCTAGTAGGCATGTCCGTGTAACTATAATGTCTTAGATGGCTAGATGAGGGTGAATAACCTATTAAAATTTCTATAAAACACTAGGCAAACTTGATTAGTAAAATAAATGGCGTAAATACGGGTTTTGTCTAGTCTAGATGGTGAGCAACCCTCCTAGTCACAATTCTAGTATATTATAATATCCTATGTCACACAAAGACTATGTTGCTACTTACTATACTATATAGCTAGCAAGATCAACTAATCTACACAAGCTACACTAAATAAGAGCAAAGAAAGTAAATACAATGGAAAGGATAAAAGCTCTTATACCGACGGTGAAGAGAAGATGTTGCCAATCACCAAGATGATAATCAATCAATCACAATAGAAAACAAAATATCAATATGAAGACCAATCGCCGGGAGACAAGGTGGACACAAGGATTTGTTCACCTGGAGTTCACTTGTGCACCGACATGCTACTCTCCAGTTGTGTCAATCAACACCTAGATGGTTCTTTAGTATTTGGCCCTCAAGCCAAGCCCCTCAAGGCACACCTCCGCAAAGGCACCGCAAGACACCACTCGCAAGTGAGGTAACTCAATGACATGTACATTTCATTAGAGTTGCTTTTGGCACTCCGCCGAGGAAAGCACAAGAACCTCTCACAAATCAATCGGAGGTAGGCAAGAACAATCAGCAACTCTTCTCAACGCCTCCAACAACCTCCAAGCCGGCTAGGTGGTGTGCACCCACCAAGAGTAACAAGAAATCTCCTGTCATATCAAACCCCCAAGTGCCACTAGATGCAACCACACATGCAAATGCACTTGGAATCACTCAATCACTTTGGATTTACAACAATGCAAGAGAGATGAGTAGGAGAGGTTTACTTAGCTCACAAGGAATGTCAAGAGTGTTAGAAAGTCGAGCAGGTTGCCATGGAACTGGCCAACTTCTATTTATAACACCCCTGAAGCAAATAGAGCTGTTACCCCTTCACTGCGCTTTTCACGGGACCGCCGGACGCGCCAGACGGTATAGCGTCGGACGCATCTGACATGTTCAACCTCTGCGTGCCAAAAAGATCGAATCAAAACTAGCCGTTACTGACGCGTCTGAACCACCCTGTCGGACGTTGCACAGTGCATTTGGACGCAATCCAGAGGCGATGTAAAATCAACCCACGGTCGGACGCTCTGTCAGACGCATTGTTCAACCTCTGCGCGCCAAAAAGATCGAATCAAAACTAGCCGTTACTGACGCGTCTGAACCACCCCGTCGGACGTTGCACAGTGCATTCGGACGCAGTCCAGAGGCGATGTAAAATCAACCCACCGTCGGACGCTCTGTCAGACGCATTGTTGGACGCTCCAGCCAGCGTTCGACGCGTTCACCGCTCAAACGCGCCACCAATGAAACAATCTCCGGACACTGACATCACGCGTCCGACGCGACACCATCGGGTGTGTCCAACGCAGCTCCACTCAGCGCTGCTCGGCCGACAATGGGTTAGACGTAGCCCTAGCATCCGACGCTCTGACCTGGCACGCCCGACGCTTGCATTCTTAGCAAGAATCAAGCCGTCGACAACGCCATATCCTCCAACATGCTAACCAACAATAGTAACACCTTGTGACCGAGAATTAGCATGTTTTCATCAATATTTGCATCCTGCGCAATAGAAAATAGCCATTTCATTTCTCCGAAAGCGCCGAACCTGTAAATTTCACCACCTTTGCAAATGTGCCAACACCAGCAAGTATACAGCAGCATGTGCTCGTGTGTTAACATTTTCACAATTATTTTTAAAGGTTTTTTCACTTAGCACACTAGGTCCTAATGCATCAACATGTATGATCAACCTAGTGGCACTCAAGAACCGAATTATCGAAGATCTCCCCTCTTATAGTTCGGCTATCGATCCTAAATCACTCACATCCTCTATGTTGTCTCGAGTACAAAATAAAATGACCCTATAGCTTTATACCTTTGCCTTGAGCCCATTTTGCTTTTCCAATTTCATCATCCACGAAGTCACCAAATGATATGATCCACTTGATATCATCATGTAACCTTCTTAGTCTATCGATCTTGACCTTACTTGCTCTTCACCGTTGAGTCAGTCCATCGACGCCAAGTCTTGCTCAAGCTTCACCATCCCATGGTCTATCACTTCAAAGCCTCGACTTACCCTTCACACATCCAATTGGTCCATCGAGCCAAGCCTCATTGATCTTCTCCATCTTGGTCACATGACGCCATGTCATGTCTCGTATTCAATGAGCTCCTCACTTGGCTAGAACTACCTTATCTAAATCATCCACTTAGATCAACAGTTAGTCCTTAGGTCTCATCAGTTAGCCAAAATCAAACTAGAGACTTTCAGTAACACACAAGTAAAATATTTCAAATACAATAGAAAAGTTAATTGAATTATGGATATGTTAAATTATATATCATTATAGATATTTTTTAAAAAATACAAAAATAAATATTTTATAGATGTTCCTGGGATCTTTCTTCCACATGGTTTTGTTCAAAAAAATCACTCCCTTCATACCTACAAAACAAGTCATTTTGGATAAGGTTTGAGTCAAACGTTAGGAATATAAACGATGAATAAATCTCAAGTTGTTGAGTTTGAAAATATAAAAATTATATTAATGGATTTATCTGGAAAAATACTTTTATAAAACTATACATACATCATTTTTGATAAATATTTTTATAGAAACAAGAGGTCAAAGTTGTGTTTTGGAGACCGTGCCGCTGTCTTAAACGACTTTATTTTATGGGTATGGAGGGAATATTTTATAGATGGGCTCAAACGCAATGATGTGGCCAAATATATACACTCCTACTCCCTCCGCCACAAAATAAACTCACATCTTGTTTTCTAAGGAGTCAAACCTCTTAAAGTTTAACTAAATATATATATAATGATACTTTTTATAATGGATAATAAGTGTAACTGGATTGACAATGTTATATTATTTTTATAATAAATGTAGTTGACATACAAATATTGACACTATTTTCTATATTTTCAATCAAACTTAAAAAGATTTGATTCATCAAGATGCGCGAAGCATGTTTACTTGGGACGGAGAGTCCTTGCTATTTGATACTCTACTTTTTTTTATCATGGATTTGATGTTCCAATTAGCTAGATAATATGATTCTATTTTTTGCTTTGATTCCTTATCATCCTTTATATTAATCTCCAATAGTATTTTATATAATTAAGAATTAGACCTATCTTATTTTTTCATCTCTTTTGTTCTTTTTATTATTGCATACAGAACGTCTTGTTCGTCCCCCAGAGTGCACCCTGCAATGGCATCTATATTATTTAGGATTAGTCTTCGTGTTATCTTTCTTATCTCCTTTAATTTGATTTCTACTACTAAAGGGCGTACCCAGTGCCGTAGGCTCCCGTACTGCAGGATCTGAGAAAGGAAAAATAGCCAGCAGCCATCCCTACATAACTGTGCAGAGACTGGGACACTACTGCCATGATTATTTTGGCTCAAGAATTAGATTGGTCAAGTAAATTTTAGAGGTCTATGGCTACTTAATTTTGTTCCCTTTTTTCTCTCTAGTTTTCAGTAGTCTTTTTTATTCCTAAGATTTCTTTTGTGTCATAACACAAACGTCGTTTTCTAATTATTATACGCATATTCTTGTCGTGTATGTTCTTGTTATATGCTGGGCAGACTAGCTTATCCTGATGATAATTGGTAAGTTATGCCATGCTTCATATGTGACCATCCAATGACCTGTGAGTGACCACTGACCAAACAAAACCTGTCGGATAGTGTCACTGCAGATGGTGACCATGCGCGCGTACTACTAACAGTACATCCTCATAACCAGTCAACTCAAATTTGACGTGCTAACGCCAAACTTAACACATTATTATGATTTGACAAAAGGAAGCTATTTCATCTGACGCTTCATGGTTTCAAAAGTAGCATCTCAAAAGGAAAAACGTTGTCACATGTCTTTTTCAAGCACCTAACTGTCTGGATCCAGGTGAACAAGGAAAAAAGAAGTTTCTTCGCGTCAACACTCAACAAAACGTAGTACATATCTCGTCACCATTTCTTCACTTTTATAAAAAAATGTTTGTTATAAGGTACATATGAGATAAACTAAGTTCAGTACCATCACAAATCATGTACAAATCACAAAATACATAGGAAGCCTCTAAGCCACATGCCAATGGCAGATAGACAGCGGCTTTCAATTGTTGTCGTTTTTTTTGATGGTGCTTAGCGATTTTCTTCCCTTGATCCCTTACTTTCTAAGAACTGGGAAGAATCTTGGACCAAAAGGTCCATGATATGTTACATGCGGTCACTGAATATCAAATGAGGTCGATCCGGCCATTCTCAACGAGTCCCTTGATGGACTTGTACCGAAGAACATACAAGTCATCGGCAACCAAATCCACAACCTCTTCTCCTCTTCAAGGAAGCAAAGCATCAGCTTCAGCAGAGCATGAAAGGGTGCAAAGAAAAGAGTTGGACGTGTGTTTCGGCACTTACATGTCATCTAGCTGGAATGCACCTACGTCGCTCTTGGTCTTGCAGAAGACAAAGGTGTCAAGCTGAGGCTCCGGCACTGAAAGAGGCATTTGAAAACTGAATCAGATGGACGGTTGCTAGTGGCCGATTACATGAACAAACATGTCTAAAAGCACATTTGCTGCACATCTTTGGCAATATAAAATTTCAAAGCATTCAGTGTCTTTCAGAGATATAAGCATGTGAATGAATAATGCATAAATATGTCCCTGCAGTTGTTATCAATGTAGAAAAGCATGCTTTAAGAGTCTTATTTACTCTTTAACCTTTGCCTAAAAGTGAAGCTAAAGGCTAGTCTAAAAAAAAGGGAGAAGCTAAGGGCTGCTTAGCCATTGCTTTTATTCAGTACTAATCAGTTGCAGACCTTTTACAGATAGGATGATCTCCTCAAATTTGATAAATACATCAGAAATGCATTTGTAAGCACATAGCGATCTAAATACCAAAGCTGGAGTGAAGGAAAAAATAATTTGTGAAACCTTCAAGATAGGCTGCAATAGCATCACCTCTATGCTTCCATGGAAGAGGATAATAAATTAATAATCACACTGTTATAAACCAGCCTGATTGGTGTGGGAACGCCCAAAATTCCAAATTAGACAATTATCAAATTCACAATGCAACCTGGTGGGACAGTGGGATTATGTTCATATTTTGAGGACAGAAATCTAAGACGCGGTAGGTAACCAGAACCATCACATAAAAACTACAAGAGGCATCCTTGTACTAGAGCTGTGATTAATTTGACAACTAAACTTTGTTATGTAGGAAGTGACTTTTGAGCACAACTAACGATCAGAGTCCCCGAGGACACATGACAGGTTGCCGACTTGAAATGAAAACGGCAATAGTCTCTACCTACTCATGACTGAAGCTGCAGACAACAAGAACAGTATAGCAGTAACAGTAGCAACAAAACAAAGGAACACGATAGTTTGGGAGGTAAGATGAAGTGAAGGGCATATACCCATGTCATCCTCAGTGCTGGACAATGACTGCCTGGTAACAGAGTCATAGCCGTACGGGAGCTTGGACAGCACCGACTGCTCCAGATGCTTCTCCATGATCTCCGCGCAACTTGTGACAGAAGAGCAGACACAAGAAATCCATCCCCATCAGAACTCAGAACCAGGGACAATTTCACAATTCAGCATAAACAACAATTGGGTCAACTGCCCCAGCCGCACGGGCGCAGTCAGAAGGTACTGTACCTCTTGGCGAAGCGGCGCTCCTGCGGCGACAGGCGGCTGAGGAGGTCGTCGGACCTCGAGATGTGCATCGTGTACTTCTCGATCTGCAGCAGCCGCGATCAGATTGGCGCCACAGTCGCTAATTTCGGTTGAATTTAGGCAGGGCAGCGCACGAATGAACATGGGGGAATACGGAACAACAAACCTTCTGCAGGCGGAGGCGGAGGTAGGAGCGGAGGAGGAAGAGACTGCGGTCGAGGTCCATCTGGTAGAGAGAGACCACCAGGTCGTCGACGCCGCTGTCGGCGAAGTCGTCCAGCGTGTCCTCCTGGAAACGGCACGACGCCGGGAGAGAGAGAAGCCCCCGTCAGTCAGATCCAGAGCCGTAACAAGTAATAACCCGAGCGCTCGCGGGCAACGAGAACGGAGGAGGAGGAAGAAGCGTACGAGGAGCTGTATCTGCTCGCGGACGCGGGACACGAGGGGCGAGTCGAAGCGGAGGATCTCCGGCGCCGCCTTCTCGTTGCGCCACGCCCGCTTCAGCAGCTCCACGTCCGTCGACGCCGCCTCGGCCGCCGCCGCTGCAGCAGAGTCCTCGTCGTCCCAGGAGGACATCCTCGTCGTGCTCCCTACGTGTCCCTCTCTCTCGCTGGAGGCTCGTATGGCGATGCCGAGTACCCGGCGGGCGGCGGCGGCGGCTTTGGAATCTGGCGGGAATTTGGGGGGCGTGCGCGGGAAACCGCTGGAAACTTGCCGTCTCTAATTTTATTTTCCAGCATAAAAAAAACTCAAGCTGGGCTAGATTAGTACGCTGCTGGGCCGTTTTTGGGCCCACTAGGCTTCTGCTTGTGCAGCTGGAACCCGGCCTGGTCGTCGTCACGCTGTCTTGGTGGTGGCGGGACCCGCAGGTCATTGTCCAAATCCAGTGCATGTGGCTCTCACCTCCGTTCCGGATCTCCGTCGACCCTCGTAGGCTGGAAACGTCGTCGTGACATGGGCCGGGAAAGCGGAGGGACAAAAATATCAGACGCCGGTGGTGGTGGACCGTCCACGGCGGCCTTGTCGTGCAGCGGCCCACCAGATGGGCCCCACGCACACGAGTGGCCCCGACGACGCAACGACGAATTTTTTTTATTTTTAATTTTTTTTAAAAAATTTTACAATTTTAATTTTTTATTTCGAAGTACGACAGAACTAGTCGTCCACGGTTTTAAAAAAGCCCACTGTGTGGGCGTTATATATGACGTGGCACAGGGACCGGCTCGCCTGTAAAAGTGCGCGCTGTTTTACGGGCGGGCCTCGGAGCAGAAAAAAGCCCACTGTATGGGCGTTTTTTGCGCGCCAGGGGGCCGCCTGCAAAACAACGCGTACTTTTGCAGGTGGCCCCCTCGCCACCAAGGTCATGACAAGGTAAAGTGCGCGCTGTTTTGTAGGCGGCCCCTGGCGCGAAAAAACCCCCACACAGTGGGCGTTTTTTGGCTGCTCCGAGGCCCGCCCGCAAAACAGCGCGCACTTTTGCAGGCGGCCCCGGCCGCCCGCAAAAGCCGGCACCGGCGGCGGCCGGCCCTGTGCCACGTCATATATAACGCCCACACAGTGGGCGTTTTTTAAAAAACGCCCACTATGAGCGACCAGTTCTGTCATATTTCGAAACAAAGTAAAATATTTTTTAAAAAAAATTAAAAATAAAAAAATTCCGCAACGACCCCCCGTCCCCCTCCCGAACTCCGATTCCCGAATCTCCCTCGTGCACCACAGAAAAAAAAAAGGAAAAAAAAAAGAGAAAAAGACCCAGCTCGGTCCGTCCGCCGGTCGCCCCGCCGAAATTCCCCGCTGTCGCTCGTTTTCCACCGCGGCGGCCGGGCAAAATCGCCCGGTTTTCCCCACGCCACCGTCGCTCCACGCCGCCCCGGCGTCGCCGCCTCCACCCGTTCGCCCCGGTAACACCGGCTTTTATCCTCCACCCCATCGCCCCGCGCCCGCCCGCCTCCTCCTCCTCCTCCTCCTATTGTCGCCGCTCGCCGCTCGCTGCTCCTCCCCGGCCCACCCCGCGCGCGCCGCACGAGCAGGCATCGATCGATGGTGGGAGACCTGTCCCTCCTCGCCGTCGCCTCCACCTCCCCCGTCGTCCTCCGGCAGTCCAAGGTACGCCCGCGGCTCTAGCCCCCCGAACCCATTCCGTGCCTGACGAATCGCAGCCGGGCCGCCGTCGGTCAATTGCCTATGCCCGTTGGTCTTTGCCCTGATGGCTTCGTGATGGCTTATTATTATTATTATCCAGTGGCGGAGGGGGAGATGCCCGGACAAGGGAAATTTCACATTTCTGGCTCTGCTAGTGCTTACGAATTGCTGTGTCACTGTGAACAGGAGCTCCATGGCGTGCTTCCTCTCCAGGTCCAGGCGAAGTGGCCGCAGGACGCCGGCTTGCAACTCTGCGCTCCGCTGCAGCAGCATCCGCCCCACCATCTAGAGGGGGTGTCTTACCACCAGGGTCAGCCCGTGCAGATGGTCGTGCCTGGCGTCCATCGCGTCCATCAGGGACAGGCCCTCCCCGCCGCCTACCAGGCCTTTGCGATGCCCGACACGGCCACGCTCATCGACGTGCAAGGTCCGTTCTCATTCTGATCGGCACGCCTCGTATTGTACCTTCCTATTGTTGTAGCGGCTGCTGGATTCTCTTTCATGTTATCATATCCGCAACTTTACTTACCTCTTTCACAATTGAGTGCTATCAATGTTTCTGCTTCAGCTTAGGAGCCTATGACTTTCCAAATAAGTGTTGTGCGTTAGTACCTTATTATGCAAAGAAAGCTGATTTTTGTTTTTTTATAGAAACAAAAACGACAACATGCATCCGACTTAGCCTTGCCCCTACCGAGAAAAACTATCCAAAAAAAAGAGGGTGTCGTGCAGTTGGTATGCGTTCTATGCATGCTTAACCTTGAACCCAACATCAGTAGGATGCTAGAATTTATGAGTGGAATGTTCATGGTTATCTTTTACAACCTCTGATAGATGACTCCAATCATCTCAAATCTCACGTTAATGTCTTTGGAACAGATTCTCACCCAGACTCAGTTCAACTTAGCCTCGGGATCGCTGAGCAATGCGCAAGGCAAGAGAAACTCCTCAAGTTTCTGATGTCAGGGTCTGATGTGAAGGAACTTGATGAATCCTTGCTAGCTGAATTCACAGGGCAACAGACCCTAGCAATATACATGGGAACTCAGCCATATATGCCGGATGATAAGTTAGCAATCTCTGAGTTTGTGTTGAATGAGCCCCAACACTTTCTGCCAGAGAAAGAACTTGTCATCCCTGATCCTCTTCTGCACTTCGTTCAGTCCCATGGCTTTGCTCTTACTATTGATCAAAATGGCCGGGTCCTAATTGTTGGTAATGGTGACGAGATGATAGACTTGATCTCAGTTTTCCTGGAGTTCAACATGTCTAAACGAGAAACAGGTGGCTGTAAGGCTGCATTTCTTGTTCCATACTTTGAGAGGTAATGCTGCAAAGCATGATTACTGAATGTTTATCTCTGAGCTGCAAACACAAATCATTCTATGATGTGACTTTGCTTCTGATATGTGTAAAGAATTATTTTCCTGTTAAGTATTATGTTGGAACTATTAACTTGCTGCAGTTTGCCCATTAATTTCCATGAATCAGGTAGCTGAGAGTGGATTAATATGATATAATGATGATATCCTTTATCTTCTAAGAACCCATGGATAAACTAGTACAGAACTAGATCTTCTTGCATGATTAACTGGCAAGAAGCATGAATAATAGCCAGTAATGCATTGCTAGGTAGTAAAAAATGCGTGGAGCATGGAAGTCTCTTAAGTTCCCCTTCAACATAGAGGATGTAGTTTCTATGCCAACGATTTGTTTATAAGCTACAAACTGATGTTCACTGTTTTAGTTGTGAACTTGTGATCCTAAAACATTACGGTTCATTACGTATTATTAACTGTTATTGCCAGTACATTTTGAATTATCACATTTGCATGACACGGTTCTTTTTGCACAAGCAGGAAAAGGCGTTCTCGGGCTAACAGCCAAGTATCCAATGTAAAACTAGCAGCCATAGCAGCTGATGTTTTAAAAAGGTACTGCATTCTTCTTGCTTCCTTTTTTTATGTTCAGGCATATGTTTATGTTGCTGCTTTCAAAGGCATCTACCATGTTATTTTCTCATTTCACTTATTTTAAAAGTTTTGATACTGAGTACTGCAGTGCTTTTGCCAATTGGCAGTACAGCATAGATCCTAGAGTAGTTTCTGCTTCTAGTGGGAGGGAGTTAACACGCGGGTCGCGCGGTCATGAAGCGCGTGACCCCCCTGCCCCGCCTCGCACCACCACCCATGGCCGCCACCTTGCCACCCTGCCCACTGTTTGCCCTCCACTAAACCGTCGGCTCCATCAAGCAGTCACTGGCGAGCCTCCTCTGCCCCAACCGCTGCCTCCACCACCACAGCCGGCGGTGCTCCACCGCCCTGCCCACCTACCACTGGGGCCAGCCTACTACCAGGGATCTACAGTTTAGGGGAGGCAGCAAACCCTAACCCACCTCTAGCGATGGCCGGTGTCTGTGCAGGGGAAGCGCGGTTGTGCAAGCACGCAACCCGTTGCTGATTATATTTTGTGTTCTAGTGGTGTGACTTTATCATTTGCAGCACAAATATTAGTAGGCATTTTTTTCACTATCTTTATTCTGCATGTTATAATTTAGAAAGTTTCTATGAAAATTAGCAAACAATAAGCAGAGGAGCCTGTTGTATTTGAACATTCTTAAGTGGTTATAAAGTTCTGCCTTTATGCCAGAAGTATGTATAATGATTTTGGGGCTAACCATGCATGAAAGGCCTTTAATTGGAAGGTCTTCATTTAACCTCGATACGTAATGTTCAGAATGAATTCTTTAAATTTACATGCAGGTGCAGGAACATTTGGACATTTAACTTTATGTTGTGCTACATTTAGATTGCTGTTTCCACCTTATTAGGCAATCAAGATATTAATGTGTTTTTTGTTTTAAACAACGTGCAGTACTGATGTGAACTCAAAATCTTTGTCAAAGAAGAAACGTAAAGTGAAAAACATCAAAGAACGTGACTTGTATCAGAGAAACTACACACATGCTAGCGAAGCTATTTTATCCATCCTACTGGACAAGGAAAAAAGCAGCTCGACAATCCTCTCACTGAAAAAGGCTGGTCCAGATATCACTGAACTTTTAACGCAGTGCTCTATTGGCATTGCTGGAACTGGATTAGCTGTTCTTCTGTCAGTTGTGTGCAAGATGGCTACTGGCATGAGGACTCCTTTTGCTTCGGCTCGACTGCTTAACACCGGTGTTGGATTCGGACTCTTTTGGCTATCCTGGGCAGTCAATGGATTGCGTGATACCGTTGCCAGCATTTTCAGAAGCCCAAGTAACATGAACATCGAGGATGGTGAGGTTGCAGTGAGAATAGAAAAAAGCGTGAACGAAATTCTCTTCAGGGCATTAACTCTGTTGGCAATCACTGCACTGAAGTTTGCATGAGCAGTTATCATAATCCTTATAGGTTTGTCGACCCACTTGTGACATATAGTTCACCTATGTGGTTCAGGAGTGTAGTATTGCTGCAGTACTGCTTCTGTAGGACCAAGTTCCACCTGCCCAAATCACGATTGTAGTTTCTCATTGATCTTGTAGAAAATGAGCCAAGTTGTAAATTGTACAGAATTTTGCAGGAAGGTCAAGTGTATATTGCGAAAGATGAATTTTACTTCTCTGTGAACATTGGATAATCCAATGCCGAGAGCTTATTATTTATATATTTATCTACCTATGCTGCTGCACTGTTTTTTCTCTCTTTAGTAGCTGTTTGATACCTAGTTGAATCCTGAGTTCCTGACGTTGTTTTGGAACTTCAAAAAATAATTCCATTGTGCAGTATAATTCATAGGAGGCAAAATAGCTGCACTATTGTTTTCTCCTTCAAGAACGGAGTCTCTTATTACATACTAGATAGATAGAAACAAAGTAGGAAAGAACTGTAACCATCTGAAATGCAAATGGCATGGTTGCTGCCCTTACAATGAGATTCGTGATGACAAATACTTCAAGGACATCAACAACTTTCTATGTTCTATGACATCAATGTAATTTTAAGAAGCTGCACACTAGATCTGTCATAAGATAGCATGTAAGGGAGAAGGTTTGTAGGAGCCGCACTAATGGTAATATTCAAAACAGACAACTTTGTCTTGGCAGCTGCGGTGGCAAAGCAGTTGAAAGTCTCAGGATTTCGAACCACCGTGGCAATATAGGCAACCGGAGCCTCCGTTTCAAATTCTTCAGCATGAGATGTTCCATTGGTTTCCCCTTGTCTACGGTCTCGTCTTAACGGCATTGACAGTACCCGAACAAGGTGTGGCACACAAACAGGGTCATAAATAATATCTGCGCCAAGACTGGCAAAAGAAAGTGTTTAGATGAAAGAGGAAAACACGAACATCAGTGACACATTATGTTACCCACTTTACAAGGTAGTAATTTTTATCTCACTACTATTCCCTGCCTCTACCATCACACAAGATTTGTATGAGTTCGCGCCTACTCTACTTTCCAACAAGTAATTCCTATACAGTGAATGGACAGCTAACACTGTTGTCACGTCTAAACAGTTATTGAATGATTAATTAACATTATTCCATATGAAAAATGTAGAAATAGCAACTGAGCTAAGAGTCACAAAGGCCAACTGAGGAGTCCTTGATAAATTATGGCATACTAAGCTAATGAAGTTTGCACTGTGCGAATCACTTAACTGATCAGAAATTTCTCTAGAAATTCATAGTAAGCATCACTTTTCATCACAACTTCTACAGATGCTTCTTCAGTTGTATGCTCAAAAATGCTATTATTTTATTACCATTTTTCAGTATCTTATACTAAGCATCACTTTTCATCACAACTTCTACAGATGCTTCTTCGGTCGTATGCTCGAAACCACTATTATTTTATTACCATTTTTCAGTATCATATACTCAGGCAAGACTACAGTTTACCAGGGACTATTTGAAGCAGTAGGAATCCAATTTTTGATGAATAATAACATGGTTCCCAGTTCCCAATTTCCATAATTATGATTTTGTGTATAACCGTACAAAGAAATAGTGCAAAAGTACATTCCTATACTCACACTGCGTCTGGCTGGTAGCCCCATAAATCACTTTCAGACACTTCTTCCCAAGAAAGATATTTGCACTCTACCTGCATGCCACAAAGCATGGTCACCAAGTTAGATCTTATAATGCACTTATCCAATGCTCATGAAGCGCCATCTTATTCAATTGTTGAATGCCAAATTATGTAAGAGAAAACATCTGCACACAATGCTGAGTTATGCAAGGAAACTAACCTTATTCTTGCTTTCTTTTAGCACAATAGAATCTTCCTGCTCAACACATAAGTTATTCAGTTCCATATTTTTCTTCATGTTTCTGAGTGTACATGGGTCACCATCAGTAAGAATAACCTGCATATTAATGAATTCCACATGACTTATTATGTTTATAAATAATCTTTTGATTTCTGAAGAAACTTATGAACATAATTGAACTGGACAATTCATGGTTAATTGACACTCTTAGCTCCACACGCACAGTCAAAATTAAGCAGTTAAAAAAGTACACAAGCACCCCCACTTCACAAAGTTAGGAAAACATATTGTTGTGGACTCCTTCATAGGTCGCCAATATAGGCGTCGGGTTAGGAAGGCCACGGCCAGCAGTGGCTAGAGCCTTTCAGTTTAGTCAAGAGAATAATCAGGGAGGGTTTTTAGGATCTGGTCATTGTTTGTTAGGAAAGAAATGCACCTGGACTATAAAGGATGCACTCAGGAATGTAATCAGGATTATCGAAGAAGAGAATAGAACCTCCCTGAGCGGGTGGGGTTCCTCTTCGACGGTGGCTGTGCGCGATTCTGCCGCTGCCGCCGGCGAACTCCCCACCGCGCCATTGCCTCGCTATCCTCTCCGCTCCCATTCTCAGTCCCAGCTACTCCTCTGCTCTCCCCTGCGTACTCTTAGGCAGCAGCGCCGTATCAATTTGGTATCGGAGGCCTCCTCTAGTGCATCGACTTCGATGTTCGGCACCTTGCCTGATCCTGCGGCCATGGACGCAAAGCTCGATCGCATCTTGGGCCAACTCACCACCATCACCAACCGCCTCAATTCCTACTCTTCCCGCCTCGCGCGTGTGGAGGCCGGCAAGACGGATTCTGGCAAGGGCGCGGGCGGGGATGCTGCTCACGACAACGAGATGGACTCCTTCCGCGCCGACGCGGAAGACCCCGAGCGCGACATCACTCGTGACCGCGCCTGGGCCAATTTCCGCGATCGCGCCCTTCGCGAGCGGGAGCCCTTTGGCCCGCGTGGCCGTGCCTTCGACCACGACTTCTACAGCCGCGACGAGCGTGGTTTCGACGACCGCGACGAGCACGGCTTCGGTGACCGCGGCGGGCGCGACTTCGGCGCTCGCGGCGGGCGCGGCTACGACGAATGCGGTGGGCGTGGCTTCGACGACGGACGTGGCTATGACGATCGCGCGGGCCGCAGCTACGACGATCGCGGAAGGCGCGGCTTCGACGACGGGCGCGGCTTTCACTACGAGCGCGACTACGACAACCGCGTGGGCCGCGGCTTCGACCGCGGAGGCCGCGATTACGGACACGCGGACCGGGCCTACGGACGCGCGGGCCGCGGCCATGACCGTGACTACAATCGCGTCCTCGACCGGTACCACGAGCCGCACAGACCGCCCAAGATCCCCTTCCCACCTTCGATGGTGAGTCTGATCCACTGACCTGGCTCAAGAAATGCGACAACTTCTTCCGCGGCCATCATGTTCCGGAAGATGAGAAGGTGTGGATGGCGTCCCTGTACCTCGACGGCACCGCAGCTGACTGGTACTACCAGATGGAGCGTGACTTCGGCTTGGTGCCATGGCCGCGCTTCGTCGACTTCGTCAACCTCCGCTTCGGGCCACCAATCCGCACCAACTCGATCGCGTAGATCAAAGGATTGGTCCGCACGGGCACCGTGGAGGACTATTCGCGGCGCTTCCAGGCCCTGCTCGCGCGCTGCGACAACCTCGCCCTGAGGACGGTGATTGACCTCTACACCGGAGGCTTGGGTCAGCCACTGGCCCACGACGTCGAGATGCAGTACCCCGCCGATCTCCAGAACGCCATGAGCCTCGCGCGGGCGTTCGAGCAGCGCCATGCGGAGGCCTCTGCGGTCAACAGTTCGGCGGCGCCAAAGGGCTCTGGCCGCCGCGCGACGGCGTCGGCCACCACTGGTGCCGTGCCCCCGTGACGGAGGGCAAACCGGAGGGCCCGCGCTCACGCTTCCGCCGCCTTACGCCAGCTGAGATGCAGGAGAAGCGCCGCAATGGGCAGTGCTACTTCTGTTCGGAGCCGTACAACAAGGATCATCAGTGCGCCACCAAGGGCGTCTTCCTCATGGACTTGGCGGACGACAAGGAAGATCCCCTCCGCGAGATCACTGATTTGGAGATCTCCCTTCACGCGCTGACCGGCCTCAACTCCGCTGATTCTATGCTGCTGCAGGTCACAGCGGGTGGCGTCCAGCTGCGGGCGTTGGTGGACACCGGCTCCACGCACACGCTCATCCACTCCGCGCTTGCGCAGCGCCTGGGTCTCACCGTCACACCGCGTGTGGGCCTCAATGTCATGATGGCCAACGGCGACCGGGTTCGAAGCCCGCGCGTCTGTCTCGCTACCCCAATCAGCATTGGCAGCGAGGCCTTCTCCATCGACTGCTTCGCACTCGATTTGGGCGGCTTCGACTTGGTCCTTGGCGTCCAGTGGCTCCGGACGCTAGGGCCGATCATCTGGGATTTCGGCGCCCTGGCAATGTCATTCTGGTACAACGGCCGGTCCCATCACTGGACCGGTGTGAGCAGCCGGGGTGTGGCCGTACGCACCATGACTGATCCCCGTGCGGTCCTGGAGGAGTTGTTGCAGTCCTACCAGGACATCTTCGAGGAGCCTCGCGGCTTGCCACCACCACGACGCCACGACCATCGGATTCACCTCCTGCCGAGCGCTCCGCTGGTGGCGGTGCGTCCATACCGGTACCCGCAGCTCCTCAAGGATGAGATCGAGCAACAGTGCGAGGACATGCTGGGCCAGGGGATCATCCGGGAGTCGACTTCACCATTTTCCTCCCCGGTGCTCCTGGTCCGCAAAAATGACGATAGCTGGCGCTTCTGCGTCGACTACTGCGCCCTCAACGACGCCACTGTCAAGGACAAATTCCCGATCCCGGTGGTCGATGAACTCCTGGACGAGCTGAAGGGTGCCCGCTTCTTCACCAAGATCGACCTACGTAGCGAGTACCACCAAGTGCGTATGCATCCGAACGACATCGCCAAGACCGCCTTCCGGACGCACCGCGGGCACTTCGAGTTCCTCGTCATGCCATTTGGCCTCAACAATGCGCCAGCAACATTCCAGGCGCTCATGAACGATGTGCTGAAGCCATTTATCCGCCGCATTGTTTTGGTTTTCTTTGATGATATTCTTATTTACAGTCCCTCGTGGGCTGAGCACTTACAATATGTCAAAGCGGTGTTGCAACTCATGCGGGATCATCGCCTCTTCGCCAAGCGGTCCAAGTGCTACTTCGGCGAACCTTCCGTGGCACACCTCGGGCACATTATCTCCGCCGAGGGTGTCGCCATGGATGCTGCGAAGGTTGCAGCAGTGGAAGCTTGGCCACGACCGCGCTCAGCCCATGCCTTGCGCGGGTTCCTTGGCCTCACTGGGTACTACCAGAAGTTCATCGCCGGCTACGGTGGTGTGGCGGCGCCGCTCACTGCCCTCCTCAAGCGGGAGGCCTTCACATGGTCGGCCGAGGCGGAGGCTGCCTTCCTCGCCCTCAAGTCAGCGCTGGTCACCGCGCCTCTCCTGCAGCTGCCCGACTTCACCAAGCGCTTCGTCGTGGACTGCGACGCGTCAGGCGCCGGGTTTGGTGCTGTGCTGCACCAAGGGGATGGCCCCATCGCCTTCTTCAGCCGGCCGGTTGCCCCTCATCACGCCAAGCTTCCAGCATATGAACAGGAGCTGATTGGGCTGGTCAAGGCAGTCCGTCATTGGCGGCCGTACCTCTGGGGTCGTGCGTTCACTATCAGAACCGACCACTGGAGTCTCAAGTTCCTCCTCGACCAGCGCCTGACGACCATTCCGTAGCACACATGGGTATCCAAGCTGTTCGGCTACGACCTCACGGTTGAGTACCGCGCTGGCAAGTTCAACACCGTCGTCGACGCGCTGTCTCGCCGTGATGAGGAGGCTGCGGTCTTGTCTTTGTCAAGGCCCCTCTTCACTGACTACGACACACTGCGTGCTGAGTTACAGGGAGATGCAGCGGCTCAGGAGCTGTACAGCCAGCTTGCTGCAGGCACGGCTCCTGTAGGGTGGCAGCTTGTTGATGGTTTGCTCCTCTACAACAACCGTGTCTTCGTTCCAGAGGGCTCTAGCTTGTGGCCACAGCTGCTCCGTGATGCTCATGAGGTTGGTCATGAGGGTGCCCAGAAGACTCTTCACCGGTTGCGGGCATCGTTCTACAACAGCCGCCTCCACCGCCTTGTCCATGACTATGTGCGGGGCTGCACCGTCTGTCAGCGGAACAAGACGGAACACCTTCACCCGGCAGGCCTTCTCCAACCCCTGCCTGTACCGACCCATATCTGGAGTGACATCGCCATGGATTTTGTGGAGGGTTTCCCGCGGGTTGGCGAAAAATCAGTGATCATGACCATCGTCGACCGATTCTCCAAGATGGCCCATTTTGTGGCTTTGAGCCATCCCTACTCCGCACAGTCTGTGGCCCGGGCGTTCTTCGACAACATCGTCAAGCTCCATGGCTTTCCGTGTTCTATTGTCAGTTATCGTGACACGGTCTTCAGCAGCCACTTCTGGGAAGAATTGTTTCGATTGGCTGGAGTGAAACTCCTGCGCAGTTCAGCTTTCCATCCTCTGACGGACGGACAATATGAGGTCTCCAACCGCATCATTGTCATGTATCTACGGTGTCTCGCAGGTGATCGGCCCCGCTCATGGCTGCAGTGGCTTCCTTGGGCAGAATTCTGCTTCAACACCTCATACCAATCTGCCCTTCGGACTACACCGTTTGAGGTTGTCTATGGCAGACCACCTCCGGCTCTGCTTTCCTACACGCCGGGTGTTGCCTGGGTGGCTGCTGTAGATCGCCAGCTCCGCGATCGTGATATTTTCCTGGCTGAGATTCGGGAGCGCCTCATCTTGGCTCAGGACACCATGAGGGAGCACCAGAACCAGAAACGTCGCCATGTGGAGTTTGCTGTTGGTGACTGGGTACTACTACGCCTGCAGCAGCGCACAGCGGTGGGCATCACAGCTGCCTCCCCCTCCAAGCTGGAGCCGCGATACTTTGGGCCTTATCAGGTTGTACAGCGGCTTGGTGCGGTCGCTTATCGTCTACAGCTCCCACCGAAGGCGCGCATCCATGATGTTTTTCATGTCGCCTTGCTCAAGAAGTTTGAAGGGGATCCACCTCCTGCCATCATGCCATTGCCACCTATTCTTCGAGGTCGTGTGGTGCCTACACCTTCCCAGGTGGTCCGAGCTCGCTTGAACCGTGGTCGCTGGGAGCTCTTGGTGCAGTGGGCTGGCTGTGCTGCCACTGATGCTACTTGGGAACTGCTTGCTGATTTCAAAGAACGCTATCCTACGTTTCAGCTCGAGGACGAGCTGTTTGTTGGAAAGGGGGGAAATGTTGTGGACTCCTTCATAGGCCGCCAATATAGGCGTCGGGTTAGGAAGGCCACGGCCAGCAGTGGCTAGAGCCTTTCAGTTTAGTCAAGAGAATAATCAGGGAGGGTTTTTTGGATCTGGTCATTGTTTGTTAGGAAAGAAATGCACCTGGACTATAAAGGATGCACTCAGGAATGTAATCAGGATTATCAAAGAAGAGAATAGAACCTCCCTGAGCGGGTGGGGTTCCTCTTCGACGGTGGCTGTGCGCGATTCTGCCGCTGCCGCCGGTGAACTCCCCACCGCGCCATTGCCTCGCTATCCTCTCCGCTCCCATTCTCAGTCCCAGCTACTCCTCTGCTCTCCCCTGTGTACTCCTAGGCGCCAGCGCCGTATCACATACATGGTTTACTTTTTCAACCATAGACTATGTCATTCAAATGCAGAGTGGCATAATACACTTACATACCTTAGAGGCACCGACATGATTAAGACAAATGCCCACCAAACCGACACCGGAACCTAGCTGCTTATTATGCAAAATGTTGAGCAATAACCACAATTAACAAAACCTGAGAATACTCCTCAAGTGCAAAGAAAAACAGTAAACACCACCACCTAACTATTTGTGCAAAGAAAATATCTAGGTCATTTGCACATAAACAAAGTGTCTTCCTCAAGTTGCTGGCCAGAGATATCATGTAGTCTATACTACAATATGAAAGGAATAAGAATTTGGTTTCATGAGGATACATCAACACATGTTCAAAAGTTCGAGATAAAATGGTGGTGCACAGAGGATATAACAACACACATACAGATATTGATCCTTCTATTAAATTCTAGTTAACCTCGTAGCAAACAAAAATGGACCAAATAAATTTGCATTTTTATTTGATACAATTTAGTTGTTGGAGCATGAGCTAAACATATTTAGAGCGTCTCCACCAGATCTCTTATACTCTCCTCTATCCCTTAAATAGGAAATGTAATAGCTGCAAGATCTCCTATTGCATCTCCTATCCCTATATTCTTTAGGAGATCTCCAAAATCCACCACCTTCTCTCCTAAAGAATGGGGAGTCCTCTTCCTCTCGTAAATCAGGATGAAGTTTGGCAATCTGCTGGAGCAAAGGTCACTCATATCCTAAAGTTACTTTTGAGATATCTCCTACGACTGGTTATAGGGGAGAAGGAATAGGAAATCTGGGGACGC
Source organism: Bothriochloa decipiens (assembly GCA_023333625.1). NCBI lineage: Eukaryota > Viridiplantae > Streptophyta > Magnoliopsida > Poales > Poaceae > Bothriochloa > Bothriochloa decipiens. The sequence goes on along the minus strand of CM041639.1, from coordinate 7,877,296 downwards.
TCTTACATTATCTTTCTTAAATAAGTTTCTTACATCAGGTTATACTGTAGATATATCTCACACTAATCGTACAATCAATCACTTACCTCAAAGCAACACTTTGTGGAGAAAATTTCAGGGTATGAAAGAATAAATTCATATAAGAATAAACTTGATGGCCAAAGAGAACACCTGAAATTGTGACATATCCACAATATATAAAAATAATATATGTAAGTAGTATGATAAAATAACTGACCCCTAAATCTTAGTGTTTAATGAAATCGTACCCTGTATCACCTTCAAGCATATTTGAAGAACATGATAGTCGAGCAGTGACACTTACTAGCTTTGAAGAAATGTTATTATCTGCATATATAAACTGGGTTGTCACTATAGATCTTTATAATTAATAATATAATTGTGATATATTTTTTTGGAGAAAATATATAATTGTGATATATTTCTTGAAGAAAATTAAATAGATCGAATTGACAACTTACATGTAGAAGAGAGAAAAGAGATTTCTTTATAAATATGATCTGTCTTGTTTAATAACGAATCTTTCTGCATGCAACAATAAATTAGTTTATGATAGTGACAAGATTATCAACTATATTAAGATACAATATAGATAAAATCTACATACTGCTTTAGACAACATACGTTGAGCAAATTCCTCATAAAGTTCATCAATCACAACATTTGAAGATAATTCGACCTCAGATATAATCTTTTTAAAAATAATTGTTGTATAAGTGTAGTCTTGGCATCTCTCTACCTGCACCAATACAACGATGTGAAGATACATATCAGCTGACTTAAACAACAACACCATATTAGTGTTTTTCTTTCTAAAATGAATCGTATATTACTTCAATTGCAAAAGGCAAATAGATATCTTATTTGCATTAGTTGAGTAAATTTTGCGAGACAACAAGAAAATAAATCATTTACGTTTGAGCCAGTACAAGTTTCCAAAATAAAATTTTGGACATGTGGTGTGATAGAACCTCCCCCAGCTTCTCTGCAAATAAAATAAAACCTTACATGAATATGAAACAACATAGAGCTTCTGAATATATTTCTTCTTTAAACTTATAGCAAATTTATGTGTAGTTCATAGCAGTGCAACATATTTCCGCCAAATCAAGGTTTGCATCTTCCTCTCAATGAATACGAGTTAGGGTTCAGCCTATGTGCTGCTTCCACCAATATGAGCATGCAATAAGTGTCACAGCTTGGATAGTGATTAAAACCGCTTTAAGTCTTGTTGGTGTTATCATTTGGGTAAACTATATGTTTTTTGTGGTGGAACTTTGTTGCCGGTTGGGTGAACCCGTTGTGTTCATTCCATCTGGGCAGCCTATCAGGTTGGGGAAGTTTTTGTTTTCTTTTTGCAAACTATTGCAATTTCGTTGCTCTTGAGTAATGAAATTCAGTTAGTTTGTGGTGGGGGGGGAAAAAGAATACGAGCTAGGGTATGTTCTTGACAAAAATTCTGAGGTCTGCATGACATTTTCATAATTAACTAATTTGTTGCTGTAATAGGCCACTCATAACTTGTTGCATGATCACAGCTATGTGATGTTGGTGGAGCGTTTAGGGGCCATTTGGCAGCGCTCCTTGGAGCAGTTTCTCAAAAATACTGATATGCATTTATACTGAAACCTAGGGGCTAAAAAACATGCTCATTATTCCCTATTCAATCCCCATCAGAATCATTTTCCCATCTGCTCTCCAACCTGCTTCTCATCCAAATCACTCACTCCATCAGAGAATTGGAGCTAAGAATAGAGGCACATCCCACCTAACAGATAGCATGACACTACACCCGTACTTTTGGAAGCCTGGAACCATATGATGGTTAAGTATAAAGTTATAATACTATTATATCTTATATGAACATGCCTAACATTGGAGGCTAATCACTAGCCAAACTAGTCGCCAGCAAGCAACACAGTTGCACGAACAACAGGTCACCTAGATATCCACTTCCATGCCTAACATTGGAGGCCAGTTACCAGCCAAACTAGCTATCAGCAATACACTTGCAAGACCAGCAAGTCACCCAGATACCCCCTGGTTTCCGAATCACGAATCACTCGGAAAAGGGCGCCGCAGAGCGACAGATCTCTGGGTACAGGACTACCGTTGCGATTTTGACTGGCAGCGAGCGGCGGGCGCGTACCTGGCGAGTGCGAGCACGCAGGCGGGAGGCTCCCCCGCGAGGAACGCGAGCTTCAGGTGGAGCAGCAGCCGCTGCTCGGTGGCGTCCTGCGCCGCCGCGTCAGCCATCGGCGACTGGGCGCGCTTCTGTTCTTCTGCCGCCCTTTTCGAGATGTGAGCGCGCACGCACGGGAGGAAGACGCGGCGGCGGCTGTTTGAGGCTTTGGGAAGGGGAGCAGTTGTTTTTTTTCAGAAACTGCCACCCTTTATTAATACATCGAAACAGTATCATGTACACCATCAGGTGATGACAAAAAACCAAACATGTCTATCCGGAGCCGTTGACACAGCGCTCCTTGCTAATCTATGTACATCTTCATTCGACAATCTTCTTTTATATACGAACTCCACATGAGAGAAGGTCGCTTTTGTCACCTTCATTTCCTTCACAATTGAGCCATACAGGCTCATCCCCTCTCCATGAAGACTCTTCACGGCATTAATACAATCGCTCACCACCCTGAACCATTGTAGGACCAGGTGCGCAGCTAACGTCATGCTCTCCCGGCACGCTATCGTTTCAACCACTTCCGGATTGGTTAACCCATCCAAAACTAGTACTGATGCTCCCAAGAAATTTCCGGCCTCGTTCCTCGCCATTGCAGCAGCGGCAGAATGAATGGAATTCTTTGCCAAAGCTGCATCCACATTCACCTTTGCAAGCCGTGGCGGAGGGGGTATCCATCTCGGTGACGTTGCTGGTTGGCCGTCCCTATTACACCTTTGAACCTGCTTGGTCATTACAAGCTCTTCTAGATATCTCTCCACAAAGCAATGCGTAGACAACGGACTCTGGAATACATTCTCGCGGATCACCATTCGCCTTGCATACCAAATCACCCATAGTGAAACAACGACCCGAATAATCGTTTCATGGGGCATGGTCTTCCACACTTTTGCTAACCAGGCTTTCGCCGCCGCTTCATTTATCATACATAGGCCCCTTCTCCAATGCCCACACAACCTTCACCATATGGCACTCCAAGGGAGTGTTTCCAGGAATCCAAATTGCCACAGACACTGCATCGATTGTTCTCCGCCATATTTCTGCGACAACGAACATCTTGCATAGGGATGGATTGGCGTGCCAGCCGCCAGATAAAAACCCTCACCTTCGACGGCACCTGGATCTTCCACAAATCCGCCCACTCCTTCTCCTCCTCCCTTGTATTCGACCTGCCCGCCGTATGCTCTAACCATTTCTTTCTTTTTTCCCTTGTGTACACCAGCATTCTATAAGCTGACTTAACTGAGAACATCCCTGATTTCTCATAATACCATGCCCAAAAGTCCTCTTGTGCCGACGTACAGAGCAGGATACTTAGGATAGTCTCGGCATCCATTGGTATGAAGAAATCGGTCACCCTCTGCTTGTCCCACCTCTGAAGGGTTTGGTCTATTAGCTCACTAACCCTCTGAGGGGGGTTATCCTTGATACAGCACACCGGCCTCATTAAGCCGTCTCTCGGCAGTCACTGCGTCACCCATATATCTGTGTTCTCCCCTGTGCCAATTCTCTGATCAAACCCTGAAATAGAGTGTCCCTTCCCTCAATTATTGATCTCCAGGTTCACGAAGGGTTTGAGCCAACTGTCGCTTCCAAGAAATCACACTTCGCGAAGTAGACTGCTTTGAGAATCCGAGAGCTAAGTGCACCCGGGTCCTGCAGGATTCGCCACGCCTAACGAGCAAGAAGAGCCAAATTGAATAACTCCATATCACGAAAGCCCAGGCCACCCATATACTTCGGCATTGTCATATCTTCCCAAGCTACCTAGCATGTACGACATTTCCCTTCTTTACCCCCCACCAAAAGCTGCGTAACAAGCTGTCCACATGCTGACAAAGGCCTCTTGGTAATTTGAAACAAGACATAGTCTGTGCCACTAACTTAATAAGAACTTCCTTTCCTCCTGCCGATAGACACTTCTCCATCCAACCTTAAACTTTGCTCCATATTCTATCTTTTAGATACTTGAATGCCCCATTTGTTGAATTGCCCACATCCGTTGGCATACCCAAATACTTCTCGCTCAGTGCTTCATTGTGTATGTCTAGCAAACCCTTAATCTCCTCCCTCACCTAGGAACTACAACCCTTTACGAAGTGGATAGATGATTCTCCATATTAACCATTTGCCCCGAAGCTCGACAATACAGGTTAAGGGCATCCCTCACCTCCTCCGCATTCCCCCTACTTGCCTTGAAAAATAATAGGCTGTCATCCGCAAAAAGCAGGTGACTCACCATCGGAGCTAACGGAGCCACCTTAATGCCACTTAGGTTCAATGACTGAATTCTTGATTTTAGCAGGCACGAAAGGCCCTCTACTATCAACAAGAAAAGATAGGGAGAGATTGGATCTCCCTGTCAAATCCCCCGGGTTGGTCTAAAACTTTCCAGTCTTTCGCCATTGAATAGCACTGAAAACGAGACCGATGTTACTAGCCTCATAATCATATTCACCCATGTACTGCTAAACCCCAACTTTAGCATAATATTGTGGAGATAATTCCACTCCACCCGATCATATGCCTTCTTCATATCCAGTTTAACCGCACAACACCTACTATTCCGCGCTCTCTTTCTCTTCATAAAGTGAAGACATTCGTTGGCCGACAAGATGTTCTCTGTAATAAGCCTTCCGGGCATAAAGGCCGACTGCTCCTCCGAAATAATTTCCGATAGCCAAATCCGTAACCTATTAGCAACAGTTTTTGAGGCTATCTTATAAATCACATTGCACAAGCTGATGGGGCAAAACTGCCCTAATTCTTCTGGTTTCTCCACCTTTGGGATCAAAACAATACAAGTATTGTTAATCATCGAAGGGTCATCCTCCCCTTTCAGCACCCGAAGGACAACTTCGTACACTTCATCCCCACACAAGTCCTAGTTTCTCTGGAAAAAATGAGTTGGGTAACCATCAGGTCCAGGCGCCTTTGTCGGGAACATCTGAAAAAGCGTTGCCTTAATCTCCTCCTTAGACACCGGGGCTTCTAGTGTTGCGTTCATAACCTCAGAAACTTTCTTTGGCACCGTTTCAAGGAGAGTATCAATATCATCAGTACCTTCTGACCGATAGAGGTTTTCATAAAACCCCAAGGTGAGCTCGATCATCTCCCTTTCATTTTCCGTCACTTGTCCATCTGGTTTCCTGAGTTTGGTAATTAAATTCCTCTTTCTCCGTTGGCTAGCCCGCAAGTGAAAGAAACGGGTATTTTATCTCCCTCCGAGAGCCATGTGATCCGTGATCTCTGCTTCCACATAATCTCCTCTCTGTAATTTAATTCCATGATCCTCTCAGCGATCTTGGACTCAACATAGGAAGGACCAGCCCTCAAAGGGTTTGATCTGATCTCTTCTAGTTCAGCTCTAAGGCGCTTTAGTTCCTTCCCCACATGGCCAAAGGAATCAGCACCCCAACCATCTCCTTTATTGTGTGTGCCTTTCCATACTGCTGCCATGAATGAGTAAACATGGACGCAAACTCCTCATGTCTCTCCTACGTCATTTCATATTTGAAAACCTTCGATTTCCTCCTGCCTTGCTCATGCTGATGGCGCCATGTCAGCAGGATTAGCCCATGATCCAATGCTGCGGAGGTAAGATGTTGTAATACAAGTGAAACGCCATGCATCCTCCCTATTGTCTGTTATAATTGCATCAATGTGATACTGTGACGGCCTGATGGTAAACACCGCCACCAAGCGGACCGGGCCGTCATCCTACACCAATGTGACACTAGACTGGGCTGATAAAACAAAGCGCTACGCGGGAGAGAACTTCATGTAAAAGGGCTTCAAGCCAGAATCCAAGATCTGGACTCCACCTTGGTCTTGTTGGAGAGCTCGTGATGATTGAAGATTTCAAATTGTCCAAATCCACTACTTCCTCAATTCTAAATTTTCAAATCGTCTGAATTGACTACCTAAATCTAAAATTGAAAGAATTTTGCAATTATTTCAAATATATCTATGTGCATAGTAAACATATATCTAGAAAAGAAGATACCGTACAATTTGAAATGAAGGGAATATAGTGTATAATACTACTGGCAATAGAAAAACTATGCTATCATAGAATTACTATTTAAGATATTTTTTGCACGTACTTTCTCGTTGTAAATTATAAGACGGTTTGATCTTTTTAAATACATTATTTTTATTATGTATCTAAGTTTATATCAAAGTACACAACAAAAACTATACATAAAGAAAAGTTTAAACGTTTTATAATTTGAAAGGAAGTGAGTAAACTAATCTTGAAGAGCGTAAACATAACAACATCGTTTTTCAATGTTCGGTACATGAAGAGACACTGATGATGTTCGAAATCTAGATATAGATACATATCCTTTGACCAGGAAAAGCCGTAGTAAACGTGGCATACAGCGAGTGTCTTCTTTTTCAAAGCTGCACAGAAGCGGAACAAAAACTGGGTACCAATATATCTATATCGCCGTAGACCACCGGCATTCTCGGGTCTCGGGTGCTAGTTACGTAGGAGGAGTATGCACGCTGCCGCGCAGCAATGTCTGAAGACCAGCAGTATACATTATTCATTCTCTCCTGAGAAGGAAGGAATAATCGAACAAAATCCAACATATTTCCCCCAAGCTGCGCTATACATATATCTGGTGTCTGTTGATTCTGCATTTCGTTTCCAACAGCTCCTTTCTCTGTCACTCTGAAGGAAAACCAAACCCAGTTCTTCTCTGTTTTGACTTTTCATAAGCTTCGTGACTAAGCTAGCATGTTAGTTTCTACATTCAATTCAACCATATGTATAGCTTTTGTTCTTACGTGTGCGGATTTGGTTAATAGCTTATGATTTTTTTTTTGTATATCTTAGATAGTCAACTACTACACTCTAACCATCTTGGCATCTACCAAACCAGAATCTGTGTTCACATGACTAGAGAACAGGTGCACGTACAGCGATCGACTAAGCAACATCAGCTTCCCCATCTCCAACGACCGTTGGATCGGAGCCTATAAATAACACGACCAACAAAAGAGATACAGAAGCAAAAAAATCAGCAGAGATCGATCAGGCAAGCTACTACTGCCAAGACGATCGAGATGTGGCGCCGAGGGGCACATGTGGTCGCGGACGACGGTGAGGTCCACGTCGAGCGGGTGGAGAAGATCGTCATCAACGGGACACCGTCTCCGGAGACGACGAGGGTCGTCGTCCAGCGAGCGCCGCCGGCTGGCCAGCACGGAAAGGAGGCAGCGGTGCGAGAGCGAGACATCAACGATCTAGCTGAAGAGTTCATCCGGAGGAACAGGGAGGCGTTCCAATTCCAAGGAGGGATCACCGGCGACCACGGTGGCCTGCAAATGGCGTAAAGGACGATATGATCAGTTGCATGCATGCGTGCATGGAATGGAACCAACAAGTTGGCTGTCGTGCACGTCAGCTCATTTAGTTGTGTGCAAGTTTCGTTTGCTTATAAAGGATGAATAACTTTGCGAGTATAGATTTGTAGAGATGGTCTATTTGTGTATATGTTTATGGATAACAATAATAATAATTTGCATCGGTGCATTTTCGTTTCAGATTTTTTTTTTGTGTGATGTTCCTCTCCAAAAAAAAGTTGCAACTTCCTCACAAAATGAAAAGACATTAGACTACTTTGGTTTGCCTTGATCATCTCGCTAATCTTATACTGTTATAAATGAAAAAAGTTGAATACTTAAGCTTGGTTTAATAATAAGTTGCCACAATTCCTCACCCACCAAAAGACGAAGAAAAAGAGACCGAGAAAGAAAATAACAATTCAGTGTACACGCTTTGGGCGAGGTGAGGAAGTCAACTATTACTGAAAGAACAATCTTTAATTCTTTATCACAATTTACTAAAAACAACAGAAATCACTTTTTTTCTTGCGAAATAACAGCAGCCAGTTACTCTCTGGTGACGATTACCACCGCAAAATATTTGCCAACAGACGAGTGACTCAAAAACAAGTTTTGTGTTGCTGGAGTTTTAAGGAACACTTTTTTATATTAAAAATATGCCGAAGTCTTTTTAAAAGAAATGAATCTATGTATGGGCGAAGATGACACATTGACACCACATTTAGCAGGGTAGAATTGAAATTCGAAGTTGTTAGTGCAGATTATCAATTCAATTAGAAACATTTTATTACAATGTTCAGTTATTCTAGTTTAATTACTCAACATAATAAAGTTTATCCTGTTAGTGTTTTTTTTAAACACTGAATAAAAAATGTGCCACAGACATTATCGTCTTAGCTATACCCCACACTACTATAAGGAAGCAAAAAAACATGATTAATTCATAGATTCAGCACCTTTACAAAATTGAAAAGGAGTACTACTCTAGCAGCATATATACCACTACCTTTATTTTTGCCAGGAAATTGCATAAAATCTGCTGGCTGCAGTCTGGCAGCAGCTAGCCCGCAACTGATGTCCTCGACGATGCTTCTGGCCGCAATGTCTGAAGGCCTGAAACACGACGGGCACATTCCCCCCCAAGAGGAAGCCAGCCAGCAGCCAGTAGTACTTCGATCTGTGATTCGCGAACCGAACTCTTTTGGACTTCTGAGCGCATTCGTTTGTTCAGGCAGGCACAGCTGCCTTTACTTGCTGTTTTATTGTTGACCGGCCATATGTCTGCATTGCACAGTGGTCTTGCGCCACTTTAACGACTGACCTTCTAGCTTAGCTACTCCTTGTTCACATCAGGGCCGGGAGAGCAGTTGTTACATTTGCACAAGCACAACAACCATCGAATTGGAGCCAGCCTATAAATACTAGCTGCTCACTGGTCCCTGATCGATCAAGGAAAAAACTTAACACAGCTCAGTATAGCAGTAACATAAGAAGCTAGGCCAAGATGTGGCGAGGCAGAGACAATGGTGCACGTGTGGCCGTTGTGGAAAGTGAAGTGCATGTTGAGAGGGTGGAGAATCTCGAGCTTATTGTCAAGAACGGGATACCGTCGCCATCGCCGACTCCACCGCCGGTGGTGACCAGTGACCGAAACCAACTGGGGTGGAACGTGAACCAGCAGGCTGAAGATTTCATCAGGAAGAGCAAGGAGAGGTTCCGAGGGGAAGGTGGGAGCAACGGTCAGGTCCAAAGGCCATAAACATTTGCATCTTTGTTGCCCTCATCCAAATTTTTATGTAGAACTTACATAGTGTGTATCTTGACTCGTGCATGAATAATGGTGTGGCCTAGATATATATACATACATATTATCCTTAAGCTGATGTATTCATGTTTCAGTCATTCATGAGTTGTTGCACCGTCATTTCTTCAGATGCAATTTAATTTGTGTATGTAAGTGTTAATTTTCTGTAATGGTGAATAGTGTGGTGTAACTTCCTTGCAAAAATCAAGCGCTCAATCACTTGCTTCAAAAAAATAATAATCAAGCGCTCAATTTGTTCAACTAATCGTCTCAACCAAGAATTACTGCAACCCGTACCTGCTGTCTAAGCCTTTATAAAGTCACATACTTGATCTAACCAAGCAACCTTCAAACTAACTGAGCAAACTGATGAGTTCATTGAGTTTCTTAGAGTTGTTATACAGGATCATTATTCGCCTCAGTCTTAACTGCGAAGGCAGACAATTTTGTAGCAGATTGCAGCATCTGACTGGGATAACATCAGCACAATTCAACAAACAGCTATCCTATTACAGATAGCATCAGCATCCCGATAGGATGGTAAACCTCAACAAGTGTTCAGAGACCACATATAACAACTTTCCCTTCGTACCCGAATAATTCAATTCTTAGCAATACTATAGATCGTTTTTGCGAACACTATTTTGACCACCATTTTTTTAAACTGTCATCGACTATTTTCACCGTTGCTTCATATAAGATTCATTGGTAAAAATCATTTTTATCGCCAGTTCATAATTGAAGTGGGAGTGGACCAACGGTTGTAAAAAAATGGTGTTGGCAAATTTTTTTTTTCTCCCCAAAACGCACGGCCGGGTGGTGAGGGGTTGTTTCTTTATACATCCAAAAACATAAACTTTTTTTGAAGAATTACACAGTACGATGCTCATAACACGCACGCACACTCGCTAAAAGAACTGACAAAGGGGTGAGGCCAGGACACAAAGAACATCAACCAACTAAACCAAATATGTGCCATATTAAAACTTAATTCTGGAAAATGAAAAGGCTTAAGGCCCATGACTAGACAACCGGTTAGACATAATCTGCCGCCCCCATACTTTTTCCTCCGGCTGCAGTCGGTCAAGGTGCAGCACAGGCTGCCGATGTCCTGCACACTATAGCAGTATGACATTAGGCCATCACTAGTGCTGTAGCAGCATGGTAGGAGTAGGCAGAGGTACATCGGTCATATCCTGACTGATTTAGTACTAGGAGTAGGTGGGCTGAGGTCAGCCACGATCTTGTACCCTGTAGCAGGTACATGACTTATATATAAATATGTGCAATGCAATGGAGAAAAGAGAGTTTCTTTACGACCATTCACTCGTGTACTCAGTTTCGGCCAACGCTGAAACCAGAGCGGTGTGTGTGTGTTCAGGAGCTCGGCTCGTCTTCTTCCTTGGTTCAAGGAGGGTCTCGAGGGTAGGATCGAGTAGGCACTACTCGCCCCGTCGGTGCTAGGTTCTAGCGCTAACACGTGGTATCAGAGTCGTACATCGTTGCTAGGCCCAACGGCCGACAATGGCGGATGCGGTTATGCAGGATGCGGGCGCTGAGGGACAACTCCAGCCAGTGGCGCAGCCGTAGCAGGTGGAGGTGCGCGTGGTCAAGGAGTATGGCAGGACCAACTCCTGGCCGATGCTCACCCACACCAACTACGGCCAGTGGGCTATGCAGATGAAGTGGAAGCTGCGCGCCCGGAGGTGGTGGGCGGCCATCGAGACTGGAAACGTCGGCGAGGAGGCGGATGTGGGCGTCATGGAGGAGCTCATGGCTTCCACGCCTGGCGAGTTCAATGAGGCGCTCAGCCAGAAGGCCATGGCGAAGGAGGTTTGGGAGATGCTAGCCTCATTCCGTGTTGGCTCGGATCGAGCCAAGCACGCCAAGGTCCAGCAGCTCAAGCGTGAGTTCAACGACATTAGGTTTAAGTCCGGGGGGATGGTGGAGGACTTCACGCTACGTCTCCAGTCGTTGGCCAGCCAGCTAGCCACTTACGGCAAGCCGCTGGAGGACAAGGATCTTGTCAGCAAATTGCTCTGCGTGGTGCCTCCCAAGTACTTGCAACTCGCCAGTCCATTGAGACAATGCTGGAAATCTCCACTTTGTCCCTCAAGGATGTGGCAGGGAGGCTACAGGTGGTGGAGAGCCGCGGACTTGCACCATTGGAGAAGGAAAAGCCCAAGCTGATGCTGACCGAGGAGGAGTGGACGGCGCGGATGAAGGAGAAGCGCCGGTCCGGGGAAGGCTCCAGCAGCGTGGGTGGTAACCGTGGCGGCAACGGCAGCAAGAAGCAGGGGAAAGCACCGGCGGACAAGAAAAAGGGCAAAAAGAAGTTCACTGCCCCCAACGCCTATCACAAGTGCGGCAAGGTGGGGCACTGGGCTCGCGAGTGCCCGGAGAGGAAGGAGAAGAAGGAGGAGGCGCACCTGGCTCAGGACGACAGCGACGATGAGCAAGCGCTCTTGATGGATGAGTACTACGCTCTGCAGGAATTTGAAACAGGGGAGATGGAGGCAGAACAGAGGACTACGCCACAGGCCGTCGAACTTGACGAGCCACAGGCGCAGGCACATCTAGGCGTAGTCGGCGACGAGAAGGAGCAGCGATGGTACCTCGACTCCGGCGCGAGCTACCATATGACTGGTTGCCGCACTGCCCTCACCGACCTCGACACGAACAAGACCGGTACGGTCAAGTTCGGGGATGGCTCGAGGGTGGACATCCGAGGCCAAGGCACGGTCGTTTTCCATTGCCGAAATGGGGAGCAGCGCGCGTTGACAGACGAGTACTTCATTCCCCAGCTCCGCTCAAGCATCGTCAGTCTGGGTCATCTTGATGAGCACGGGGCGAAGGTGCTGATTCGAGACAGCGTACTGCAAATCAGGGACAAGGAGTAGCATCTTCTTGCCAAGGTAACGCGCTCCAAGAATCTACTCTATCTTCTTGATTTGAAGGTGGAGCATCCTGTGTGCTTGGCGGCGACGTGCACGCAGGAGCCGTGGCTGTGGCATGGCTGGTTCGGCCATCTGAGCTTCGACACTCTTGGCCGGCTTGGAAAAATGGTCACTGGACTACCGGAGATCAAGCACGCCGGCGAGCTGTGCGACAGCTGCCTGGCGGGGAAGCAGAGGCGGCTGTCGTTCCCCAAAACAGTGAAGTTCCATGCATCGGACCTCTCGAGCTGGTCCATGGGGACCTCTGCGGCCCAATCACGCCAGCAACGCACGGCGGACGGAGGTACTTCCTCCTGCTCGTGGATGACTGCAGTCGCTACATGTGGCTACGACTGCTGACGAACAAGAGTGACGCCATCAAGCGCTTCAAGGCGTGGGCGGAGGCGGAGTGCGGCAAGCACCTGCGGGTGCTTCGGACCGACCACGGTGGCGAGTTCACGGCCCTCGAGTTCACCGAGTACTGCGTCGAGGAGGGGGTGGGTTGACATCTCACAGCACCCTACTCGCCGCAGTAGAACGACGTCGTGGAGCGCTGGAATCAGACCATCATTGGCATGGCACGCTCGATGATGCAGGCCAAGGGGATGCCGGTGGCGTTCTAGGGAGAGGCGGTCACCGTGCATATCCTCAACCGGTCGCCGACCAAAGCCCTCGAGGGGAAGACGCTGTTCGAGGCGTGGCACGGGCGCAAGCCTAATGTCTCGTACCTGCACACGTTCGGCTGCATCGGCCATGTGAAGACCGTCAAACCAGGCCTCGAGAAGCTGGAGGACAGGAGCACATGCATGGTGTTCCTCAGCTACGAGGAGGGGTCGAAAGCCTATCGGCTATACAATCTGGTCAGAGGCAAGGTTGCGGTATCCTAGGATGTGATCTTTGACGAGGCAGCATCGTGGATTTGGGACGAGTCATGAGCAGAGGGCCTCGAGAAAGGCGGCGGTGGACTCGGCAATACGTTCGTTGTGGAGCGGTTGGTAATCCATGGCCACGATGAGGCTACAGTGGAGCCAAGGACCGAGGAAGCCGGAGCGGCGGACCTGGGAACGGGGGAAGCACCAACGGCGGCCGGGGCGGTGGAGCCACATAGCTCGCAAGGAGCTGGACCGCGGACTTTTTGACCGGGGGGCTCGGCCACAAACACTAGTCGAGAGGCCTCGACCTCGACCATGGGTGCGGGAAGGAGCGGCCTCGAGGATTGCCATGCCATGCTAGTAGATCATGCGGCTTCGATCGAGGACCAAAGGGGTCCCAACTCCATGACTCAGGGGTCAGGCGCCCGAGGGGCTTCGGCTCCGTCCAAGGGGCGGCTCAAAGTTGCATCAGGCCGTCGTGGGAGCAGCCTCAACCACGGGAGGCGGAGTCTCGGAGGCGCGCCGGGTAGCCTCAGCCCCAACCATGAGTCATCAGGACCCCAGGGCCACGAGTGTGGATGGAAGAGTTTCGACCGTGGAGCTTCAAATGCAGACCAAGTGGGAGGCCTCGAGCCCGATCGCAGCGTCCTCGACCACGAGTCGGTCGGACTTGACCGCACGTTGGGGAGGCTCAACCACGGGGCCGCAGGGCTCGATCGCACCAGGGCCCTCGATCCCAAAACAGGCAGGGCCGGGACCGCAGGAGATGTCTCCACCGTGCGACTCGAGGGCTCGAGCGTGAGGGGGCCTCGAGGAACTGCGGTGGCAACCATCGAGTATGTAAGGCCACCATCAGACATGACGGACTTCATGGACGCATACCATGAAGGCGAGGAGGTCTGGTTCCACTTCCTGGATGACATTATGGCAGATACGGCGGCACCCCTCGACGACGACCCTACTCTACTTTTTATGAGTGCAGAGGAGCTGACCACGTTCGCCGTTGTGGAGCGCAACGCAGCGTGGCAAAAGGTGATGCTGGAAGAGATGAAGGCCATCGAGGAGAACAAGACTTGGGAACTGGTCGATCCACCGGTGGGTTGCCGGCCGATTGGACTCAAGTGGGTCTTAAAGGTGAAGCGGGACGAGTGCGGTGCTGTGGTGAAGCATAAGGCACACCTCATTGCTCGAGGGTTCGTGCAGCGCGAAGGGGTCGATCTCGAGGAGGTCTTTGCCCCCGTTGCACGCATGGAGTTGGTGCGAATCTTGCTCACCCTCGCTGTTGCCACGAGTGGTAGATTCACCACCTCGACGTCAAGTCGGCGTTCCTCAATGGGGACCTAGCGGAGACAGTCTATGTCAAGCAGGCACCGGGGTTCGTCATCAAAGACGTGGAGAAGAAGGTGCTATGCCTGCGCAAGGCTCTCTATGGTCTGTGTCAGGCACACGAGCTTGGAACGCCAAGCTCGATGCCACTATGGCTGAGCTCAGGTTCGGGAGGTGCGCCACGGAGCATGCACTGTACACCCACCGATGGGGGAAGGAGCATCTCATCGTCGGGGTGTACGTGGACGACCTCATCGTCATCGGCACGCGGGCTCAGGACATCACCAATTTTAAGGAGGAGATGGCCGCGCGGTTCCAGATGAGCGATTTGGGTACCCTGTCTTACTACCTCAACATCGAGGTGAAGCAGGGGGAGGACGCCATCAGGCTAGGGCAGCGCGCCTACGCGCAAATGCTGCTTGAGCGGGCGGGCATGGCGGGCTACAAGGTTGTGGCCACGCCAATGGAGGAGCGCGTAAAGCTCTTGAGGTAGAGCACCGCGGTGAAGGTGGACGCTACACTCTATGGGAGCATTGTTGGCGGTTTGCGCTAGCTAACTCACACACGGCTTGACATGGCTTTTGCGATGGGCTATGTGAGCCGGTTCATGGAGGATCCACAGGAGGATCACTGGACGGTGGTCAATCATTTGCTGTGCTACGTCCAAGGCATGGTGGAGTTGGGGATTGTCTTCCCCAAGCATGGCGGGCTTCAGCTGAAGGTGTTTAGTGAAGCACCGCCCGAGGCCAAGGAGGGCACGCCGGGACTCACGGCGTTCAGCGACGCGGATATGGCAGGCGATGTGGATGGACGGCGAAGCACCTCGGGCGTGCTCGTCTTCCTCGGCGAAGCGCCAATCGCCTGGCAGTCGCTGAAGCAGAAAATAGTGGCCTTGTCTACATGCGAGGCGGAGTACGTGGCGGCGGCCATGGTAGCATGCCAGGTGGTCTGGTTATGGTTGCTGAGCGAGCTCACTGGTGTTGAGGCTCGGCCGCTGGCGCTCAAGGTGGACAATCAGCCGGCGATTACGCTGGCAAAGAATCCCGTCCTCCATGATAGGAGCAAGCACATTGACATGAAGTTTCACTTCCTTCATGGTTGCGTTGATGGAGGACAGTTGGTCATCGAGTTCGTTGACACTGGTCCAGGGGCTAAGGAAGATGATTGGCATGGTGGAGGTCAAATGAGGGCAGCAGGATTAGAGAAAGATTGTTAGACATAATCTGCCGCCCTCATACTTTTCTCTCCAGCTGCAGTCGGTCAGGTGCAGCACAGGCTGCCCATGTCCTGCACACTGTAACAGTATGGTATTAGGCCATCACTAGTGCTGTAGCAGCATGGTAGGAGTAGGCAAAGGTACATCGGCCATGTCCTGGCTGATTTAATACTAGGAGTAGGTAGGCTGTGGTCAGCCACGATCTTGTACCCTGTAGCAGGTACATGACTTGTATATAAATATGTGCAATGCAATGGAGAAAAGAGAGCTTCTTTGCGATCATTCACTTGTGTACTCAGTTTCTGCCAACGCTGAAACTGGAGCGGTGTGTGTGTTCAGGAGCTCGACTCGTCTTCTTCCTTGGTTCAAGGAGGTTCTCGAGGGTAAGGTCGAGTAGGCACTACTCGCCCCGTCGGTGCTAGATTCTAGAGCCAACACAACCAATGGATTCGGTCCGTTTACACATATAGCATGACCTCTCTCTAAAAAAACTAAGAACCGTAAGTCCCTAAAAATAAAAGTTAAGAACCGTAACCCATTTACACATATAGCATTTTGACTAATAATGTTTGCTAATATACATGGTTTGGTTCAAATGGATGCAAAGATTGGCTTAGACAAAGGCAACATGAAGATCAAAGTGATGAACACCTCAAGCAAGATATTAATTAGAGCTGTTATTGAAGACCCCAAGTCATGCAAGAAGTTCAAGTCACCAAGTAGTAGAAGAAAGCCAGAATGAGAAGTTAAAAAGAAAAGAGGAATTAAAAACAAAGTTAGATACTCAACATCTAGAACTAGTTGGCAATTTTGAAGTCAAATTTAATTGTTGAGCTAACTAGCAAATTTAACTTGAATCTAGTGCAAGCACCCCCACCAAGGTACCTAAGAAAATTCCACTTTTTGATATATAATTTTAAATATTCCTCTACTTATTGCATTGATTTAATTGAATTAAACTCACCCAGTGCAATCAAATTTGTGTCGAGAACGTGATTGTAGAATCATCTACCGATGAAGTTGCCATGGAGAATGAGATGCTTAGGCAAGAAGTGGCCAAACTTGAAAGGCAAGAGGAGCATGTCCAGTCTCACCAAGATAACACCAACAAGGGAGTGTAGAAGTTTGACGATGGAGCAACGGTAGTGTGGAGTCGCAAGTCCCCTTCATTTGAAATGTTATGATTTTTTTGCGCTATAACTATGGTAGGTGTTGGAGTCCCCCTTCGATATAGAATTTATATTCATCCAACTTCATTTCAAAATGTTATGAATTAGTTTGTACTATAACTATTTTGTAGAGTTGGACAACCTTACCAACTGCCATGAAAATTGATTCCCATGGACGGTCTATTAATAAGAGCCAGTTTATTAGTAGAGAAACACGGCTGTTTAAGGGCCAAATGAGAATGAAATTCCAGGTTGGGGACTCACTCCCCTCCTGTCAACTTATATATAAAAAGGGAGTCAGTTTAGTATAGCTCCTGGTCAGTGCTCTAGCTCAGCTGTAGCAGGAGACAGAGGAGCCCAAGGACACCAGCTCCATCGGCTCCTCCTTTGCATAGTTCATTTTAGACCAGTAGGAGCTGGAGCCATTTTATGCTACAAGTAAACGAGGCCTACATATGGGCCCCTCTACGACCACTTTTAGGACATTCTAGCTAAAAACTGAACTTACTGTACATGTTTGAAAGAAAATGCCTCTGAAATTCGTTTCCATAGTAGTGAGACCCACCCCCTCCTGAGGATGTACCTAGGCTTGTTACACCAATTATAAAATTAGTCATATGCGTTGTGAGACATGTGCTACCATTCTACCAAACGAGCCGTTCTGACGAGTATGGATTTCAGGTTGCCAGCATGGCGCATGAGCTAAAAAAGAGTTAATACTTTATCCATTTCACAACAACAAAAATAGTGACTACTTCTCACACTTTGGCTAGCTAGCTATACTTTGTTGGCGTGAACGAAGTTTCATCACATAAGCTTGTAGACGAAGTAGCCAAAGTATATACGGGCTTAACCTATCAAGGTGATACACGTGTAGGAATAAACCTAGCTATCTCAAGGTGCTCGATTAGGGACCTGACCTGCATGGACTGCATTACATCCTCTTCCAAACCCTTCTTTTTGTCATTGAGCCCATCCAGATTCGAGATGCTTAGTGTTCCCATTCCTTTGAATTATTTAACATGGAGCGTGCGGCACGCTAGCTCTTGCTTTATCTCAGTTCTTGAGGCCCATAATGATAAGCACACGCGATGCACGCCGCACGCATGAACTAAACAATTTGGTTGGCTAATGTAATATGCAAATTATCTAACAATAATATATAATAAAATCACCGAAAAGTTTGCTGAAGGTTTTGATTATTTTTTCACACGAGACGCAGCTTATGAACCTTGATTCAGAAAGCATAATATAAATAAGAAGATCTGGATCTGTGCCTTGGGTTTCCACTTAATCTAACAAGATATATCCAGTGTCTGAATTTTTGCATTCTTCACCGTTTTTCTTTGATTCTCGACAGGCATGGCTGATTATGTTAGGACAAATATCCCATCATAAAAAATGCCCCCTCCATTTCAAATTATAAGTTGACCTCTCAATTCAAACTCACTGAGTTCAAGAGTACCTGGCGTGTTCTCTAGGCCAACCATAATTTACGGTGGAGAAAATTTTGCATACTTTATGGAACCCTGAGATTTGGACTACATATCTAACTAGTGCTTTGTTAGTCATAGAGTCCATATATACTGCCAAGTTAAAAACATACCTTGCTACAATCGGTGTCAAATAGTACAACAGATTATATTCCAAGGCTACGTGCACATTATGGTGGCTGCTTTTGATTAACATTGACGCACTTTCTTAACCTTTTGAGTACCAGATGCAAATTCGGTAATGATATTTCCTCATGCTTGTGTGATGTGTGTGAGGCTCTACATACCAAGTATCACACTCATCTGGACAGCAGCTACTGGACATATCTTGGACAGCATCATACAAAGCTAGCTTGTGCATCAGAAAAAGTTGCAAGAGCTAAGTTGAGAGCACTGCAGCTTTACTACTGATTGCTCTCGATCACTGTGCATCAGCATCTGCAGAGTCCCTCAAGAACACTCTCTTGCTAGCTAGCAGCCTATAAATGGGAGACCACACCAAGCTCAGAGAAAACATATAGGGCAATCTAGCAAGAAATCAGCATCGAGTACCATACATCCAAAGGAGGAAAGGATAGCATCGAAAATGTTCCGAGGTAACCCTAAGGCGAGCTCGAGCAATGAGCTGCCGATTGAGAGTGTGGTGAGGGTGAAGAAGGTGGAGAGGATCGACGCGAACAACCTCGCCACCAAGCCTTCGCAAACTACGACGTCCAAGGTGACCAGGAGCCTGACCGTCAGTGTTGTCCGTGTCGGGGATGTGGATGAAATTCCCGACAGCTTTGTCTCGGTGCCTATTGCGCACAGCTAATAAGTGACCGCCCCTGTCGTACTTGTAATGCTCAGTTCTGTCAAGAAAAGCCCGCAATACTAACACGTAGGGCGATATATGCGTATGTGTGTCGTCAGTAAAATAGTGGCATAACCAGGCACGCCAACCGTATACGTGTGTGTGTGTGTGTGTGTGTGTGTGTTTCTATGAGCACCAT
Organism: Bothriochloa decipiens; assembly: GCA_023333625.1. Lineage (NCBI taxonomy): Eukaryota > Viridiplantae > Streptophyta > Magnoliopsida > Poales > Poaceae > Bothriochloa > Bothriochloa decipiens. The sequence goes on along the minus strand of CM041639.1, from coordinate 7,857,918 downwards.
CGGTGAGCTTCTTCTTGTTGTATAAATAAACTTGAGAAACTCTTTTGTTAGCTCACTTATCGCGAGTTTGATCACTGCAATGGTTTTATCTCTGAATTCACTGAATAAGCACTAGACAAATAACTGGATTGCATTCTTCACCCTTACTCTGTTCTTCTATAGGATGTGCACCCACAAGCAAGCTTAGCAAAACAGAGAATTCAGACAATATTTACATGTGCAGATTGAAAAGTTGCTCTAAATAATTAATAGTTATTAGTTGAAATATATACCCGTAATACATGACTAGATTTCACTTTTAGAAACTTGAAGAGGTTTAGGGATAAATCATGCAAAGCCATGCATGATCTGCAGACCATCCAACAACAACCGCTGGTAGTTTCCTAGGAAGAATCAACCATGGACGATAGCTAGAAGTATTCTTGGGCCACCGAATTCGATCATCAAGGGGATATTTCCTATAGCCAATCTGCCGAAGATTATATGTACATACAAAAGGGCATCTCATCTCTCTTCCTCCGAAATGGCTACTACCAAGGCTATCCACTATGTGTTGAATAGTGTCTCCCTTGGTTAAGTTTGGAGATGTTGGATATAATCTGCTGCCATCCTATCTTTCACTTCTCAATATGGTCAAGGACATGTAGGGGTCAGCTCGTGTCGAGGCCGACCATGTCCTGGTTCTATAGCAGCATGGCGTTAGGTCGTCCGTCTGTAGAGGTTCCATCAGCCACGTCTTGAGCTGATGCTAGAATAGTATTAGGAGTAGTTGAGTACTGTAGCCATGCTTCATGTACCCGATAGTGGGTGAGGTCTGTGTATAAATTCTAGCAAAGCAATGAAAACAATAGCTTCTTTACGACCATTCACTTGTGTACTCAGTTTCGGCCAACGCTGAAACAAGAGCGGTGTGTGTGTTCAGAAGCTTGGCTCGTCTTCTTCCTTGGTTCAAGGAGGGTCTCGAGGGTAGGGTCGAGTAGGCACTACTCGTCCCGTCGGTGCTAGGCTCTAGTGCGAACAAGAGATGCAGGCCAAACTGATGTGAGTAAAGATTTTGCATTGTGGGGTCCCGAATACCTGATGTTTCACAATAAATGATAGTAGCTTTGCACTGATTTAGAACTACAGTAGCAACATGGAGCTGTATGTAGGCGCCGAACTTGTTAAGATGATGAACAACTTTTGCCCTCCATTTTTTAGCAGAAACAAATTATTCCTTTTTACTGAGGCGAGACAATAAAACTCATGTAAGGACGTGACTTCTGATGTTGCAGGCTTTGTGATTGATATCATGTTTTCTTTCGCAAGCATAAGAAAATTTAAGAGGCTTAGCGGTAAATCATGCAAAGCCATGATCTGCAGACCATCCAACAACCGCTAGCAGTTCCTAGGAAGAATCAACCATAGACAGCTATAAGCATTCTTGCGCCACGGAATTCAACCACCAAGGGGATATATTTCCTTAAGCCTATCTGTTGAAGATTACGAGCTTTTTTAAAGTGCCACTAACATATCTGCATACAAAAAGGGCATATCCTTTCCTACAAAATGGCTACTACCTAGGCTATCCTCTTTGTATTTCTCTTAGCTTGGTTAATTTGGAAGAGGCAGGCTAGAAGTACCGATGTGAGTAAAGATCTTCCATTCTAGAGTCCATAACATACCTGACGCTTCAAAACAAATGATGATACCTATGCGTTGAGTTGGCATAGCAATGTGGAGTTATATAGGGCTGAACTTCTATGATGAGCAGGTTTAGCCATCCATTTTTTAGGAAAACAAATCATTCCTTCTTAATTAGTGAGCTGAGAGCTAGCAAGACTCATGTAATAAGGACGACGTGATTCCTGATGATGTTTCATCTTTTGTGATCAACTGAATGTTCTTTGCAAGCATATACACCATAATCTTGCACTTGCAGTTGCATTTTTCACAAGGTATGCATATTAAAAATGTTTTCCTCGACATGAATGATATAATTCGGTGCCAGAACGTCTATTTTTCTAAAAGTTAAATCTGGGGGGACTGAAAGATAGAGTTTAGTTTAGAGTGCACAACCAATTTCTTCAGGTGGTTGTGCAGAGAAACCTACGTGCTTGATCATATCAATGTCATGCTGGGTCGGTTTATCCACTTGCAAGAAACTTCTTTCCAATGCGGGCATCATGCACTTTCGAGCAAATTCTACAAAGGAATCTGAGGATAACTCCACGCAACCCTTGTGGAATTTCAAGGCACCTTCCTGTCACTTGCTCATCGATTGACCCTTATCTTCACAATCTCTCCATGTTCTCTGGTACCTTCTAAAATATCTCTTCTCTGGGCTGTTCTAAAATATCTCCTCTCTGTTGATAGCGCTTTTACTGATTTACAATTTATTTGGAATTTAGCTAGGATGGTACAGATTGAAAAATGTTGGAGTTAATAGTTGTAGCAGTTGAAGTGTAGCACATGCTGTCCAGAAGAAGGAACAGACTAAAGCATGACATAGTATGAAGATATAAGTTTCTAAACATGATGTGTTGATTACATCGATGTGACGGTACACGGTGCAAAGAGTTGTTTGATTTTAGTGAGCTGGTAATGATGAACATGGTCATTTCTCCGGTAGAACCGACATCTATCATATCACTCGAGTCACTACAGAATTTGCGTGTGTCGCCGTAATAAGTGTTATGGCACAGCTGGTATTAGCACATACACTTGGCAAATATGTAGGCGTATATAAATCCACTAACAAGAATCTGAGACTCTATAGGCATGCAATTCGTTAGTCGTGTTCGAAACGGGAGGTTTCCTGATTAATTAATCTACCTACTACTAGCAGATAATAAAGTTAGCCAGCTCTCCACTAAGCTCGCGATCTTCGTACTTTATTTGAGTGGATTATTCCATTCTTCTTCCAGTTAATGCCAAGAGTTCTCTTGCAGATAAGTATGCTGTTGATGTGTTGTATTTATTCCCTCATGGCATGACCCAATTTCTAGGGCCCAATAAAGAGAGGGACTCTTTGCACCATGCTTGAATTTTCTTCAGGAAATTTTGCTCGTGGTTCATGAAATGGGCAAATGAAAGACAAAAGAAAAAGATGAATATTGTGTTAACCTAATAAAAAACATATATGAAACATAATGAATCTATGGCTACGCTTTTATTTGTATGTAGAAATTTCTTCATTTTACCTGACCTGTCCCTGTGAGCAGATGGAAAAGTAAGGTTTAGCACAATTCTTAGCACAATACTAACTACCAGAGGAGAAAATGGCTCTGTCTCTTGAACCATTATAGAGCCACCCCTACAAAAATTGGGTGACAATTCTGCAAACGGTTTTTACGTAGTGATGGTCCTTTGGCGGTTCAGAGACAAATACCTAGAAGGATCAGGTTATTCTCTGTTGAAACTCTTCCCGTCCATTAAGCTTTTGCCTTTTCTGCCGCACACTGTGTGGACATGCCTGGTCATGCTTTTAAGCTTTTTTCAAGTGTGTGATGAAAGTTTAGGATGCTACGTACATGAGATGTGTTCAGACTAGTTGGAGGATCCATTAGAATGCCAATATATGATACCAAGCTAGCATACACATACGGCAAGAAATAAACAACAAAGACACATCAGGATATTGAAAAATAGCACTGCTGCCACCTTTACTTTTCTCACTCAGTTAGCACAGACGACAATAGAACACCACCTCCTGAGGCCTATAAATGGAGGCCGCCACCAGCGCCATTGGAAGGAAGAACAAGCTCAAACAACGTGTCTTGGTAGCTTTAAGTTCTCCCTTGCAACAAACCAGCAAACACACACACAAAAACCATGTCTCGTGCTAAGAACTCTTCGGTAGCCGAGGGCCCCGTGTGTGTGCATAAGGTGGAGAAGATTGAGCCTGTCTACTACAACAACCTAGTCACCAGACCTTCGGTATTTGCCAACCCGGGGGTGGTAACGGTGCTGGCAAGGCTGCCGTCGGGTGCTGGGGTTTCTGTCTACGGCCAGAAGAAGGTGTTCCAGAGGGCGCTGTCGGAGCAAGAGGTAATAAGTGACTATATTGCAACAAAGAAGAGGCAATTTGCCGGGGAGATCCCACAGGGCCGCACATCGTATACATAGATTGAGAAGAGATGAAAAGTCTAGCTAGAAGCCCTAGACTGGTTCTCATCATGGTCAAAGTTCTATCTATACTCAGAGTACAGCTTTGTATGTGTATTATGGAATTAACACCTGATGTCTTCTATAAGACTACTTAGTTATGCATGCAAATGCATATATGTACCATGTGAGAGGTGCTTCTTGCTTTATGATCTGCGTGTATAGTTGTTCCTAATATAA